>JAZKJV010001510.1:0-342123 GCA_037367405.1 Ottelia alismoides
TTCGCATATATAAATTTGGAATTATTCCAAATGGATGTGAAGACGACCTTCCTTAATGGAGAATTGAGGGAGGAGATTTATATGCGACAACCTGATGGATCTCAGGTTGAAGGTCAGGAGAAAAAGGTTTACAAGTTAAGAAAGTCATTATACGGCTTAAAGCAGTCTCCACGGCAATGGTATCTCAAATTTCATGAGAAAGTTATTCAATTTGGATTTGTTTCAAATAAATTGGATAACTGTGTGTATGTCATGAAGAGTGGGAGCAGGTTTGCAATCATGTCATTGTATGTAGATGACATTCTGCTCGCAGGTAATGACATACAAATGCTCAATGAAATCAAACAGAAATTGAGCAATGAATTTGAGGTGAAGGACATGGGCGAAGCATCCTATGTTCTTGGAATTCAAATAACAAGAGACAGGGACTCAAGGACATTGAGCCTTAGTCAGGAAAGATATTTGCATACTGTATTAAGGAGATTTGGAATGCAGAACAGCACTCCAACTCCAACACCACTTGTGATGGGAAAGAGACTCAGTAAGAGTCGGTGTCCCGGAAAGGGGCAGAAATCTTTAGATGTACCATATGCACAAGCAGTGGGAAGTCTAATGTATGCAATGTTGTGTACTCGACCTGACTTAGCCTATCCAGTAAGCTTAGTCAGTAGATATCAAAGCAATCCCGGTCCAGCACATTGGGAAGCTGTAAAGAGGATTCTTCGATATCTGAAAGGGACAGTACATCTGAAACTGTGTATCAAGCAGAATCGCTTGAAGTGGTAGGCTACTCCGATGCCGATTTCGGAAGGGATGTGATGATAGAAAATCCACATCAGGTTACCTGTTCATGTTTGGGGGTGCAACCGTTTCTTGGGGAAGCAAGAAACAAGGATGTGTATCTCGACATACACATGAGGCTGAGTACATTGCATGTAGCATGGCCACCACTCATGCAGATGCAGTATGGATCAGACGTTTTCTAGAGAACCTAAGCCTCGAATTGGTCAAATGGCCAATTGAATGTATTGTGACAATCAAGCTGCAATAAGCTTGATCAATAGTGGGGCTAATAGTTCTAAAGGAAAACACATTGAGAACCAATATCACTATATACAAGATATAGTGGCGAAGCAAGAAATTACGGTAACCTATATACCTACCAGTGACATGTTGGTTGATTCCCTTACTAAGGGAATAGTAGCATGAACATACATTAAACATGTTGGTTTAATGGGACTCAGGAATGTTTGAGTCAAGGAAGAGGCTTCATAGATAATGATCCTCACATGATAAATCTCCTTGTATATACGGATAGTGGGAGTATATATGTCTTGACCACTTTGGTCAAGTGGGAGATGTAGAACGGTTTGTTGACCAAGTGGCCAAGAGCCGTCGCCGCCCGATCCGGGGGGGCGGCAGTTGCGGCATGGCCGAGTCTTTAGGAGGCCATAACCGAAGGGCGTGGGGGAAAGGGGGCGGACTAAGCGAGGGCATTCACGCCTATATAAAGACCTCCGTGAGGAGGAGAAGAGTCATCAGCTCAAAGCCTCGCCGTTGGGAGCCCCCTCCCCAAACCCCTCTCTCTCGATCCCATTCTCTCTCGCAGCTAAAGGAAGAAGGCATACCTCGATCCCATTCTCTCTCGCAGCTAAAGGAGGAAGGCATACCTCGTGCAAACCCTTGACCCATAATTATCTTTTAAATCTGGACACGCAAGGATTTTTTCACCAATAAATACAACAATAAATTTGACCCCTCTAATGCTTTGCCTGCACGAGAACCATGTCGTCTATGTATATTACTCCCTTTTTCGTCACAGATAGATAGTATTACAATAAACAAAACAATAAATAGACCCCCCACCTTAATAGATAGTATAGATAGATAGATAGAAAAGTTAGCAAGATTACAATGGTACAATGTAGTTAGAAAGATTACACGTGATATCATGTCATTAATTAGATAAATTTTTTAGAGTCGTGGTCCAAAAAACCCAAATAATCGACGATTATATATAACCAAGAACAACCATCATGGTCAGACTCTCACAACCCTTGAATCGAGCATCAATTTTGATCATATTATCTTAAAACTTACCGAATCAATGAAATTTTCGCACATGGCTCTAAGATTGGAATAGAAAGATGAGGGCGAGGAATTTATATCATAACAAATGATAGTCTATAAATTTATATGTTCGCTTTGTATTACTTGCATAATATAATAACTAAATCACTTTTCATGCCAACCATACGTATATTTACCAGCTTATACAATGTTTAGTAAATTACGTTGCAACTTTTTGCATCCAATTCTTTGTTCGAACGATGTGTACTTTTTTGTTATGGAGTCGGAGGTTTGCACGGTTGGAATTGCAAGGAATTTTTTTACTGGTTTGGGACTTAATTAAAGGCTTACAATTGAAGTTTTAAATATGTTATGTGGCTCAAAATCGTTATAAAAAATATCCACAATGATGCGTGCTTCATATTTGATCAAAGTCGAAGTCTGCGAGCACTTTCTGCATCCGAATCTTCATTCGAACGACGCCAACTTTTGTCGAGTCTTTTGGAGATGAATGCAAACCATCTTTACCACTTTAATACCCCAAAAACATCATCTAAAATGGGCAAATAGTAATAACATCATATGTCGTCGAAACATTCGAAATACGGAGGACCGTGGGAAAAAATTTAACAGAAAGTGCGAAAAGTACGACCTTTTGTTTTTTGAACATAGATACAAAATGAGGCTTTGATGCCATTTGAAGGAGATTCGACGTCAAACATCAAGAAGACACAAAAAAATGAATTACATTCAAAATATAGGTGCTCATCATTTGTCCAACATGTAAATAGTGAAACTAAATTTTTGATTGCATTATTAAACCACATAGATAAAGAAACCATTTCTACACCATTGCATGAACCGTGTGATATATGAATTAATACCTTTGATGAATGTAGTCTCTAAAAAAAGAGACCATTTGAATCAAATGCCCGATCGTGACTCAAAATTGCACTCATGAGCACAATGATGACCTGTGAGCCTGCTTCGAACTTGAGAGATGATGTCCACGGATTATCCACGTCAAAAGAGAACTACAACGATCCCTCTTTTCCTAATTTCATCTCATGAAATCGAGTTCTTCTACTCAACCAAGACACACAGAGAAGACAGTGTATCTTCTTGCAATTGGGCAAGCCAATGCAGTGGGGAGAGGTATAGTAGCACATGACCATAAGGGCGATAATAGGGGTAGGTAAGCACAATCAAGAGAGAAAAGGAGAGGACCATTTTCCTCTATTTTTTCTCTCTTGCTAATAGTATTAAAGAGCAAGTGTTTGAATTGAATGGGAAGAGAAGAGAGATCAAGCATCTCTTCAATTCAATTTCAAACATGACTTACATTTGACATTCAATTTAATGGATGAAATAAAAGAGATAATTTTCTTTTTATATATAAGTAGGATGACTAATATGAAATTATCGGTATTAATTTTATATTCTAATAATCCACATAATAATTCAAACCCTGTTTGGATTTGGCCTTCAACCATATGGATATATTTATCTATATAATGACCGTTACAATTTTGAGATAATTGTAGAAAAGTCCTACCAATCAAAGAATCAAATTCATTGGTCCAATGTAAAATGTAAATCCAATTTACGTTTATTTAATGGAGAATGTGAATCCAATTCATATCAACATCAATCAATCATGTTAATAATATTTATATAAGTCAAAAACAAATTACTCGCCCTTACATTAAAAATAAATTTTATGCAACACAGAAGGGCAATACTTAAACAAGCACGGATCATCTGCAGTACTGCAGAGGCCGGGATGTAGAAAGTGAGGTGCCGTGAGCCGCTCGATCAAGATCGAGCGGTTCACACGGTAAGGGCTCGAAAATACCATGATTTCGTGTGAATCGCTCGATCTTGATCGAGCGACTCACTATACACATTTTTTACAACCAGCCTCTGCAGTTACACAAAGGATCCGGCTCCTACTTGAACATACGAAAATACAGAATACCTTTGCAAGTGAGGACAGAGGCAATGGGCTTCATGTGCTTCCTCCCTAGGGAAATATGTCTACATATTCGATATGCTGCACCTTGTCCCAATCTTCACCCTCCGGTCCTCGAAGCCTCGTATGCAGGTGCCACTTCCCATACCGCAGCTTGAATTCTTTGAGGGTGCCGATGCGCCACAAACCATCTGGTAGCTCTTCCAGCTGCTGACAATGGCTAATGTCCAACTCCCCGAGTAGAGGCAGGCTCCATTCCTCCAGTTCCCATACCTTGATATCCAAACGATCTAGGTGCAAGGCATGCAATTCAGGGAACGAATACGATTTGAAAGACATCTTCTCCTCAATGAATGATACTTGAACAAGTCTCAGCAGACGCAAGTGCTTCAGGTTCCCCAGCAGTTCTAAGATATTGTGGTTGAAACCGCCAGTTCAATAAGCAAGTCATGGACACGACATACCTCTATACTCCCATAGGGTTTCTTTCAACAACTTGGATCAAGCAACGTTGGACAAGTTCCTCCAGATATCCCTCTGCCGTTTCTTCCAAGGACTTGTCTTCGTCCTCCTCTATGAAACCTTCTGCTATCCACAGTCGCTGCAAGAGTTTGGCAGAGACCTTGCAATCGTGTGGGATTGACGCAAGATACATGAAGCACCACCTCAGATGGATAGGAAGATCAATGTAACTCAATGCTAATATGTCCAAGCATCGTTTTCCATCTTGTTCCCATTTAATCTCTTCCGCCACTTTTGACCACTCCTTCGAAGTCTTTTTTTTTCTGGAGAGGAGATCACCCACCACGGTTATAGCAAGAGGAATACCACCACACTTTTTCACATCTGCTCTCGAAGACCTGCGAGTTCTTTGGTGCAGCATTGCTCAAGATTTCCCCAGCAATCCTCCGTAGCAGATCTGGGATTGCTGTAGTTAGGGATACATCAAGCCAGGCAGTGAAATCAAAGCTTGATCGGAGATTATTATAGACCTTCTTGGCGAGAGTTGTTTTACCAATGCCACCCATCCCCACAATGGAGACAACAGACCTCCTGCTTCCTCCACGACCGAGTAGTTCGGTCACCACATTGACGTGGTCGTCCAAGCCCACTACGTCTCTGTCTTCAACATCGGGTGCCGACATCAGCCTCCTATATTCCAGCAGCTCTCCAGTCCGGTCGACGGTGCCTAACGCGGTCCTTGTATCGGAGATATGGATGCCAAGGGTCGCCTTCGACCTGGACAACTTGGCAACACTCTCCCTCAGTTGCGTGAGTTTCGTACTCAAGTAATTAGGACGAGAAGTGAAGCCGGAAAGGAAGGATTTGCGTGTAGCATCACCAGCGTGGAGAGACCAGTAGTAGTCGACGACGTCCTCGGCGTGAAAAGCTAGTTTCCTTACTTCCTCGGTCCATTTGGTGATGCCGGCATCCTGGATGTTCATGGGGGCAACGTGCTCGAGGAAGGCCATCATCTGCAGCTCTCTCTGCACCCATTCCAGATCTTCTCGGGCGTTGCCAAGGAGAGTGGCCTCCTTGGTGATGAGGTCTCGGAGCTTCTTCACAACGTAGGATAAGATGTCGCCGGTAGGATCCATTGTCGGGCGGTTTGTGAAGAAGGGGGAACGTTGGATGCTTTCGTAGAAAATATTAAAAAGAAGATATTTGGGATATCCTTTCACAGCCACTCATAGAAAAGGATCAGAAGATGATAAAGAGAGGACTGGTGGGAAGGACGACGACTGCGAGTCAACTTAGTTCTAATGGATGTCAGATGACTCTCTATCTATATCACCTTGTGCCTTCGTGAGATGTGCGGTTGAGATTTTCTCAAATAGTTTTTTTCCCTTTGTGACCTCGTCAATGGGCTGGGGGCCCGCTCGCCTAGCCCCCCCCCCCCAGCCCGTTCATGAGCCGGGTTTGGCAAGAGATTTCGAGAATGGACCGGCCTGACCCGCCTGCTCTTTGGCCCGCCCGTCAATTGGGCGGCCGTGGGCATGTGCCATAAAACTCGGTCCGACCTGGCCCCGCACATATAAAAATATATGTTTAAAAACTATATTTTAGATACATTTAATATAATATACTTCAAATTTTTATTTTACATTATCAATATTACAATATTTTATAGTTTACATGCAAATTAACACATATTATGGTTACTTGGATTAAGAAAGATTAGAAGATGCTAAAAAAACTTAATTATCTTCATAAATTTGATTAAAAATTAACAAAAAAGTACTTCACATTCGGCCTATGGGTCGGTCCGGCCTGACCCAGACCTGGGCCGGGCTTGGGCCTTGAAGTATGGCCCGTGGACCGGGCCAGGCCGGGCCTTGGACAAGGGCTTTTTAAAATCTCGGTCCGGTCAGCCCGGCCCGGACTTTGGCCAGGTCTAGTCGTTCTACATTTTTGTTCTTCAAAATGAACTTGTGAATTGGTCCAAAGTTTATTTTTAAAATTTTACTATTATATTTGAAATGGGATTATCAACAAATGCGAACTAGAAAGAAGTAAACACAGATATTTACACTTGAAAGGGTTATTTTTACTTTTGGGAAAATGTCACAATGTATATTTAAAAAGGGAATTTTACCTCCATAACCCTACATATTTTCAATAGTACGTACATAACCTTTCATAATTGTGAATTACATCTAGAACCTTTAATAGTGCTTAACTATTTAGCTAATCATACAACCATATAGGGTGGAGCATTGAGCCTCATAACTTTGTTGCATCACCTGATTTGGGCAGCTTGCTACCTTTTTGATCAACTGAAATGTGATATTTTTTTAAAAATACATATACCTCTATCGAGTCTTTTCCAAGAGTTGGTTGTATACGAATTTGTATCACTTTTTATCAGGAGAGATATCAATTCCGTTGGTCTAAGATCTCCGTTGACTATATCTCAAGATTAACTGAACGATGACTTGGTTATGGATCGTGGAGATCTAGGGTTTTGACAAATGTGAAGTTTAAAAATCCATCTAAATTAAGAAAGAAAAATATAATACTGAATTTCATTTGAATATCAACGCGAGCTGGCCCACTATAAGCCCGGCTTAAACACTCACGGGCCGGGCCCATGCTTAGGCTTATTTTTTTGCAAATAAACTAGGCCCAAGCCCGATCCGTATGCCCACCACAATAAACAGGCTTGAGTTGTTCCATACTGGACTCATCCTAACCCAGCTCAGTGATCAACCGTGCCTCAAACTAGACCTTTTTTGGGTTGTAACAAAGCACTACATGGGTGGGCCATGTAATACATGGAGTTCATCGGATGCGTGATGGACAGCCCACGGCCTGATAGGGGGGCCACTATCCCCGACCCCCTATCAGGGCCATCCATCACGCATCCGTAGGACCCCCTGTGTTAGAGCAGGGGAAATCACTGCAGAGGATCCGTGTCTGCAACTAAGTGCTCAACGATAGTCCATGCAAATATATGATGACAATGTCGTTACCGATAACGATGGCATGAAAATTGGTAGCATCATTACGTGCTCTAATACTACGTGAAAGAATGGCATGCAGTTCCTTCCATAGTCTACAGAGAGAACGAGTGAGGAAAGTAATGGTTCAGAGTGAGGGCTTCCAAGGCTCGGATCGTGAGATGGTTTATCGTCCTCCCACTGGGATGTATTATATGGGCGTGCGCCGCCTTATGTTGTCTGTCTTCACATTTTAGGATGATGAGTTGTGGTCTCCCTTGAGATCCGACCTTCACGCAACTGTTGGTGGTAGCTGCATGCCCATGAAGTCATGCTCGAATCCAAACAGATCAATAGAATGCATGGGTGTTAGAGAGGAATAGATGTAGATACGTGCAATCAATCACTGGAATCAAACAACGAAGGCACACAATATAACGGTGGTAGTCATTTCTCACGAAAATAAGAGAAGAAAAATCACTAAGAAGAAGAACACATAGAACTCTCTCTATCTCTGACTCTCATCCTCTCTTCTCTTCTTCTCTCTTTTCGATTCTGATCTAAAACCCCATCCCTACAAGGACTTTAATGGAATACAACTCTAGAGTCCAGTTCCTTTTTGGGATCCATATCCTAATAAACTCCTAATACTGTGGGTTGGGAGAGATGAGCAATGCGATAGTGGAGGCCTAAATCTAGAGTTTATGTAGACATAATATTGTGGGAAAAGCAAAAGATAAACCTCAGTCCTCATTATTCCTTCCTTGTACCTCATCTGAATGAAGTTTGTTGTTCGAGTAGAGAAAGTGGTGGCACATTAGTTGACGATCCTCTGTTGTAATACTCAGGTGTTGTAATTCACGGATCCATCCGATGAGAATTGGACGACCCTCATCAGAGGCTGGCCATCTCTGGCCCTCTATGAGGGTCGTCCGATCCCCATCGGATGGATACATGCGTTACAACACCTGTAGCATTACAACAGAGGATCCCTTATTCCTCCTGTAGAGAGGATCCCCTATTTTTTTTGCATTGTTGTTTCCAAAATCCAATCTTATATATTAAATTTGACACCATTAAGATAAAATGGTAAATAAGTTCATATTCGAGTGAAATTTGGAGGATAAGTAGAGTATTAACGTAGATTTCGACCCACCATTGACTACCTCATCCACAAACATCCATTTCTCAGCATCTTATCTTCATTCCCTGATCATCTCAGATCAGATCTGAGCAATTCGATCTAATCCCCCACTCCTCCGTGGATCGATCATCCATCATCATTCCGTATCTTTGTTACTTTTGGACCGAGGATTTGCCTCAAGTCGTGGGAGTTATGGCAGGAACAGAACCTCAGTCGTAGACCCTCGAGCTTGAGACAGAGCATCATCAAAACACCTCAGATGAAAATCGCGTACGTCGTAGCAGCTCGAGACTCATCCGATCTCCGCTTCAAAACGCCGTATCCTGGAATAATTTGGGGGAGAACACGGGTACAACGAACAGAGAAAATTGTATTCGTTCTATTTTACACTGATTTTCTTCTCTAGTGGTCGTGAGAGGTGAGCGACCACTGTGTTATCTCTTGTATCTCCTCCTTCACATGCATCTATTGTGGTGGTCAATGCACATCTACATCTGATGTTTGATCTCCAACAAGTGGTGTCTAGGCCAAAGGGAATACATGTTCGTCACCCAACAATAGAATGTAAATATGTCCAGATCATTAGTGTATTGTTAGTTAATATTTTGACATATATAATCTATATAATGGATACATATATGGCTATAAATATCACGTGCCAGTCATTTGAATATATATAAATTTAAGCTAATTTGTGCAATATTTATAAAATTATTCGTAGATGATAAGCATCCATTTTATATCCATATTATTTTCAAAGATGCGGTACTAATTAATATACTGGGGTGGACACCTATGCGTGTTCCCCCTTTTTGGTTTAAAAAATGTGATACTAAATTTTTCATAACAATATACATCTTTTTCAATATTTTTTATTTTAAAATAGATAAAAAATAATGTAACACATTTAATTATTTTTATCATTTTGAATAAACAAGGGTAGTGGAAACATCTAATTGAGTATCCAACGAGTATACTGCGTCCCCTCCTGGGACTTGCGTCTCAGCTACTGCATACTCCCGCTATTGTCCAACATTAGTTTTTTTTATAGATCGAATGTGATAAAATAGTAGATACCACTTGGTATTTCCAATTAAGATTCGTGAGTTAAGATCAAAATACACTGGTCAAGCTCGGTACCTGTTATTGGGGTATTTTCCACGCCCCATTCGTGATAGAAGTTATCTGTTGGTTATACGTATAAATTTATAGATTTGTATTGCGACATGCACAAATGCAGAATATACAATAGTAATATCAAAAGAAAAGAGCCGATCTTCTGCAGTAATGAAGAGGTCGGCTGTAAAGTCTCACCAAGCCTGAGCTGCTCAATCATCGTGTGAACCGTTCCATCCTGATGAGCGGCTTAGGCTTGTTGAGGCACACTACAAGAAAAATTAGTTGTGTCCACGGAAACTTGTGGCCACGATAATTTCGTGTAGCTACAATCCGTGGTCAAAGCCTTCATACAAGAATTGTGGACACAACAAGTTCTATGGTCACTTGTAATGACCATGGCATCACTACAACAAAATTAGATTATTGTGACAGTTTTTATGTGACAGAATTAATTGGGACAGAAATGTGCCACCTACATCCGTTGCCTAAATCCCTCTTACATAACAAAAATCCCACATCACTCGTTGGGAGTATGGCCCACACTTGTCATCCCTTTTTCTTAAAAAACCCTAACCCATGAAAGAGCCGGCCGTCATTTAATTTCTCTCTCCTCTCACCAATCTCTCTCACTCAACCTCTCGACGCTTCGCAGCAACGGCGATGGCCGGACTTGGTGGCGCTGCCGGTGGTTCTGGCGGCAACGTTGGAGGCGATGCTAGCGGTGGCATTGGGAGCGACGCTAGGGGTGGTGTTGGCGGTTCCATTTGTCGAGGTCGAGGGAAATGGCGGAGGCTGATGTCTGATGATGATGGTGATCGTGACGTTGATCGGCAATGGGTGGAGTGTGATGGTGGCGTGAGTGGAGGCCGGTGGGCCGAGGCTGGGGTTGATGGATGGAGGGAGAGGGCTGTGGGTGGTGGACGGACGATGGGTTGTGGTAGAGGTGAAATGCAGTGGACGAGGACGAAGATGAGAGTGGAGGTCGATTGGTTGAGGTTGGGGATGATGGGCGACGGGAGAAGACTGCATGTGGTGGGCGAACAATTAGTGGTGGTAGAGGTGAAGTGCAGCGGATGAGGACGAGAGCCGAGAGTGGACCATCTATCGAACGCGATGTTCATGATCGCAGGGTGGAGCATGCTGATACTAGGTAAGAAGTTTTAGCAATGCCATTAACATTTTTTCCAAGTATGTTCATTTAGAATTGGTATTTGAATAGTATAAAATTCTATTTCTAAATTATTAACATACTAGTTTTAGAATTGGTATTTGAATGAGATATCTACAAACAATAAAAGCATAACATGGTATATCTTGAACATGTGGAGAGGAGCCGCTAATTGGATATCTGGATTATATATAATAGTGACCACCTCTATCACGTGTAGGTTACTTAGGCAATACTAAAGTGAGCAATGAAATTTGTATGGATGAAGTGTCGGATAATAGCATTGAACAGAGAAACGAGATTATCAGTTATTTTCACGTGTGCCTCCCAACAATCCTAACATTAATCTTAATCTCACGACATAAAAAGGTCATTGGACCAATCATTCATTGTACTCCAAAACATATGTACACGGATACAAAGTGCATTGTTGGGTCTCTATAGATTCTTGTTTGATGTAATTATATGTGATTCTCTTGTTTGATAATTGTTTTACTTGTGTAGTATTGATCGGATATGTTTCCAACATTATTTCTCTTATTTCACTGTTTGTATTTCTCTTCTCCCAAACATTCTCTTCTCTTCTTTTACAATCTAATATGAACTCTCTCATATTGCAGCTCCATAGAAGTTTTGCTCGGAGGTTCGAACTCATGAGCTATAGGAACCTCCGAGCATCACATCATTTATAAAGCTGCAATATGAGAGAGAGAGAGAGACAAGTTAGAAAAGAAGGGAACAGAGAGTTGAGGTTAAGTAAAACAAGAGACGATAGAGGATCCAAAATTACAGTAATGGTGGCATTCGTTCCACCTCTCTATCATATCCAAATTCCTCAAGCAACAAAGAAAATAAAAAAATAAAGAATGATTCACAGCTGACAAGTATGTTACAGCATGATATCCCTGTATGTTCATTTAACAGAAATCGATCCGATCTCTGCCTCCATCGATCCACATTTGATCATCACACCCATCTCTATTCCATATTCCTGCCGAATCTCTTTCTAATTCCCAGCCGCGGCGTTCTCTCCCCACTTGGGGAAGCTTGTTCTCGTATGGACCTGACAGCTATCCATCAGATATTAGTCATGACACATTATAGAGATGATGAAGGAAACCAATGAGGTATCTCTGCATTAACTTTATAATTTTATCTGTGGTGACTGTTGCATGCTGTTGCTCTTCTTCATGGTTCAAATTCCCTTTTATGATTGGACTAAGCCAATGAAATCATATTCTTATATTCTCTTTTGGATTCAGTTATCTTTCCAAGAGTTGACACAAAAAATGAGAGATATTTTAGATGCTAGGAAACGTGGAGACTTTGATTTTTGGGACAAGGATTTTAAGGCGGGCCATTGACTGTTATTCTCAGGTAAATTTAGTTGTGAAGATAAAAATATACTCCATGAAAAACCAGTTCTACGGCTATTACCCAATGCATTTAACATTGATAGGTTGTAAAGGTATCTACTATATTATTTCCTTGTTTACAGGTACTAATGGTCTATAATCTTTATAAGTAACATAAGAAGAACAACGGTCCGAATTTGAGGATGATGGCAAGGGAAACACACACTGGATGCTTTTTTTGCTCCTTTGAGGCCACTTGTTTTATGATAAATCGCATCAAATAAACTGCAAATTTAATACTTGTTGAAGGGAACGAATGAGATGCATTACCATTAACCCTAGGGCTCTCTTATATAGGAGAAAAGCTCTATGGATAATTTACATAAAGAGGACAAACAAAAGCTACATAATAAAGTTACTCTAACACTCCCCTCAAGCTGGAGCATATATATCCACATGCTCAGCTTGGAACAACAAAGATGAAATTGACCCCTAGCAAGGGCCTTGGTGAGCATGTCTGCAACCTGCTCTCCTGATGATACATGAGAGGTTGAAATAAGAGCCCTTTTTGAATTAAGTCCCGTGTATAATGGCAATCCACTTCAATGTGCTTTGTCCTCTCATGGAAGGCTGGATTATTGGCTATGAACAAGGCTGCTTGATTATCACATTTCAGATGGATGGGAAGAGGAACATCAATAGTTAAATCAGTTAAAACGGATTTAACCCACATCATCTCAGCACTACCTTGGGCCATTGCCCTATATTCTGACTCTGCACTAGATCGAGCCACTACAGTTTGCTTCTTACTCTTCCAAGCTACTGGTGAGCTGCCAACCAATACAATAAAGCCTGAAGTTGACTTTCTATCATTAGGACACCCGGCATAGTCTGCATCAGCATAACCTGTGACGGATATCGAGGTATCTCTTCTAAACAGAAGACCAGTACCTTGAGACGACTTCAGATATCTCAGATCATAAAAACAGCATTCATGTGAGCCTGCCTGGGTTGCTCCATGAATTGGCTTACCCTATTAACTGCAAAGGCTATATCCGGTCGGGTAATAGTGACATACAAGAGCTTTCCCACTAGCTCTCTATATCGTCTCTTGTCTACCTCCTCAGAGTCATCATCATAAAGTTTGACATTAGAATCCATATGAGTAGCAGCTGGTCTACATCCTGCCATACCTGTCTCAAATAAGAGATCCGTAACATACTTCTTTTGTGTCATTATCATACCTTGCCTTGTTCCGTGCAAACTCCAGCCCCAAAAAATAATGAAGTGTACCCAAATCCTTCACAACGAACTGCTCGCCAAGAAACTCCTTAGCTGCTTGAATGCCCTGCTCATTACTGTCTGTAATAACAATATCATCAACATACACTAAGATGATCACAATACCTCGCTGATCTCTCTTTACAAAGAGAGTATGATCTGCTGTAGATCTGACGAAGCCCTTCTGTTCAATCAACTTCGAGAGCTTCTGAAACCAAGCCCGTGGACTCTGCTTTAGGCCATATATGGCCTTATGGAGACGACACACCATACTGGACTCCCCCTCAGCAGCAAACCCTGGCGGCTGCTGCATATTGACCTCTTCCTGCAAGTCACCATACAAGAAGGCGTTCGTGACATCAAGCTGAAAATAGGGGCCAGTCTCGGACAACATCAACTGCAATGAGAATCCGTAAGGTAGAATGACGGGCTACTGGAGAAAACGTCTCCTGATAGTCCACCCCATATGTTTGGGTGAACCCACGGGCAACCAGCCTGGCTTTGTATCTATCAAACTACCATCTGCCCGATGCTTAACAATAAAAACCCATTTGCTTCCAACAATGGACGCACCTGGTGGAGGATGCACAATACTCCACGTACAACGTGACTGCAACGCCGCCATTTCTTCTTCCATCGCTAAACGCCACGGGCTGCTCTGTAAGGCCTCCTGATAAGACCGTGGAATGTGTACTGCCGATAACCCAACAACAACGTTGCGAAAGTCTGGGGACAAACGCTCCAATGACGCCTGAGAGCAAAAATCCATCCCATATTTGGGATTCATCGTCCGAGCACGCTTCTACCGTCTATGAGCAATAGGAATATGTAGGTCATCGACAGAAGGAATGACAATATCATCAATAGCCTGTACATCAGTACCTTGTACATCCATCTGCACATTCAATCACATGTGCCATCAGTAGAACTCAAATGATCAGTACATACCTCGGGCGTGCTGGATGATGGAAGAGGCACATGAGCAGAGGCCGTCTGCTGATAGACCTGAGGATAATGAACAGTAGCTGGTGGTGGCGGTGGTGGTGATGGTGGTTTAGGCTGTGGTGGTGGTGGAGTAGGCTGTGGTGGTAGATGAGAGCATGGAACAGATGGAGGTGGAGGCGGCACATAGATGTCGTCTCCTTCCTCTGAGTGAGTGAGTATGTCACCTGTAGGAGAAAAATACATAATGGACTCAAAGAAGGTGACATCTGCACTGACGTAGTACCTTCGTTTAACAAGATCAAGACACCGATATCCCTTCTGGATTTTGGAATAACCCACAAACACACATTTGGCAGCTCTGGGAGAGAGCTTGTCAAGACCAGGAGAAAAACAATGAACAAATGCAACAAACCCAAAAACACGTGGTGTTAGGGAGAAAAGATCCTTCTCGGGAAACGCAGTCAAGACGGAATCTTCTCCCCTAACACTGTCAAAGGCATACGGTTAAGAAGATAACAGGCAGTTAGAACCGCATCCCCCCAATAGGAGTGAGGGGCACGACTCTGAATCAAAAGGGTTCTGGTCATATCCAACAAATGACGATGCTTCCGTTCAGCCACCCCATTCTGTTGGGAGGTATAGGCACACGACGTCTGATGCACAATCCCATGAGACATAAGAAATTTGGAAAGTTGGGTACTACACAATTCTAGAGCATTGTCAGACCGTATGTACTTCACTTTAGCAGAGAAAATATTTTTTATTTCAATAATAAAAGCTTGAATAATATGACCGGCATCAGATTTATTTTTAAGAAGAAAGACCCAAGATAGTCTAGACAAATCATCGACTGCAACAAGATAAAACCTGTGCCCTTGAAGATCAGGGACACGACTGGGACCTCAAATATCAAAGTGAAGTAACTCAAACAGACCATGACGACACGGACCTGGACGACTCTGGAACGACGACCGGTGATGTTTCCCAAGCTGACATGCCTCGCATTGAAAAGTAGACCTGGGAGAAATCTGGGGAAGGATATGGACCATCTTTTGCAACGGAAGATGACCAAAGCGAAGATGCCATGTGTAAGGTGAGACAGATCCAGCACGAACAGAAGAGACACCAGCGTGAGGAGACTGTACCAGTCTATAGAGACTCCCTTGCTCACGGCCAGTTCCAATCACTCTGCCCGTTAGGATGTCCTGAAACACAAGAGCAGATGGGTCAAATATGGTACGACAATGTAAATCTTTTAGTGATTTGACTAATCGACAGTAAATTCATCGAAAAATCCGGAGCATAAAGAACATTCTGAAGCCGTATCGCAGGGGTCAACTGCACCTCCCCCTGACCAGTAATGGGAGAGTGTGTCCCATCAGCTAGCACCACAGATCGTCCCGTCTGAGTAGGATTAAAAACATCCAATTGCTTTTTATCCCCACATAAATGATGAGATGCTCCTGAATCCATGATCCATTCTGATAGATCTGAGCTGTAACAACTAGTGAGAGCATATGTTGTACCTGACGTGGATGCTGATGCGGAACCTGCTATCTCTGAAGATCCTGATGTACTAGCTTGCCCTTGATCTGGCATGATCGCTCTAAGTCTCGCCACAAACTCCTCGAATCTCTGATCTGGTAGATGGGAAGGACCCCCATCCTACTGCGTCTGCTCCGCCACACGTGCTGTAGTAGGAGGAAACCCATGCTTAGAATAGCATGTTTCCTCTGTGTGACCAGGCCTGCGACAATAAGTGCACGGTTGTCGAGGAGGTCTGTACACTCCTCCTCTTCCACGACCACCTCTTCCTCAAAACTGTGAAGATCCTCCTCTGCCACGAGATGCTACCATGGCCGATGACATCTGAGATCCACCCTGAGATATGGAGAGTCTACTCAACCTGCGATAGGCCTCTTCCATAGGAGGGATGGTAGCATCGGTAAGAATCTGTTCTCTGGCGGCGTCATATTCCTGATCAAGGGCGGCGAGAAACACCCCTGTCATCACTGAGTCCCTGTAGGCCTTCAACTGCTCCGGTATGGCTGTCAATGGGATGTACCCGTGAAGCTTCTCAAACATACCCCTTAGAGAGGTATACAGGGTATGAAGAGGACGGCCGTTCTGTTTCACCGTAAAGATGTCGTGCTGAAGTTGTAAGATCTTGGACTCGTTCTTCGCCCGAGAATATGTGGCAGCGAGTATGTCCCACATAGCCTTCGCAGTGGGTTGACTCAGAATGTCGTTGGCTATCTCCATGGATACGGTACCTGATAGCCATACACGTGCATATGCATCATCAGCCTCCCATGAGGCGTTAACCCCAATCTTGTCAACAGGTTCCTCTTGTGTGAGGACATGCTTCTTGCCATTGCACTGCATAAGACTCATGAACTGCATGGCCCACAGTTCATAGTTCGTACCATCCATCTTTACAACGGGTGCTGGACCTTTGAAGGCACCCAGAGATGGAAAATCTACCTTGTTGTCTGACATGACAACAACAATAACCTGTAATGGGGTTACACAATCAGAAGACACTGTCTACTTGTACATAGACTCAAAGCGATCACACGCACAAAACATGTGCATTCAAGGAAGCACGGTTAGGGAATATAGTGCACACGCACATGACTTGCGTGCACAGGACTTGCACAGGACTTGCACAGCACGGCTAGGGCATATAGTTTGAGGACTTGCACAGCACGACTAGGACTTGAACAGCACAGCACGGCTAGGACTTGCACAGGAATCGTGTCGCGCTACTGGGATCGCGTCGCGTGAGATGGAATCGCCAGGCTGGTGAGATGGAATCGCCAGGCTGGAATCGCGTCGCGTGAGATGGAATCGCGTCGCGTGAGATGGAATCGCGTCGCGTGAGGTTGGGATGGCGAGATGGAATCACCAGGCTGGAATCGCGTCGCGTGAGATGGAATCGCGTCGCATGAGGTTGGGATGGCGCGTCGCGTGAGATGGAATCGCGCTACAGGATTGCGAGATCGCCAGACGCGCGATGGGCGCAGAGGCTCAGAGAGCGCATGCGATGGCGATGGCGCACAGGCGATGGCGTACAGGGATGCGATGGTGGTGGCGATGGCGCACAGGAGGGTGGCACCAATCTCGAGATAGAAGGAGAGAGAGAAGGGCGGCAGGTGGGGTACGGTTAGGGTTCAAGAACTCCGGCCTAGGACCGTTAGAGGTTTATAGGTTTCATTTAAAAACAAAGTTAATTCATCTAGGCAACATGTCTGCTGTGTGCAACATACATATAGTGGGCAATGTGTGATGTTTTCTTCTTCGGCTCTTTACATAAGGACACTTAAGGCTTTTATAAAAATACTAATGAAATTTTCTTTCTTTAGCGAGTAGGGGAATACATTGCAATGGTGAATAGGGTGCCATATGGGAAAGTCTCATGTAAATGTGTGGGATTCCATGCCATGCCGTCCTATAAGGTTTGTCTATAAACATCTTATGGGCAAGGGGGCGCAGAGAGTGTGGGCCGCAGCCGCGGTGGAGGGGGCGCATAGTTGGCAGCATGTGGAGGTGGCTACTATCACTATTGATATCCGGTGTATCCAATCAAAGCCTGAAAGATAATGGTTCATTCACTTCTTACACATCCTATGTGGAGTGCATGTTGGATAGTCGGATGATGTCTCAAACCTTTGTGCATGTGTGATTTGCACGTGACATCCTTCACAATGAGGCGACTAATTCCTACCCTGTTCTTATTGGTTGATAATACGACATGGCTCTTTAATTGACAAAGGCTAGTGACTAGAGTCGAGAGAAATGCACGTGAGTCCTGATTGTGGAGTTAAGTTGTCCTTTTGTGGTAGGGAATTGGAGAATGTCAGTGGCAGGGAATAGGAGAATGGCGAGTATCTTTTTTAGGTGCTTACTAGTTTTATAAGTTTGGAGTGCTTACTAGGGAATAGGAGAATGTCGGTCACCCAACCCAAGTTATTTGTTAAGCTTATTTGGTAATGAAAAAATTCGATATCATCCAATCTAAACGTGTTTCATTCAATTTTCAACTCAAAGGGAGACCATTATTCCCTCTACTAAAGATGTCTATTTTGCATGTTACAAGTATCATCAAAATTTTATCATGTCCGGATGGCCAAACTTGGATTGGACAACTTGTTTCTTTTGTTAGTTGTCAGCAATACAAAAATCTCAAGCTAAATTGATTTTTTGGATAAACCTGATTTAACAAACCTGCAAAGTCCAAAAATAGTAGTTTCAGACGTTGAGTCACATCTAGAGGGCCGGATTTGGATATTGAGTTGACTTGATTATGTAAATTCAATTTTGTATCATTCATGGGATCATGAGCTGGCCCAATAAATTTTTTGTTTTGAATCTCATCCAACTCTGTCTCCTTTGAAGTTGTCTCATACTCTTAGTATTAGTGTTACTCAGTAATATTCATAATGGCAAGTGAGTAACGATCTGCCAAGAGGTAAAATATGCTGACCAAAATCATCAAGAAGCAAATCACCAAATCAAACATGAGACTCGATGGAACCTAAAGGTCCATCCTTAAGAAATGCATGCCGAGTTCATGGGTAAAGTCAATGATGATGGCTTAGACCAAAATATAGCATTTAATCTGACCTCATATTTAGTATGGAAATCCTTATGCTCATGTTTCACAAATATTATGAATTTTATGATTCGCTCTATCTTTGTCATTGACCGAATTTTATGTATTCATATTGACAAGAAATTTGTACTTGAATTTAGGATGATGGACTTCTTAATTGATCGAAGTTGGATGTACTCTATTACCAACAGACATCTCAGTGAAAGATTTCAATCTGTTGTTAAAAAATTATTGAAATTGCACTGGAAAATGTCAAGGATAATTCAACTGGTGTATTTCCTTGTCCTTCAAGAAATGTTCAAACAGATATAACAGAAAGCCTGACGAAGTTTTCGAGCATGTTGTAGTAAAGGGATTTACCTCAGATTATTATGAATGGGTCCATCATGGAGAACCTTTAGGTGGATAG
The DNA here is from genome assembly GCA_037367405.1 of Ottelia alismoides. Lineage (NCBI taxonomy): Eukaryota > Viridiplantae > Streptophyta > Magnoliopsida > Alismatales > Hydrocharitaceae > Ottelia > Ottelia alismoides. The sequence goes on from JAZKJV010001510.1 coordinate 19,519, forward strand.
AAAGGGAGTGACACATATGAAGGGGAAGAGGATGATATTCATGAGCTACTTAGAGATATTTGTGGAGATCATGATCACGATGATTATTTCATTGATCAAACAAATGACGAGGGAGATGTTGGATGTTCGGAAGAAGAACCGAGTAACAAGAATGCTGATAAGTTTTATAGACTTCTAAAAGATGCAGATGAACCTCTTTATAATGGATGCGACAAATATAACAAGCTTTCATTTGTAGTCAAATTATTACACTTCAAAGTTTTGTTTGGATGGAGTAACAAATCACTTACTGAATTGTTGTTGCTTTTCAAAGATGTTCTTCCTTATGGTTCAGAGAGCCTTCCATCATCTTATTATGAGGCAAAGTTTGTCGTTGAGGAGTTAGGACTTAATTATAAGAAGATTGATGCATGCCTTAATGATTGCATGTTGTTTTGGAAAGATTCTGAAGATAAAGAGAAATGTGATCATTGCAGTGCTTCTAGATATGCAACAAACAATGCAGATGATAATAATAAAAAGAAGAAAATTGCAGCTAAAGTATTGAGACATTTTCCTCTGATTCCAAGGCTACAAAGAATGTATATGAATAAAAATTTAGCCAAACAAATGCGATGGCATAAAGATGAGCGAGTTAATGATGGATTAATAAGGCATCCAGCAGATTCACAAGCGTGGAGTTACATTGATGCCCAATTTCCTGATTTTGCAAAAGAATCTCGTAATGTCAAACTTGGACTTGCTAGTGATGGATTCAATCCTTTTAGAAACATGAACAATGCGTATAGTATATGGCCTGTTGTAGTCATTCCATACAATCTCCCACCGTGGTTGTGTATGAGACAACAAAATTTCATTTTAACTCTACTTATTCCAGGAAAAAGATCACCAGGAAAGGATATAGATGTTTATTTACAACCTCTTGTAGATGAGTTAGAACAATTGTGGAATCATGGTGTATTAACTTATGATTCATATTCAAAGAGAAACTTTGTGATGCATGCTATGATTTTATGGACAATAAATGATTTTCCAGCTTATGGAGATCTGTCTGATTGGAGCACAAAAGGACGACTTGCATGCCCTATTTGTCGTAAACACACATTATCATTACGATTGAGAAATGGGAAGAAGCAAGCATATTGCTTTCATCGTTGTTTTTTGGAAGAAAATCAGAGCTTTCGATTTGATAGAAGAAGCTTTGATGGTAAAGAGGAATTGAGATCCCCACCAATACCACTTTCTGGAATGGAGATATTTGAAAATTTGAAGCATTGCAAGAATCAATTTGGGAAGAAGAGTATACTTGGAAAGCATACCAGAATTCCAATGGAGAAAGATAATGAAGAAGCAAATGTTCAGTTTCCACATGCTTGGAAAAAGTCAGCATTTTCTTCCAATTACCATATTGGAAGCATCTCCTAATCCGGCACAACCTAGATGTGATGCATATTGAGAAAAATATATGTGAAAGCATACTCTATACGATATTGCAAGTCAGCGGAAGAAGTAAAGATAATGTACAGTCACGTTTAGATATGAAGGAAATGGGTATTCGAGAAGATCTTTGGCCGCAGACCTTATCAGGTGATAAATTGTATCTGCCTTCGGCTTGTTATCAAATGTCTAAATCTGAGAAAGAATCTTTCTTCAACATTCTTGGTTCAGTAAAAGTTCCAGATGGTTATTCTTCTAACATTGCCAGAAAGGTTAATATGATTGATAAAAAAAATGAACGGATTGAAAAGTCATGATTAACATATACTCATGCAACAATTACTTCCTCTTATAAGCTCTTATTTCAATAAGATATGCTTCAAAGTCATTGATGTCCAAGAGTTTTCCAAGATGGAGTCAGAGATCGTCACTATCTTGTGTGAGTTAGAACGGATATTTCCTCCCTCATTTTTCACCATTATGATGCATTTACCAATGCATTTGGCTTTTGAGGCAAAAGTTGCAGGTCCAGTACATTATCGCTGGATGTATCCTATTGAAAGATATTTGTTGACTCTAAAAAAATATGTTAAAAATATGAGTCGTCCTGAAGGATCTATTGCAGAAGGTTATTTGGTTGAAGAGTGCTCGACATTTTGTTCACGTTATTTTACCTCTGAATCCAAGTTGAATCGTCAAGTGAGAAATTATGATGAAAGTGTAATTGGTGGAGGGATGATTCATCAACTAAGCAGAATAAAAGTAGATCAAGCTCATCGTTATGTTCTTTTTAACATAATTACGATGGATGCATATCGAAGGTATGATTTTTATTTAATATTTTAGGTTTGTAAAGCTAATGTGTAATCTTAAGATTTAACATATATTTTTACAGTGAACACATGGCATATTTGCAATCTCATTATCCTCGAATATAAAAAATGACTCTTGATAGAAGACACCGTATTCAATTTCCATATTGGGTGAAGGAACATGTAAGTTTTGGATCTTTTAAAATACTTCAATTATTTCAAGATGTTTCATATATAATATAATCTAATTGTACTTCTACAATTAGGTTTCAAATTTGCGTGCTAATGGCAGTGTTGATGTCTCCGAAGAAATACGATGGTTATCTCTCGGCCCTTTTATTGAAGCAACCTCTTATGATGGGTATATTATCAATGGATGCCGATTTTATTGTAAACATATAGATGTTAATAGACAAACTCAAAATTGCGGAGTTCATCTATCAACTGATGGTGGTATCAGCTCTAAGAGTACATCGTACTATGGACAATTAGAGGATGTCATTGAGCTTAAGTATGGTCCAGATATAAGAATAATATTATTCGAATGCATTTGGTTTGATGAGGGTGGACTTCTCACTGATAAATATGGATTTACATCCATAGATTTGAAACGAGAAAAGCATAAAGATGATCCATTTATCTTAGCATCGCAAGCTCAACAATGTTTTTATAATAAAGATAACACAAAAGATGGAGATTATCATGTTATTGTCAAGGTTCCTCCAAGCGATATGTACGATGTGCCTGTTAATGATGTTTATGGTATTAATACAGTGCATCCAAGCCAAATACCTATTGATGGTGAAGTAGATGCTTGGATAAGAGATGATATTCCAGGTGAATGTGTTGCCCACAATAATATTGCGGGAAAATAAATGTCCGAAATGGTAATCCACAATGTAATCTTGTCTTTGTATTAATATGTCATATATGCTCTTCTAAGTCTTGTATGTTTGTATGATATTGTTTTTTTTGTGTTCCCTTTATGATGACATTATACTCTTAAACAGGAATGAAGATGGACATAATGAAGAAGTACAAGAAGTCAATAGTAATGCCAGCGATGCACATGTTATTAAAAAAAGTGGTCGAGGACATAGCACACGGGCTTTCTTTGCATGTAAAAATGGACAGCTTCACGTGTTACAGTGGAACAAGAATGAACAAGTTATTGGTGATAATGGAAAGAAAATTCGTTCTGCTTGTGCATATTATGCATGGTGTCATTGGCTTTGGCATCTTGATAGAAAGTGGAAGGACATGCCTAAGAATGCATTGTTGGATACTTGAAAACATTTGGAGGTATATACATTCATTAATTTATTATAATTTCAATTTTTAATTGATTAGTTAAGGAAATATTCCAAATATCTATTTCTGTTTCTATTTCAATAAAATGCAAACAAAGTAGAAGGACAAAAGCTTGAAGGAATGCACAGAATGCTGAATTTTTAGATCATGCAGCAACTTGTGAAGATCTAGTTCAATCTTATGTTTTCTGTTTTATTCGTACAAGCAACCAGGAATTTGTATTGACATGTATCATTGGTGAAGCATGCTATTCTTTCCACAAAGACAATGGAAGCTTTGGTACCAAGTAACCAATCGGTATTAGGTAAATTCTTAATTGAAGAAAAAAATAGCTGAATTTGTGTCTCGGATTAATCACCTTACTAGGAACAGATAAAGTCTCAAGGGTTGATCACATTTTGGCGATGAATCAAGTCCTCAAAATCCCATTCATGGACTATCACATATAGGTTGTCATTGTTAATGGTGTTGGCATGATAAACATGTGAATTCTTTTTTTTAGCAGATGGTCTTGGGATGCCCAAAATTTTCACAAAATGTGCTCTTAATCATATTGCATAATCTGCCTGATATGATACGACCATAACCACATCCCATATACATGTCATGTCCTCTATGTCCTGAAGGAGCAACCATAGCGAAGATTTGTCCATGAACCTCCAGAGTGGCAATGCTGTAAGTTACTACAAGATGGCTAAATAATATTATATGTTTATTCTACGCACCTATTGTGGAGGAAATAATCATCTGATCATTGTTTATATCATAGCTTGTGACAAGCCTCAACAAGGAAGACCATGACTGCCATGTGCATGCAATATTCCCTGTGTTTCAGGAAGGCACATTCTAGACTACATGCATTATATTTCTCAAATAACTGTTTCAACCGAGAGAAATGTTACACTAACGGATGTCTTGCTTACTTTAAATCCTTCGTTTTCCTGCCCATATGTGCCTTTCAAGGAAGTCCACATTTCCTAGACATTTTTGTAAAGCATCATTTCATTAATAATTCCACTAATGGCGTTGACCATAATCCATGAACAGACCATCCCATCAAAATTATTGCACTGTAATAGTAGGATTTATACAAGTTTCAGATTCTATTTCAGATTGTATTTTCTTGGTATGTTGTATGATATGAGCAACACAGATTTTAATTACATAATATTTATGCAGAGTTTATGTGAATCTATTGTTTTACAGAGGGATTTCTTCTTAGATGGTCATCCGAATGCTATCACTTTTATTTCTGATGTCATTCATCATCGGCATAGAAATTGAAAAAATAAAGTTAAGAGAATTTGAGAGAAGCATCGTAGAGAACCAGATGTTCTAAAGGCAAGGCTGATGGAGGACGCTCGCATTGACATGACACAATTCGAAAATTCGGTCAAAGAATGGGAGATGCCCGAAACCAAGGTATTTTGTCATCTTATTTATAGACTATATCAATTACTGAGAATAAAATATTACCAATGTAAACTTTTTTAATTTAGGCTAAGGCATTAACTAATAAGTTGAATCGTGATGCCAAGACTCTAAATCACAAGTGTGGAAAGAATTCGTTGGCTGCACTACGCGATAAATTTGTAAGTGATTTTATGGAGTCATATATTGATATGTTTTTATTTATTAATATAAGTTCTATTAATATAAGTTTTATTTTTAAGGAAAAAGAGAATAACAGAGAACCATCAGATCTAGACATGATGAAAATCATGTATTCGAATACTGAAGAGGCGGTGAGTAATATTAGTTGCAAGTATTCCATACTATATATGCTTTAGCTCATAATTTCTTTCTAGCTTTTAACAAAGGGCAATGGAAGCTAATATTCAAGAGATACAATCACAACAACCAAATGCTGCCTTATATGAAGTTGAGGCAGAAGCATATGCAAGAGTCGCTAAACCTCTAAAAGAAGATTATGTTCGATTTCGTGGCATCGGACACGACAAGTCACACAAGTTTTCTGAATATGAAAGACTACAGGAATTCCTCCAAAGAAGCACAAATGATCAGGTACCTATATACTTTGTTAAAATGATTCCATGCAATTTGTGATGGAGATTTGATTAAAAACATTAGTATGTCGAAACGAGGAGGAGACAACTCATACGAAAGATCTAATATGAATATGAAAAAAGAATCTTGCTCCTTGTAGTTATCAATAACTTTGACTTCATTTTCCTCTTTCCTACTATAAAGATCTTTCCTCCATTCCATAAAGCAAGCATGTCTACATGGACGACAATCAGGTAATCTAAGCTACTTGTTGGTTTAATCTTATAGTCAAATCTGTTTTACCAATGCTGGCATGATGATTCTTGATGAATACAAATTATTTATTTGCCTAACCCACGTAAGTGCGTAATGATGACCTACTTGTAGTCAAAAGGCAGTATCTTTGTCACTAGCAGATTGTGACACCTGATATATCCTCGATGTTGATGGATCTATTTCAACCAACCGATCATAAAGTTGATACAATCCAATGATAATTATTTAACTATCAATATCAAGTGTTGTCATTGCCTTGGCTCTTGGAGTTGTTACCACAGTATTGAGTACACTGCAAGCTGCATTCTTTTTGTTATTGTATTCTCAAGATGATAGTGCACTTCATTGCATGGATTATTTTGTAATGATTATACAACAAAAAAGCCTTTCCACTTTCCTTCCATACCTCTTCGCTTACCCACCTCACCAGAACTCAGGATTCTTGACGGACCGGGTGATCTTCTGAGAAGACAGGACAGATAGCTTTTCCTCACACTCGCTATCCTTCGGTACCTCACTCGGGGAAACCCTGGGACTGTCAGGAACTTCCCTGACGTCAGTTCTGCCCATCTTGAGGCTTTGGAACTCTTTTACCCGGCGATTCAGAGGCTGAACAACTATATATTCCTTGAAACATTAAGTAAGGTCGGTTAAATTTTCTAATGATTATACTTCGAAAAATTTTCTAATGATTAGAAGCTATAGTCCTTGTGAGAGATCTCCCCATCAACACAGTAATATTCCAATAGATATACGAGCAGCTCTAATTTCATGTGACTTTATTATTTTTAATTCAGGAAAGTAGAAAGAAAATGGAGGAAGAAATTGCTTCTTTGAAAGTGTTGGTTGAAAGACTTAATGAGCGAGTGGAACAACGTGACATCATAATACATCAACTTTGTCAATATGTTGGATTTCCATATCCTTATTCATATAAACATGTAAGAGCATTTTAAACAAGTTTATAAATCTTTAGTTGTTGAAGCTTCATCATTAATTGTTTTCGTGCAGAATGTTCATGATCCATCATGATTAAGTGGAAGTGTGGGTGGGACAAATGATGACAGTCATGATAGTGGTAATGATAGTCACATTGGAAGTGATAGTGTTCAAAGTCGTGGAGCTGGAGATGCAAATTATACTATTGCAACTAGTTCTAGATGTCTGCCACCTTTTATAGGTGGAAATCCAACTTTCAGCCAATATGGATATCTACAAACACATCCATTTCTTCTATTTTCCTTTCCACCACAAGTAAGAACATTTTATCATGTGTATTTTTTATAAATGTATTTATTCAAAATTTAAAAAAATTATAGGTGCAATTTCCAAATCAACATCATGGGAGCCGAATCGAGACATCTCCTAGTTATCCACGGGTAAATAGACCAACTATTTTATCTTTAGATACGAGTATAACAGCATGGGCCTAGATCTATTATTCTTATTCGTTCTTTACTAAAATTTTTACTTAAATGTATATATTACTGGTTAAACAATCATTTCTACTAATCTTTGATTTACTACAGAATTCTGAAAGACTTGTATACATTTTTCCTTTTTTTATTTTACAAGAGACGTTGACTTTTTAGGTGGGGGAGAGATATCACAAATACTGAGAATTGTCCCTTCATATTCTTCGAGGAAATATGGTACATATTCAGCAAGGGTTCGACCACGAGTATGTAAGCTGAGTTGCTCCCAAGGTATATTAGGAACCCAATAAGTCCTTGATGAGCACATAGAACAGAATAAATCATACGATTCCAAGCCTTATAGGAGCATAGAAGGGTAGTGGGTGAATATAATCGACGAGAGGATTAATGGTGTATAATGAAGCCATCAGGTTTATATATGACACACGTGCATCATTTGTTGAGTTGGAAGATGCATGCCATGGCCTTGATACATATGATTGGCGGATGTTATGACACATCTCAGACAAAATGAATCATTTAGGATCGGACTTGCTTCATGCCTTGATTTACCACATGCTCGGTCGATCGCAGCTCACCTGATCTTCAATGCCGATGCCATTAGCTGGTATTACAAATATCACCTGCCTCAAGGATAGAGATAAAGTATATGTCACAACTGTACGCAACGCAAAAGTCACCTACTAACAAACCTTCTCAACAGCAGTTGTCTCACTTTGCTTTCTTCTTGACTTGGTCTTATAATCTAGACACTTGGATAAACTCTTCTGATTAATACAGGACCAGTAGATAAATTCCACTTAAGATAAACCCAAATTATGCTCGAGTTGATCACTTAAAGTAACACATTTGGGCTGTGAAATATTCCTCAAAACAACTTAATTGGCAAAACAACCTTTCGATGTAGGAAACAAGAACACCTAGCATAGTGGCATGTTCTTTACAGTTTACAGTTCAGATCATACCCTCAACATGCTCTTTTTACAAAATTTTATTAAATGCTAAGACAAGGAATATATTGTATGGTTTCAAGTTTTAATTGTTCATTTTTTATTTATAGGCTCGCAAATCTAGTAGTGATCCAAGTAGGATTTTTCAAGTATCGAATCCGACACAACCCTCATCACATTCTCTGGTATTAGAGTTGCCAACCAATATATCTCTTCATTTTTGTTTGAATTCTTTTTGCATTCACATTTTTTTCATTTTATATATTGTATAGTCGAAAAAAGCTTGATTTTAAGAATGAAGGCAATAAATAACATGAGAAAAGGTAAATCTCTCTTTATTGAGTTTAATAATGCCTTTGTATGTATGTTGCATCTTTTATTGTGCATTCTTTATTATATTTACAAAAGCAAAAATCGTTCCTTGTTGCAGGAAGAGTAGTGCTTTCTCCAGAGGTTTCCCTAAATGTTGCATTTCTACCAGGTGATTTTGGATGTAAAGATGTCTTTTATTTCTTGCTTTTAAAGAATGCTTTGTACAACTTTCCTAGTTAGTCTGTTGTGGAAAGGTCTAAAACCCTCGGTCTAGGACTCATGCCAGGCTGACCCAGGGGTCATATTTTAAGGTCCAAGTCTGCTCAAGTCTGGGCCGGACTGGGCTGGCCCATGGACCAAATTTAAAGCATTTTTTCTTTGTCTTTTATAAACTATTTTTCTATATATATACATATATAAGCTTGGAATGTACATATTTCTGGATAGGAGTATCTCTTTTATACATATAATGTAACATCGATGTAATGCCAAGTCTAATGTGCAGTCATAAAATACAAGGAACTAGTATATGGAGAAACAACACACATTCTTATGCTTACAAATAGGATTGATATATGGTTGCATATAGACCTAGCTAGTGTATATTGAATTTATGTAAAATCTAAACTTTTTACCACAGCCCGCCCAATTGACGAGCGGGTCAAAAAGTGGGTCGGATCGGGTCTGCCCATTCACAAAATTCCTTGACCCAAGCCGGACCCATGAATGGACTGGGTGGGCAAGCCCCCAACCCACTGGCCTAAGTCTAGTCCCAAATAAGTATAGCAGTCTCCTAGTGTAGTCAAGTCCCTATTTGTCCTGACTTTGTTAACCGATATTCATTATGCCAATTGAATGTCAAATCATCATGGACGTGAAGTTGGGTCAAACACCCGAGCTAGCTCTTTTGAGCTTTGCTTGTTAGGATAGGGAACATCATACTATCATGCCGTTAATGGAATCCAAGAAAGAAGACGGTTTACGTGTTAAACACAAGAAAAATCCTGTACAATAATCATCTTAAGTTGTAGGATGTTTATATAGCTCCCTGTCACTTGGCCCCCATATTTTCATCTTGTTGATGTATGCTGTAGGCTATGCCTCCACCATTTTCCCCTACTATTAATATTCCTTCTCAAGAGGATAATGCATCAGTCACAGGTTTTACCTTTAGGAGTTTTCGTGTGGACCTGAAACTATCATGAGATTTAAGTTTCTTACTTCAAATATCCTTAAGAAAAAGACACTTTAAAACCTTTATGACAAATTCGTAAAGCGCTTAGAAGGTTGTGTTTACACCCTTTTAAGTAAACTGACTTTTTTTAACAAACGTGATGGAGTTATTGATCATACCTTGATTAATAATCTTGCATGTATGATTAGTTTTGTGATGCTAATAAGTAGTCTAGAAAGCTATACTCATCAAAATTTTGTGATAATTTTGTAAATGCACTTTTTTTTGCTTCGCTTTCTACTTCTTCTTCCTACTTTTTTTTACCACTTTTTAGTTTCATGAGAAGCTTGCTAAGTGCATTTGAATAATTTGATTACTTAATTCCATTTATGGTGATTCTCCATTCTGAAGTTGATGATCTTAGAAGTATTTTAACCTGCATTGGTTCCTTTACATCCGCATCAAGATTCTTGATCCATTCAATATACCTATGAATGTGTACATATATCTTGAGTTGTTTTTTCAATTTTCAATTCTGAACAATTTGTATTTTTACTTTAGGATATTGTTGTGTGTTTATGTAATACTCAATTTAGTGTAGATTTCACAACACAAAAGAGAACATTTATATTCATTGAGTTGAATATAGCAATAGGGATGCCCAATTTGTTGTGTTTATTTTTGCATAAATTATGTTTGGATACTCATATTTCTTTGAAATCATATTTGGTAGGTTGCTTTGAAGATATTGATTGTCATCCAAAGGATTTTCAAGGAGAGCTATCCAACCTTAACCTTCATGAAAGATCTTTTAAACATATCACAAAGGGGGCCGATACCACAATTGTCAAATTTTAATATTCTAGTCCAATTACTCAGTTAGTGTTCGGATGTTTATCTACACATAATTTGATGTCTACAAACGTTGGCTAATAGCGACTTTGTTGTAGTAATTTTCAATGTCTTGTGGATATTGTTGGTATGCACAGTTATATACTATATATATGGTTGGATACTCTGTCTCCCATTTTATTATTTTTATTTTGTCATTAAATTATTTTTGGAATTACGCGGTCCTGGGGATAGCGTCATTCGCGGGCCGTCGCGCCCACAAACCTCCCTCCGATGAAGACGGCAGGCACCACGACATTGCGGCCGAGCAGCTTCGCCAGGGCCCTCGCCATCTCCTGCCCCGCGGGCTCCTCATCCAGCTCGTGGACCGCCGGGCTGCAGCCGAGCCCGAGGAAGAGCCTCTTGACGACATGGCACATGTCGCAGGAGCTGAGGCTGAAGATCACCACTGCCTTCTGGGAAGCCAAACTCATCACTCTATCCATGATATCTATTGGATTGATCGATGGTGGATAGGGATACCCCTGGAAGGAGTTCTATTTATAGCATTGCTTGGTTTCAGCTATCCAATTGGTGGGGAGTGGGATATGTGTGCCACGAATCACAGTGAAGCTGCGGAATATGGAAGGGGGATACAAAGAGGGGAGGCAGATGGGTTATTCTCCATTGTACACTGTGTGTGTGAGTCGGCAAGCTGTGGATAACGATTGTGGCTTATCGGGACGGGATGGTCCCTCAAGATCTGCATCTGATTCCAGTGGATTTTGCGTACCGAGCAGCCGCGTTCTTTCTTAGTTGTGGATTGATTATTGGCACCTGGTCAAAATGGTATAAGACTGGAGTTTTTTTTTCTTTTTACTAATTATTATTGTGTTTCTCTTGTTTTTCAGCAAGCAGTATTGGATACTCAGTTATTTTCAATTGTTGTAGTAATTTTTGTCTTAACCTATAATGTCTTGTGGTTAAAAAAATTTATTTTGTCATTGATTGTTTTTAATTGTTCGGAAGAGGTGCAATGAATCTATCATCAAATAAAGCAGATGATATTGACTTGTTTATACAAATGATCCATATGAAGCAATTTTAGGTGACAGATTTTCTGTCATACAATATCATGGTGACGGATTATCTGTCACCAAAAGCTTTGGCCACGAAGGTTTTGGTGGCCTCCTTACGGTGACGGATATCTGTCGCCATACAATAATCTGTCACCTAAACTCACAATTCTGTCATCGTAGGTCCGTCACCAAAAACCTTTTTTGTTGTAGTGCATATTCGTGGTTAGAGAACTCTCGCGACAAGACTTGTAGCTACGGCTATTGGCCACGACGTGTTGTGGTCAGAGTCCAATTCTGTGACCACAAACTACATATTCGTGGACATAGTTCTGTAGCCACAACTTATTTTCCTTGTACTGACAGCATACGAAAACCACACATGCATGTATGTGCAGTATGCATGTGTTGTATTAAAATTGTGTCTAGGTTTTAATTGGAAAACCTATTAATTACAATTGGAATTAATTTGGTTTCAATTGGGAAACCAAAGGTTTGGAGGGAAAGTTGGGAATTCCCAAATTTGAAACATGGTTGAGTTTGGGTGGAAGTTTAGTACCACACCGTGGAGAACTAAACTTTTGGTGGACTTATATATGAGTTCACACCCTAAGCTCTTGTAGCAATAATAGAGAGGAGAAATGGAGGACCACACACGCGCGCGCGCTCCGCTCCGTCTCGGGCTCGGGCTCGGGAAAGTCAATTCGGATCTCGATACTTTTGTTGCGGGTTTCATTTGGCTGATCGATTAAATTAATTAGACAAATTAATTTAATTGCGATCACATTGGGAATCGGACTTGATCCAAACGGCTCGATTTAGCCGGGGTTTGGAATTCGAATGGACACGCCCGTTGAGGGGCGTTTTCGGAAACCAAAGGTCACCGCGCGCTAGGGCACGCGAGCCCCTCTTTTTATATCCCTCACCCGACGCCGTCTTTCTTCACTCGCAAGAAAAACCTCTCACGCCGTCTCTCTCTCTCTGGTTCTCCCTCTCACGGACGAACGTCTTCCTCTTCTTCTCTCGGCTGCAGTTCTCTGAGGTTCAATCGAGGACGATCCCATTGGTGTGCGCCGACGAAGATCGTGAGCCGTCGTATCCTGGGAGCGGATCGCCAGTACCCTACGCACCGGTATTGTGGGGGCGATATCTTCTCTAAGGACAGTCCATTTCATGGACGCTTCGGTGACTTCTAAACTAATCTTTATTTCATTTTGGTTGATGTTATTTACGTTTCTGTTCTTTTAATCGGTTCCTATTTGCATTTTATAATCGGATAATGATTGGGAAACATACGATTAATATATTTTTATTCGGTATTGTTTCTCTGTTAATTTATTTGGATCCGATGATTTACTGTTTAATATATGCAATGGCAATCTTTTTAACAACAATCTTAGAGAAGATATCCCGAACCGATTCTAGAATTTCGGAAACAATGTTTAAATCGAGGGTAGATATGACGGGTATACCTGAAAAATTCGGTGGACAGAATTTTAAGCGTTGGCAACAACACATGAAGATCTGATTGACCACCATAGGGTTATTCTCGATTCTTGAAACCGACTGTCCTACGGTGGAGATGAAAAACCCCTCACCCGATAGCCATAAGGCGCAATCTGCGTGGAAGGAACGCGACCGTATATGTCATGGTTGCATCTTGTTGGCTCTGTCCAACACGTTGTTTGACGTATACTGTTCATCCACGCAGACTGCGAAGGGGCTATGGGAAGACTTGGATCGGAAGTATAACACCGAAGACCTCGGTATTGAGAAATACTCCGTGGCCAAATTTTTAAAGTTTTCCATGGTCGAAGGGAAGTCTGTTTCTGAACAGGCACACGAGTTCCTACTCCTGCTCCATGGTTTAGAAGATGCGGAAATGAAACTTCCAGAGAAGTTTCAGGTCATGTGCATCATAGAAAAATTCCCAAAATCGTGGGAAGACTTCGGTATGACCCTGAAACACAGGAAGAGGAAGATTTCTATGGATGACTTGCTGGTGGCAATTGCCATAGAGGAGGAACACAGGAAACAAAAACCTGTGCTTCCTGTTGATATTCAGGCTAAGGTCAATTTCATGACCTCGAAGGGTAAGGATAAGAAGGGAAAGGGTCCTAATAACAATAAAATGAAAATAAAAGGCAAGATCCAGAAAAAGGCAAAGAATAAACCCTGTTGGCACTGTAATCAGGTTGGCCATTGGAAGAAGGACTGTCCGTCCTTGAAGGCTCAACCTAAGGCTACAAACAGGAGTCCACATGAACATGATCACTATAGGACTCGGGGCTAGCGAGGGGTATGTCTCTGTAAAATCTGAACTATACCATATCCATGATCCAAATGAGTGGCTCGTGGATACGGGAGCCAATGTAAATATATGTTCTGACAGAACGTTGTTTTCTTCTTATCAGACCTGCAGCAGTGCGACTGTGAAGATGGGGAACGATTCTGCAGCCAGGGTGCTAGGGTCGGGACAAGTCAACTTGAGGTTCTCCTCTGGACGTGTCTGGACGTTGCACAGGGTGCTGTATGTTCCTGACATCAAGAAGAATGTGTTATCCGGCTCCATCTTAGATAGAAATGGTTTTGAATTAAACTTCAAATGTAATAAAGTTGTTATTCTGAGACATGGTATTTTTTATGGAAAAGGCTATTTGACTGATTTTGATTTGTTATTTAGAATTAGATGTGATTCAGTAAACATAAATGAAATGAATGTTTTGAATGCTGAATGTTCTAGTTCTGTGTCTCATGTTGTGAATAATCTAGAATCTTGTGATCTGTGGCATGGTAGATTGGGACATGTAAACTTAAATTCAATTAAAAGAATGATGAATTTAGAGTTAATCCCTAACACACTATTGATAAAACTCAAAAATGTGAAATCTGTGTGCAAGCGAAGACACCTAGGAAGTCTTTTCAGTCTGTCTCTAGAGATACTGAGTTCTTGGATCTAGTGCACACGGACATATGTGAGTTTAATGGTATATTAATCCGAGACAATAAGAAATACTATATCACCTTTATAGATGATGGCAGTAGATACTGCTATGTATATCTAATGAAAACCAAGGATGAAGCCTTAGAGAAATTTCTTATCTTTAAGAATGAGGCTGAGACACAAACAGGAAAAGTGCTTAAACGCCTTAGGTCAGATAGAAGAGATGAATATACCTCTAACTTATTTGATGAACAATGCAAATCTTTTGGCATAGTTCATGAAGTTACGGCCCCATATTCACCGCAATCAAATGGGATAGCAGAACGGAAAAATAGAACCTTAACTGACATGATCAATGCTCTCCTACAAAGTTCTGGACTTCCAACCTATATGTGGGGAGAAGCCTTGAATACGGCTTGCCATATTCTGAATAGGGTGCCTCCAAGACATGGAAAAGTGTCCCTTTGAACTTTGGAGAAATAGGAAACCGAGTTTAAGATATCTCAAAGTGTGGGGCTGTCTCGCTAAGGTTTTAGTCCCAGAACACAAGAGAAAGAAACTTGGTCCTAAAACTGTTGATGCGGTCTTCTTAGGTTACCTGAGAAATAGCTATGCATATAGGTTCTTGGTAATTCGGTTCGAGATACCGGGCATAGATGTCAACACTATTGTTGAACTCCGTGATGCTACCTTCTTTGAGGATGTCTTCCCATTGAAGACTGGGATTCCTCAGAATATGACCATTGAGGGCGCCTCTACATCAGGATCTATTCCAGATCAAGTGGAAAGGATGACGAATGTGGGGGTTGAGACTCAACCTGAACCCAATGATCTTTCTGAAGAGATTGAGCCAAGGAGGAGTAAAAGACCTCGGATAGCCAAGGATATGGGTAGCGACTTCGTTGTCAACCAGATCGAGGGTGATCCCCCAAGTTACAAGGAAGCCATGGCTTCATCTGAAGCAAAACAATGGAAGGAAGTCATCAAATCTGAGATGGATTCCATTATGGCTAATGGACTTGGGAGTTGGTTGATTTACCCAAAGGGTGCTCTACCATTGGGTGCAAGTGGGTGTTTGATGAATCTCAGATTCATTATATAATTATGTCAATATCATCCCATTCCATTAGATAAATCATTTATTCTATGATGCATAATTATTTTAAGAAGTAGTATTACATGTATTATGCATACTAGTTTCCATGATTAGTCAAAATCCTATCACATGGAGAATCAATTCTTTACCGATAAAGCTACTACTACTCCTTCTGTGTAAATACTACAAATACCATATGCAATGGTATCCCTTTAAGTAAATTTACCATCCATATCCAATACATCTAACAATATTATACATAAGGCCAAGCATCATTTATTTGAATAATTAGAATATTCATTAATAATAATGGTGCTGTTGGAACTAATGAAGATAGTAGTGGCTGGAAGTTGCCAACGTTGGAAAAAGATGCCGTTGGAATAATTGTGCCTCATCAGAATATAATGGCGTAACTACCATTATGAAAAAGGTGCCAACGTCATATGTGAAGAGGCATGCATGACGTGGTTGGAAGTTAACATGGATCTCGAGTGCATTAAGGTCAAAAGGTACGAGTGCCTCGCATCAAATGGAATAGGCATTACAATGATTCGGCACCAATCGAAGAGATGCGAGTATCAATGTGAAAGGATGCAATCTGTGGTTAAACATGACCGTATAGTTGTATATATATATATATCACATTAGAATAGGGTTGGGGATTATCGATTTTGCTAATCACTTCCGCTTCCAACCTATTCCGTCATCCAACAAAAATCCACCACCATAATCAGCCATCCATTTTATTATCGACGAAGTATCGAAGTGATCCCGTCGACTTGTGCATTCGGACCCCCAGTGAATCCGACTTCTGAGGCTCCACCCCGAGTGCCGTCAAAAATCATCCAACACCAACGACATCCACCAAATCATCATTTCCTCGGTCCCTCTGTGAATCCGACTCCAGAGGCTTCCTCCCGAGCCGCTGATCATCATATTTCTATTTCGCTTTTATTTTATTACTTTAATTTTTATATCTATCTTATTTTGTTATCTTCTCTTTCGTGCAGGAATTCGTCAAAACTATCGCGACGATCCATATCTAACGACGATTATCCTCGACTCTTGGAGAACTGGGACGTGACACGAGGTTTGAGCTCGATTCACGGTTGTAATCGCATCCAACTCACCTCGCCGGGATATCCAATTTCGCGAAGAGTTAGCGCGTACAAGTCTATTTGGAAGTTGCCGCATAGAAGGGGAGCGATCAACACTTACCGACCTGCACTATTGTCTTCTCCAAATTTTATCTCCATTTTTGTTATTCAAACATTTTGCAAACTTATAAAAGTATTTTTATAAAGTGCAAAATTTTCCTGTCTCTGTGGATCGACCCTGACTTACCCTATACTTTGCCTTGTGCATAATATAGCTAAGTCCGGTAATTTATTTGTTTGATCGTGTTTTCGCGGGTTCGCAACGACTATCCGAGTGCAAAATCGGGTACTCAAACCTTCGAAAATACGCTCCAACATTTTGGCGTCGTTGCCGGGGACAGGCAATTATTCGCGCTTTATATAAAAAAAGTTTTTCTTTACATTTTGCTTTCCACCATCTTTCTATTTTTTCTGCAGGGGACAAGTCGCATTGGAAAAGAGCCACATCAAACACCAATGTGAAGCTAAAAAAATTATATATTTGGAGCGCTCTCGCGATAAGTTCTCTTTTCGTAGGCATAACTAGGATCTTTTTTATTTCTTTGTTTGCGCATATTAAAAAAAACTACAAAAAAATCAACTTCTTTTTCCGTATTGCATTGCATCTCCATAGGATTTCTTCCCCATAGTCCTACCTTGCATTTAAAAAGACAATTTAATTGTTTGCCGACTAATCAAGATTAAAAAAAATAAATACATCTTAATCGGATTAAATTAAAGCGGTCACAAAAAAAAACATAAAACAAAATTTTGTTTGCCAACTTGTGTTTGTTGCACCATTCTCACAATCGCAAGCGCACGCGTACCCCTAGGACCAGAGCCCAAATCCCGCAGTTCATGATAATTTTCTGAAAACTACATTACTTAGTATACTCGTCCCTGAGGTGTTTAACTAAGAAAGACGAGGGGTTTAAGATCCAAGTTGATCTAAGAAAGGCTCCAGCCTACTTACCCTCTGACTGGCCTTAGAACCAGAAGAAGGGCATTGTGGTAATCATTGAATTATTCTGAACCGCTAGATATCTTAGGAAACGTAATCAACTTGTATTCTTGTCTGCAAATCAAAACTTAAAAGAAAAAAAACTAAACTATAAGCGTTGGGTGGGAATAAACAAATTGTTTGGTGTTTGATTTGTGTATGCTTGGCAGGAGGTCATTAAGGAATCCCCTTACTGATCCCCTTGAATTCGATCCATTCTATCCTCCAAAATCCAAAGTCAAGTCCGAGACAAAATCCATGGCTGGTGTACCACCTCCTCCCGATCCACTCACTATTATAATGCAACAATTACAACAAATGGCAGAACGCCAAGAGGTGCAAGATGCCCAAGTTCGACAATTGATAGCACATCAAGGGTTAAACAACCCACCACCAATACCGATACGGAATCACTATAATCCTGCTAATCATCAAATCGTATCTGTCATCCAACTCCCTGCAGAAGCAAGAAACTTTGAAATAAAATCCGCAACTATTTCCTTCCTCCCCAAATTTCGGGGAGAAGAGACCGAGGACCCTATAATGCACCTTCAGGATTTTGTAGCAGCCTGCGATACACTAAACATAGGGGAGGTAAACAAGGAACATGTTTACCTCCGAGCCTTCCCATTCTCCCTTCAACAAAAAGCAAGCCAATGGCTTCGAAGCTATGAAGTCCCGATTCGATCATGGACCGAGTTGAGAGAGGCATTCTTAAAGAAATATTTCCCAATTGGTAAGACCAATGCACTTAGGCATGCCATTTCTCACTTTACCCAAAAACCCACAGAGCCGATACATGAAGCATGGGAAAGATTTAGAGATCTTTTACGAAAATGTCCACATCATGGAATCGAAAAATGGAAGAAAGTGCAAATATTTTATGAGGGCTTAACAGAAACATACAAGAGAGTTGTCGACGGCTCTTGCGGAGGCAACTACTTGAATAAGGATGAGAACTTTGTATGGCAATTATATGAGGATATGATAGATAACTCCGTCAACAATTATTCTATAGAGCTCTATAATAGACATAAAAGACCAGTCCAAGCCATAAACTATGGAAATGGAGACACATCCTCGGACATTCAAATCATTGCTTCAAAGTTGGACAAAGTAGAATTGATGGCCAAACAAGTGGATCAATTGACTAAAACCGTAGGGAATCTTGTATTAGAGAAAACTACCCCGTCAGTTTGCAAGGTAGCCCCTATTCCACCAACACCTATGGAACCAGAGATTTACCAACCATCTATCCCTTTAGATGAGCAAATTAATCCTGAAGCAATTAATTGGGTGCAGGGAAATCCTAATAGCAACCCCTATTCCTCCACCTATAATCCAGGATGGAGGAACCATCCAAATTTTGCATGGAAGGCCCCAACAAACAATTCAGGATATCAAGTCACTCAACAAGGGTCAAATCAAAATCAATTCACACAACAAGTCCATCCACCACTACAACCCTTGACTACACCATCACAAGGACTTGCCTCTGATTATCGTGACTTGATGAAACTCATACAACAGCTGGCTCAGAACCAAGTTGAGGTTCAAAAGCAACTGGCTCAAAGCCAAGTTGAGGTCCAAAGACAATTGACCGAGATTCGTTCTCAAATACCACCTCAACCACAACTACCTGCTCAAACGGTACAAAATCCTAACAACTCACAAATCCGCCCTCCTGGCTTTTCACAACAACCTACTCGAGGACCCGTGAGCTTTAGAAATGCAGCTAGTACAAGCAAAAATGAGTCAAATGCCTCGGCCAATGCCATCCACTTGAGAAGTGGTCGCACCACAAAAAACCCTCAAATATCGACGACACAAAACCATCAAACACATGAGAATGATTCGCCAATGCAAGACCAATCATCACCTACTACACAACCACCCTCTTTATCCCCATCACCAACCTTTACACAACCAACTATTCCTTTTCCAGAGGCCCTGCGAAGAAAAGTAAAGAAACGACCTTTGAATCTGACTTCTGACTTGGAGAGTTTATTCTCCAATGTAATCATACAAACCCCCCTCCTTAAGGCTATAGAACAAGTCCCGGCGTATTCACGTTTCTTAAAAGAAAAATGCACTCCAAAAAGAAAGTCGAGGGGAAAGAAAAAGAATGACCAAAACGAGGAAGAGAGGCATGTGTTGCCGCTTGCATCATCTAATGCCATTTCTCAACTCCTTCCCCTTAAAATGAAAGATCCCGGGCCCCCATTAGTAAAATGCATCATTGGGGATATGACCTTCGAATGAACCCTACTTGATAATGGTGCTTCGATAAATCTCCTCCCAGCTGCCGTATTAAAATATTATGCAGTAGGTCAGTTAAAACCCATTTCTATGATTTTGCAATTAGCTGACCGATCTGTAAAGAGACCATTAGGAATACTAGAGGATGTTTTAGTCACAGTCCAAGGACATCAATTCCCAGTCGACTTTATCGTACTAGATATGGACCCGGCTAAAATACTTTCTCAAACTCCTATTATACTCGGAAGACCATTCTTAGCCACTGCCAAGGCTCAATTTGACTATGAGGTCGGGAAAGTAGAATTCAAAGTAAATGGTGAGATTGTTCCTGTCGATCTTGTCACCCCCACAATTCAAGAACACGATACTGAAGATTGTGGATGGATCGAGGAATGTTCGACAATTAAACAAATCATAGACGATTTAACTCCCTTGAACCTCGCTAGGGATCCTCTTGTGGCGACTTTGACTTTAAATGATAAATTTTCGACGGATGCCCTTTGGGCTGTGTAATGCGCCGGCTACCTTCCAACGATGTATGCTAGCCATATTTGCCGATATGGTGGGAGATTTTATGAAAGTATTTATGGATGATTTCTCTGTATTCGGTGATTGCTTTGATGAATGCCTTGGATTTCTTGATCGAGTATTGCAAAAATGCATTGAGGTGAATCTAGTCTTATCATGGGAAAAATCACATTTTATGATCACCAAGGGCATTGTTCTAGGTCACATTGTCTCTAAAAAAGGAATGGAGGTTGACCCATCGAAAATTGAGACTATAACTCACCTCTCCCCACCTACATCACTCAAAGGTGTTCGATCTTTTCTAGGACATGTTGGCTTCTATAGAAGATTCATAAAGGATTTTTCAAAAATCGCTAAACCTCTTACTGAGTTACTCTCAAAGGATCGAGCTTTTGAATTTTCTGAAGATGCCCTTAGATCCTTTGAGACATTAAAAAGGTCTATCACTGAAGCACCAATTTTACAGTCCCTTGATTGGACCTTAGACTTTGAAATAATGTGTGATGCATCAGATTATGCGGTAGGAGCTGTACTAGGTCAAAGAAAAGATGGCAAACCAGTTGCCATCCATTGCGCTAGCAGAACACTTGACGATGCACAAAAAAACTACACAGTCAGTGAAAAAGAATTACTAGCCGTTGTCTTTGCACTTGAAAAATTTAGGTCATACCTACTGGGTTCACATGTGGTTGTTTACACTGACCACACCGCACTGCGCCACCTACTTTCCAAGAAAGATTCGAAACTACGATTGATTAGATGGATACTCTTGCTACAAGAATTTGATATTGAAATCAAAGATAAGGCAGGAGCGCAAAACGTTGTGGCCGACCATCTCTCCAGACTCCATGAGTCTGAAATCAAACAAACCGACAACCTTATTCCCATATCAGAAACCTTTCCTGATGAATCCATCCTTGCCGTATCACAACTATCATGGTTTGCTGATATGGTAAATTACTTAGTCACATCTCGAATTCCTGATGATTGGCCTAAGGCAAAACGAGATCGATTGATAGCCGACTCTCGATACTACCATTGGAAAGATCCTTTATTATTTAGGGAAGGGACCGACTGTATATGGAGACGTTGTATACCTGAGTCTGAAATTCCAAGTGTCCTATCTCATTTCCACACTTTTGGGTGTGGTGGACATCACTCTGGAAAACGTACAGCTGCAAAAGTACTTCAATGTGGTTTTTTCTGGCCTACTTTATTTAAGGATGCCCATGATTTTGTGAAATCATGCCCTACATGTCAAACTATAGGAACTATGACAAAAAGAGACATGATGCCTCTAAATCCTATCCATGTAGTTGAAATTTTTGATGCATGGGGCATTGACTTCATGGGTCCCTTCACTCAATCAAATGGTTACCTATATATCCTTCTTGCAGTCGACTACGTCTCCATATGGGTCGAAGCCATACCTACTCGCGCTGCCGATAGTACAACAGTAATCAAGTTCTTGAATGATTTATTTGCTCGCTTCGGCATACCTAAGGTCATTATAAGTGACGGGGGTTCACATTTCCTTAATAACTCGGTGCGAAAACTAATGAAGAATAATGGAATTGAACATCGAGTTTCTACCGCCTATCATCCCCAAACTAATGGCTTAGCTGAGGTCTCTAATCGAGAAATAAAAACCATTTTACAAAAAATTGTTCGTTCGTTCTGATCGCAAAGATGGGTCCCAACACCTTAATATAGCATTGTGGGCCTTTCGCACTGCTTATAAGGCTCCTCTAGGGATGAGTCCATATCGCATCGTTTATGGAAAACCTTGTCATCTACCCGTCGAGATCCATCATAAATCATTATGGGCTATAAAAAATGTAACCTTGATTTAACCCAAGCCGGTCATAGTCGACTACTTGACCTTAATGAGTTAACTGAGCTTTGTTGTCGAGAATATGATAACAACCTTATTTATAAAGAAAAGGTTAAAATTTGGCATGATGCCAACATTTCTCACAAAACCTTTTCCATTGGTCAAAAAGTATGGTTGTTTGATGCAAAGCTAAAGCTCTTTCCAGGAAAGCTCAGGTCAAAGTGGAAAGGCCCATACATTGTCACACAAGTTTTTGATAATGGGACTGTTGAAATAACCGATTCTAAAACATCCACCACCCTTCGAGTGAATGGACAACGCCTCAAGCCCGTCATTGAATCTGAAAAATCAATGCCTATTTCAGAAACCCATGTTCTGCAAAACCCCTCACGACGCACTCATCTCTTTGTTCACTGCCCATCTCATCTCATACATCATCCCATAACTAGTTTACTACCTATGCATTTACCATGAGGGCATGGCATATCTTAAGCATGGGGGGGGGACACTATCCAAAAATTACATTTTTTTCATGCATCACATTCATTTGCATGATTTCCCTACTTCAACTCTCTAAGTTTACATATAAGGAGAATAATAGCCTCATCATTAAATACCACATAAAGTATGAGATTTGAAGTGATTCTAAGCTTAGAATGCTTATGACTCTCTCTTGTCCTTTTGCATTTAAATCAAGAGACTTAGCCTCGATTCAACTTTCAACACTTGGTATCAATAATGAGGTTAAACATTATATACTGAAAAGATCATGAGCTTTGTACTGCGACACTAGCTTGACATACAAAAGGCTAAGGGGTCTGATGATGGTTGTGCTCAGAGTTTGTGTGATGGTGAGCTTATCATGGAGTAGAGGAGTAGGGAGTGCTTCCACCAAATATATGTGAGGTAGAGAGTCCACCATAAAATGTAAGGGAGTGTTCCCAACTGGTCAAGCAATTACCCATTATGCACAATTATTGTACACACTAGAAACCTTCACATACCATCCTCTTGCTTGCCTTTCTACATACTTCTCAAATCCACTACTTCCTTAAAAGTCTTCCATTAATATTCTGTATTGTTTCATTTCATTCGACTTCTTTATCCCTCTTCATCTATTATACATCAAAAGAGAAATATTCTTCAACATTCTATCCTCCATTTACAACAAAATACATGTCCCTTCATATTTTCAAGTCCCAAAAGAAAACATTAAAGCACACTGGTTCTCTTGAAAAGTAAAGAGAGATATTACAAAAAAGAAGAAGAAGAAGAAAAGAAGAAGCACTGCAAAAAAAAGAGAGAGAAGAAGAAGCGAAAGAAGTATAGCAAAAAAAAAATAAAATATATATTGCAAAAAGAAGAAGAAGAAGAAGAAGAAAGAAGAAAGAAGAAAGAAGAAAGAAGAAAGAAGAAGAGAAAACCAAGAGAACCATTGTCCTAATATTCTCTTCTCATGCTATGTATATTTTTCTCTTCTCTACTATTCAACAAAATTATTCTATATTATACCACTCTCATATCCATACACCGAAATCGAGCAAAGTCATCTCCACCAAATAAGCCTAAAACTAAATATTTCTCAAATCAACCTATTATTTTTCTTGCTGGCCAGCTGGAGGAAGTTGGGTTGAGTGTTAAACTAATTATGAAGTTGGAGCTTGTGAGAATACTCTGAGCTCCCATCTTAGGCATTTCCTGGCTTAGTGTATCAGAGCTAGAGGTTTGTGGATGAAAGTACTTGGTCAATTCAGTACATTTGACATTTGAGTCTATCCTCAAGTCTAATAACATTGTTGATGCTGCGTATCCCTCAATCAGAATCGAGCAAGTCTCTACATTAATTCATATCTTAAGGATACTTGAGATAATCAAGCATTGTAAAAAGAGCTTCATTTCTATTCTTGAACTTTATGAAATAAATGATAAATTTCACCCTCAGAGGCTATTCTCTTCCTACGTGTTAACATTAGAGTGTTGATATTCTTTCTGTACATTTGCTAGGGACTAGCAAAACTTAAGCATGGGGGAATGATGAATCTCAGATTCATTATATAATTATGTCAATATCATCCCATTCCATTAGATAAATCATTTATTCTATGATGCATAATTATTTTAAGAAGTAGTATTACATGTATTATGCATACTAGTTTCCATGATTAGTCAAAATCCAATCACATGGAGAATCAATTCTCTACAGATAAAGCTACTACTACTCCTTCTGTGTAAATACTACAAATACCATATGCAATGGTATCCCTTTAAGTAAATTTACCATCCATATCCAATACATCTAACAATATTATACGTAAGGCCAAGCATCATTTATTTGAATAATTAGAATATTCATTAATAATAATGGTGCTGTTGGAACTAATGAAGATAGTAGTGGCTGGAAGTTGCCAACGTTGGAAAAAGATGCCGTTGGAATAATTGTGCCTCATCAGAATATAATGGCGTAACTACCATTATGAAAAAGGTGCCAACGTCATATGTGAAGAGGCATGCATGACGTGGTTGGAAGTTAACATGGATCTCGAGTGCATTAAGGTGAAAAGGTACAAGTGCCTCGCATCAAATGGAATAGGCATTACAATGATTCGGCACCAATCGAAGAGATGCGAGTATCAATGTGAAAGGATGCAATCTGTGGTTAAACATGACCGTATAGTTGTATATATATATATATATATCACATTAGAATAGGGTTGGGGATTATCGATTTTGCTAATCACTTCCGCTTCCAACCTATTCCGTCATCCAACAAAAATCCACCACCATAATCAGCCATCCATTTTATTATCGACGAAGTATCGAAGTGATCCCGTCGACTTGTGCATTTGGACCCCCAGTGAATCCGACTCCTGAGGCTCCACCCCGAGTGCCGCCAAAAATCATCCAACACCAACGACATCCACCAAATCATCATTTCCTCGGTCCCTTTGTGAATCCGACTCCAGAGGCTTCCTCCCGAGCCGCCGATCATCATATTTCTATTTCGCTTTTATTTTATTACTTTATCTTTTTATATCTATCTTATTTTGTTATCTTCTCTTTCGTGCAGGAATTCGTCAAAACTATCGCGACGATCCATATCTAACGACGATTATCCTCGACTCTTGGAGAACCGGGACGTGACACGAGGTTTGAGCTCGATTCACAGTTGTAATCGCATCCAACTCACCTCGCCGGGATATCCAATTTCGCGAAGAGTTAGCGCGTACGAGTCTATTTGGAAGTTGCCGCATAGAAGGGGAGCGATCAATACTTACCGACCTGCACTATTGTCTTCTCCAAATTTTATCTCCATTTTTGTTATTCAAACATTTTGCAAACTTATAAAAGTATTTTTATAAAGTGCAAAATTTTCCTGTCTCTGTGGATCGACCCTGACTTACCCTATACTTTGCCTTGTGCATAATATAGCTAAGTCCGGTAATTTATTTGTTTGATCGTGTTTTTGCGGGTTCGCAACGTCTATCCGAGTGC
Organism: Ottelia alismoides; assembly: GCA_037367405.1. Lineage (NCBI taxonomy): Eukaryota > Viridiplantae > Streptophyta > Magnoliopsida > Alismatales > Hydrocharitaceae > Ottelia > Ottelia alismoides. The sequence continues at coordinate 45,430 of JAZKJV010001510.1, forward strand.
AAAATCGGGTACTCAAACCTTCGAAAATACGCTCCAACAGTGTTTAAGAGAAAGCTTAGACCTGACGGATCAGTTGAAAAATACAAAGCCAGATTAGTTGCCATGGGCTTTAGGCAAAAGGAAGGTACCGACTATTTTGATACCTATTCCTCTGTGACTAGGATGACCACAATCCGGATGCTCATAGCATTGGCATCTGTATATGATCTCTCTATCCACCAAATGGATGTGAAGACCGCCTTCTTGCATGGCGATCTTAAGGAAGAGATCTATATGGATCAACCGGATGGGCTTGTGACTCCTGAGAATGAGGGAAAGGTTTGCAAGCTTGTCAAATCCCTTTACGGATTGAAACAAGCACCAAAGCAATGGCATGAAAAATTTGACATGACTATTTTGTCATGTGGCTTTAAGGTTCATGAATCCGACAAGTATGTCTACTCCAAAGTGAAAGGTGATGAGTGTATTGTCTTGTGCCTATATGTTGATGACATATTGTTGTTTGGATCACATATGAGGATTATTAATGAGACTAAGGCATTCTTAAGTAGCAAGTTTGAGATGAAAGACATGGGTGTTGCTAATGTGATCTTGGGTCTCAAACTGACAAGGTCAGTTAATGGGATTGTAATTTCTCAATCTCACTATGTTGAGAAGGTACTTGAGAAATTTGGATATCAAGATTGCAAAGCTGTAAGCACTCCTTTTGATTCATCCAAAACACTTTTAAGAATAAAAGTGGAGTACATGTAGCTCAGCTAAGGTATTCACAAGTGATAGGAAGTTTAATGTATCTTGCAAATTGCACGAGACCTGATATTTTATTCTCGGTTGCAAAGCTGAGTAGATACACTAGCTGTCCTGACCGTACTCACTGGGAGGCTCTGGATCGAGTACTGAAGTACTTGAAGGGAACTATTTCCCTTAGCTTGCATTATGGTAGACATCCTTCTGTACTAGAAGGTTACAGTGATGCAAGCTGGATAGGGAAAGTAGAGGAGTCTGGGAGTAATGGTGTTACAGGGTATGTATTTACCCTTGGAGGCGGTGCAGTCTCCTGGAGGTCTGTGAAGCAAACCATTCTAGCTCGATCCACCTTTGAGGCCGAGCTGTGTACTTTGGACACTACTGGAATTGAGGCTGAATGGCTAAGGGAACTTCTATCTGAAATTCACATGGTAGGTCAGCCTGTTCATGCAATCTCGGCACATTGTGATAATATGACCACAATTACCAAGATCAAGAGTTCAAAGTTCAATCAGAAAACAAGGAGACACATACAAATCAGACTTAAGACGTTAAGGGATTTGGTGTCTCGAGGAGTGTTGGTTGTGGATTTTGTTGGATCCAAAGACAACACGGCAGATCCGTTGACTAAGGGATTTGATAGATCTTTAGTCCTAAAGTCTAGGCTTGGGATGGGATTGAGACCCATTGGGAGTTCCTCTACAATGGCAACCCAACCTATCTGAGTGGAGATCCCACAAAGTAGGTTTAATGAGGTAATAACAAGCTGTTTGGAGAACTGGTTGGCACTCTAAGTTTAATGCGTAAGCATGAGTGTCTTATCCCTGGAAGCCTGAGTGCCATTTAAGCTGCAAGTTTAGGAAGAGCGTAGGCTCTGAATGGGTTCAAGCCTTTGGGCAGGATGTTAGCAGAGCATCCTTGGAGAATGCCACCTATGTGAGTGTTACTGTGGGCCGCAGTTAAAGGAAGAGGGTCTTTCCTGAACATACTCATGAAACAGGATAAGGGTGCATGGCCTTTAAGAGCACCAACCCTGAAGATTGTACCAAGAACAATGCTTTGTTGTTTCTACCGTATACTTTAACATCAAGGTCTGAAGTTCAAGACGTAGTTCACTTTGTTCCTGTTAAAGTGAAAGTAGTAAACTCAGGTGGAGGTTCAAACCGGTAGGTACCTTTACTGAAAGCAAAGTGTGGGCAGCCGAAAGAAGTCTCTTAATTCCTTTTGAATCCCTTTTTCAAATTGGTGAATTCGTGGGGGATTGTTGTATTAAAATTGTGTCTAGATTTTAATTGGAAAACCTATTAATTACAATTGGTATTAATTTGGTTTCAATTGGGAAACCAAAGGTTTGGAGGGAAAGTTGGGAATTCCCAAATTTCAAACATGGTTGAGTTTGGGTGGAAGTTTAGTACCACACCGTGGAGAATTAAACTTTTGGTGGACTTATATATGAGTTCACACCCCAAGCTCTTGTAGCAATAATAGAGAGGTGGAATGAAGGACCACACACGCGCGCGCGCGCTCCGCTCCGTCACCGGCTCGGGCTCGGGCTCGGGCTCGGGAGAGTCAATTCGGATCTCGGATCTCGATACTTTTGCTGCGGGTTTCATTTGGCTGATCGATTAAATTAATTAGACAAATTAATTTAATTGCGATCACATTGGGAATCGGACTTGATCCAAACGGCTCGATTTAGCCGCGAGTTTGGAATTCGAATGGACACGCCCGTTGAGGGGCGTTTTCGGAAACCAAAGGTCACCGTGCGCTAGGGTATGCGAGCCCCTTTTTTTATATCCCTCACCCGACGCCGTCTTTCTTCACTCGCAAGAAAAACCTCTCACGCCGTCTCTCTCTCTGGTTCTTCCTCTCACGGACGAACGTCTTCCTCTTCTTCTCTCGGCTGCAGTTCTCTGAGGTTCAATCGAGGACGATCCCGTTGGTGTGCGCCGACGAAGATCGTGAGCCGTCGTATCCTAGGAGCGGATCGCCAGTACCCTACGCACCGGTATTGTGGGGGCGATATCTTCTCTAAGGACAGTCCATTTCATGGACGCTTCGGTGACTTCTAAACTAATCTTTATTTCATTTTGGTTGCCGCAATATGTTTATTGCTTTACCCTTTCTGGATCATGTCCTTATTTACGTTTCTGTTCTTTTAATCGGTTCCTGTTTGCATTTTATAATCGGATAATGATTGGGAAACATACGATTAATATATTTTTATTCGGTGTTATTTCTCTGTAAATTCATTTGGATCCGATGATTTACTGTTTAATATATGCAATGGCAATCTTTTTAACAATATTAATACTGCATGTACAGGCAATTAGATTATTGCCAATATCTATGGCATCCTCACAGATTTTAAAGGTTGTTTCCTAATGCAGTTAGAGATATATTGTGTTTAAATTTGCAAGAAAATAATGTGCCGATTACAAATACGTCTAAGGGGATGGTGTACCACCATCAGAACTAGTTTTGCGGTACGGACACTTGTAAGGGTTGTGAATAGAAACCCCACAAACTGGACAAGGACGCCGTTGGTTGTCGCTACTGGTCTGGCCACGGCCACGTCCACGTCCACGTCCTTCATTTGAAGAGGATGTTATGGATGCGTTCGCGGACTGTCGATCAACATCAGCAGATGGATCGTCGTCCAGAGAAGATGTTGTGTGTTGCTGAGGCTTCGTATTCGGATGTCTTTGATTGGTAATAGCTCCACCATTACCACGACTAGAATCACGACGTCGCCCACATCCTTCATATGGAGAGGAGGTTATGGTAATGTTCATGGACTGTTGGTCGACGACATCGACAGATGGATTACCTACTGTGGAAGAGGGTGTGCATGGTTGAACCTCTGTATCTGGATGCCTTTGATTGTTGTTAGCTCGACCACGGCCTTGACTTGCGCCACGATCACGGCCGCGACCTCGTCCACATCCTTGATTTGGAGTAGAGGTTGCATTTTTGTCAGCGAAGTGCTGATCAACTTCGCCAGATGAATTATCGTCCAGGGAAGATTGGGTGTGCTGCTGAAGCTTTATATATTGGTGGTTTTTGTCGTTGTTAGCTCCAACAGGATCTTGGCTAGCTCCATGTTCGCGGCCACGACCTCGTCCATGCCCTTCATTTGGAGAAGAGGTCGTAGTTGTGTCAATGGAGTGTTGATCAACTTCGTCAGATGGATTACCATCTATGGTAGATGGGGTGTACTGCTGAAGCTTTGTGTATGGATACCATTGATTGTTGTTAGCTCCGCTGTGAGCATGACTAGCACCACGATCACGGCCACGACCTCGTCCACGTCCTTCATTTGAAGAATAGGTTGCGGATGTGTCCGTGCAGTGCTGATCATCTTCAGCAGATGGATTACCTGTAAAAATATTTAAAAATAAGTCACCAGCAACTTTTTTCAGCACTCCGGGATTTTTTAGTATATGAAATTCCAATTCTCTACAGTTTTTTGATATAATTATAAATTCAGCCATGTAGAAACTTTTATTTTGTTAAAAAATAATAATTAAGGTCATTAATTTTGTTTTTATGACTCAAGTATATTTAGGTTTTGAAATCCAATTTACTGAAATGTAAGAAAAGAGTAAATGAGTTGTTTGTCTCAAGTGAGTTGTAGTGCTTGAAGGAAAGTTGAATGGATTTTCTTCATTACCGTCTGCAGAAGATGGGGTGCATTGCTGAAACTTTGTATTTGGGTGTTGGTGGTTGTTGTTAGCTCCAACATGACCATGGCTAGCACCACGATCACGGCCACGGCCACGACCTCGTCCACGTCCTTTATTTGAATAAGAGCTTGTGATTGTTTCCTTGGACAGTTGATCAAAATCAGCAGACGGATTACTGTATGTAGAAGATAGGAATCGCTTCTGAACCTTTGTATTTGAATCTTCTTGATTGTTATTAGTTCCACCATGACCATATATTGGGTCAGAACCTCGTGCATTTCTATCATTTGAAGAAGAGGCTGCAACTGTTTCCGTGAATTGCTCAGCATCTGCAAATGGACATCCATCTGCAGAAGAGATTGTGTATTCCTGAAGCTTTGTATTTGGATGGCGTTGATTGCTGCTAGTTCCACCATGACCACAACCACGGCCACGACCACGGTATCTACTGGTTGTTGATGAAGAGGTTGTGGATTGTGTATGGACATCGATTGATGATGAAGTGTTCACGGAAGAGGCAGTGTGATGTCCATTGACAGATGCACTTCACATTGTTATATGTACATGACAAAAGAACAATCATTGTTAAAATATTTATACGGATAAAGTTCATTTTAACCTACTCCTATCGAAAGTATAGTTGTATGCACATAATTAAGCATCGGAATGAAAGAAATTACTGCATGTAAATAGGAATTTCTCACAAGAAATCTGTGGAGGAAGAGCAAAACGGCTCAGGGCTTGGAAGCTGCAATGGAGAAAGTGCTCTGCATAGAACTCTCTTGTAGATATCCATGATATCGTCCATCAATGGTTGGATCCTATCCAGTTCGCCTGCAGTCTTCTTGTACGTTACCACCATTCGGAGCTTGTACCTGTACCTCTTGGCAACCACAAATACTCCACCTTTTTCGCCAGCATCGTAGGTACCTTCCATATGTTTGTTCAATATGCGCTCCACCTTGTTGGCCACGTCTCTGACTTTAGACACCCAATCTTCCACCAATGGATCATACGTCCCCTTACGTTCCACAAACTTCAAGATAGATTGAGTGCTCTCGAGGTGGCTTCGGAACCTCTCCATCCTGTCTTGAACTCCATTTACAAGGGATGCGTGTCGGTTTAAGATGGCACCTGCACCTGTTGCAGAAGCTGACACCAAAGCTTGGAGCGCAGCTGCAACACATACCTCGACAGCCATGGTTGTTGTAAACAACCCACCCTTTCACGATTCCATCTCCTTTTTACTTCGATGCTTTCTCATGTCGTAGCTCTTACAAGATTTGTATGTGCATTGGTTGTTCCCACGTTAAAGCTCACCACTAACTTGATCATGCCGTCAACATTGTGCACATGTATATCCGTATGCAGTTTTTCATTAAAAAAACAAAGCGTTTCATACAAAAACAACGTCTCAAACCCACAGTTTCATACCGAAAAAATTGCCCGCGTCAACATTGTATCTCTACTACTATTGCTAAATAACTATATATTAAGTTGCATTCAACTTTGCCTGGATGCAAGTCTGGCAACGTTCTATAACGTTGTTGAAACTGTCTGAACTCGCGGAATGATACCAAACAACTGTTAATGAGATGATTACCCTTATAAAAACAGAACTAGTAGGATACAACCAATGCAAGAGAGGTCTCAGAGTTGAGGCCCACGATTTACATATTATAATCTATACTGCATTCTTTTAAGAATACAACCTTAGTGATATTTTGATAGAATGTCGCCCAGGAGATGGTAAAGCACATCATAAACTACGATGGAATTCCAAATTTCTCCGTTGTTATTCGTTAGATTCACCTCTACGTCCATATATAGTTTTAATTAGGCTACTCTTACGTGAGGATGTCAATCTGGGTTTACCTATTGGGTACCTGATCCGAATCCGCCCCATTTAAGGACTTGAAACCTGCTCCATTTATTTTTGGACGGGTTTCGATTTTGAATTGACTACCCATACGTGTATGGGTTTGAGACTGCCATGAGGGTACCCAGACCCGAACCCGCCCCAAATCCGAATATATATATATATATATATATATATATATATATATATATATATATATATATAGGGCTTATCCAGAGGGCACTGTGCCCATTTAGGATTTTTAAGCACGCGTTATCATCCGTGTGATGATGATCAAACAGTTCTGAGTAAAATTGATTAATTTCTAAAATTAGCGCTAAGAATGAGTTGCCATAACCACCCAACGCACATTACTCGCAATTTAATTCCTTTTTTTGAGCATCTTATATTTCCAATTGTATCGAGTCGTTAAAAAAAGGAAGACGGTTTTGGAAAGATACATTTAAATCATCAATTTCGTATAGAAGAAATAATCATTGTACATTTGATCAGTAATGTAAATAATGTACTCAAGTAATTATGTGTTGCGAGATCAGTAATACTGAAACACTTGTCAGTATTTTACATATGTAATATTACATTGTACAGAGATCAGTAATTCATTCATGTTACTCAAGTAATACATATTCAGAACTCAAGTAACTATTGTTGTGAGATCAGTAATTAAGTATGCGAATTACTAATGTCCATACAATAAGTACTGATTACAAATGTCCATTTTACTGAAGTCATTTTGATTGTTACTAATGTTATAGTTACCTAATACTTTGAGTCTTACTGAAGCACTTTTTATTTACTTATATAATATTTTTAATTACTTATAATGTATCGAGTGTTACTGATGGCAATACATAAGTTACTGTCACATTATTTTTTATACTTATTCCAACTTATTTATTCCATTACCTTCTTTTACCTACAATTTATTACATGTTACTGATGCTTCTATATATCTTACTTGTTTTATTCTTTATTTTGAATTACTATCGAATCACACCTTCTTTACTTATGTAGCCTATTTAATTACTTGTAATACGTCAATTGTTACTGAAAGTCGCACATAAATTACTTAATTATAGTTATATGGTGAACATCTAAATTTCAACTGTCTTGTAGTCCATTTAGATGATGTTTTTTTGCTCTCGCTCCTCCGAATAACAGCAGCTTCTTCAAGACACCAAATTGTTGCATTATTCTGCAAGAAACAATAAGTTAATTTATATCCGTGAATAGTAATAATTGTATAAAGAAAAGCAACTCAGCAATATACTTATTTCAGTAAGAATCATTCAATGATAAGTAACATGTAATGAATTGTTAGTAAAGTTTGTTATATGACAAGTAACTTGTAATGAATTGTTAGAAACTCAACAATATACTCGCTTCAGTAAGAATCATTCAATGACAAGTAACATGTAATGAATTGTTAGTATAGTTTGTTATATGACAAGTAACTTGTAATGAATTGTTAGAAACTCAACAATATACTCGCTTCAGTAAGAATCATTCAATGACAAGTAACTTATAATGAATTGTTAGTAACGTTTGTTATATGACAAGTAACTTGTAATGAATTGTTAGTAACTCAGCAATATACTCGCTTCAGTAAGAATCATTCAATGCTAAGTAACTTGTAATGAATTGTTAGTAAGATTTGTTATATGATAAGTAACTTGTAATGAATTGTTAGTAACTCAGCAATATACTCGCTTCAGTAAGAATCATTCAATGACAAGTAACATGTAATGAATTGTTAGTAACGTTTGTTATACGACAAGTAACAATTGTGTTAACATTAGTAACATAAAATATCTCATTAGTAAATTACTTAAATATATCAGTAACTCAATATATTTTCAAATTAACGCATAAAAAATAACAATTGTATTTACTGTAACTTTTTATTATATGAAATCAAAATACCTTCGATACAAAATCAACTAGGACTACAAATCGTGTATCAAAATGAATAAAAATGATATTGTGAATACCATTTCTCATATTTCAATCATACTTCTCGAATAAATATTGCTTACGATCAAAAATATGTATTATTCGTAATTGCTTTTGAAATATGCCGATCACAATCCATTCGCGAATTAACCATGAACGAAACCTAATGAAAAAATATTATCAAAGAAAAAACAACAATTAAAACGCAGGATCAATGAAAATATAAAATCAACAATTGAAATACAATACCTTTGGCGAGCGAAAATCGTCTCCAATCGATAATAAAACACAATGATTCGTGAGAACGATCGCTCGATCCCCTCTCAAAATGTGACAAAATGGATTTTTTTCTCAATACAATATCAGACGATACCAAAAAAGTCTACTGCTATTTTGGGAAATTCATTAATATTCAAAATTAAAAGCATTGTCACTACCATTGCCGTTCCTAAAATCATGGGATTAAGAGATTTAATCTAATGGTGGATAATACGGGCTCATTTTATCCAAATGGGCACAGTGCCCTCTGGATAAAAATCCTATATATATATATATATATATAAAGATAGATCCATTTCTCATCTCCATCCATTTATTCATATTCAACTAAAATTTTGTATCTTTAATAAATAAAAATTATCAACACAAAAGAGTTAAACACTTACCATATATAAACATTCAATATTCTCTACACATTTTTATGAATCACCATATTACACGATCTCACTCTGTTTCGTCTATCTATGAAAATCTTGTATACATTTTATAAACAACGTAAAATTTACTATGTCGAAGATATGAGTACCCATTGGGTACATGGGTATCCGACGGGTATATGGGTACCTGTTATAAATTACTCGTTTAATAAATGGGTGGGTATGTGAAGTGATATTATAAATGGGTATGGGTTTGAGAATAGTGATACCTGCCCCAAACCCGACCCGCTGACATCCCTACTCTTACAACGTGTTTGGTAGGATGGAAAGGAATTACAATGTGATGGAATTAATTGAGAAATGGAATGAGGTAAGGAATGGAAAGGAATTGTTCTTTGCATTATATTGTTTGGTGCAATGAAGACAAGGAATCATGAAATGATGTCTCAATTCCTTTTATGTGTTGATGTCTGTCATACTTGAGTGGAATAGAATCGGATACTTTGCAATTCTCATCCATTCATATTAACGTCATTTTACTCTTCATAAAAATGGAAATTGCTTATAACTGACAGAAAATTTGATATCATAATAAACACTAGTGTTCAATCAATGAAGTTATAAATCAATCAAGAAACCTTGAAATAACATGAGAATCTTGATGATAATCACGTCCAACCTATATTGGAATATTATGATTATCATCCGATTATTCGTAAGTAATCAAGTACTATATGGTATAAAATATTTTATTTCAATATTTATTAGCATATTATATGCTCAAAACAATCGCAATTAGCATATAGTGTATACTTTCTACATTATATCCATGCTTGTGAATATATTATGTAGATCCATCTTGTTAAATTATTTTGAGTGACAAAACATATATTTGTTCTCTCCAACAAAAATATACAGAGATGTACAATTGTATCAGAATCCTATATTTCTCTATGATATCACAGATGTCAATATATTTTGTTCTTTTGTACGTCTATTTAGGTATTTCATGTCTATAAAGGGCCCCACGACATTTGACCCAGGGGGGTGTGTGGCGGACTGCAGAAGGTTATGGAAATAGAAAATCCCGATTCGTGTGAAAGTCTTCTTGTGGTTGTTTAGAAGGGGGAGACTGCTAACTGGTCATAGACTAGCGCGCTTCATGCAGACGGTGAACCCCACTTGTTTTCGATGTCAGGTGGATACCGAGAATGCTGATCACTTACTCTTCAAGTGTAGAAGCTCAATGGAAGCCTGGGACATGTTTGGAAACCCAATGGTAGCAATGGATGGGGTTTCTGATTTTTGGGAATCTATTGGTGCAAGATGGAATGGTTCAGAGAAGGAGAGGACGAGCCAAATTGCAATGATCTGGGCCATCTGGGTGGCTAGAAATGGGGTGATCTTTAGACAGAAACGATGCTATGGTGAGAGTATTGTGGCGCACGCAAAATCGCTAGCTGATTTTTGGTCCATGTAACATATTCTTTATTGGTCTCTTGGTTTGTATGTGTACAATTTTTTGGTGAATAAAATATGAAGTTTTTGGGCATTCACCTATACGGTGGAAGCCCTTTTTTCTTTCAAAAAATGAATATACCTGAAATCAATGGCGTTTGAACGCACATGACAAAGAATTGGTACTAAATTGACCATTGTTAAATATATAATAACGATATTATTTGTTACAAATGATTCTTTTAATATTTGAAATTCACGATGAATATCATATACGTCGTTATATCATTAACGACGATGCATACAACAATGCTTATTCATTGCTATTTTTTTTTCAAAATTTTAGCTGATCGTTCCTAAATTTTAAATAAAGAACTAACAACAATTAGCTAAAGTATTGAAAAATAACAACTGATAAGTGTCATTATATGGACTGTCAGTAATGATACAACGACTAATATGACATCGATTGTTAATTTCAAGTATAAAAAAATATTTCACTTAACAACGGATAATTCAGGGGCAGATTTTGAAAAAAGAGTCACTGTAGCTCAATGGTTATAGTGAGAGCACCCATGCATGAACAATTAAACTATCCAGATAAATAATCATTACACAAGAAAACACGAACATAATGTGATCAAAATCTTCAAATTGAAAAAAATTGATGTAAGCGATCCAGCTTATCCAAGGCTGAGTACAGAGTAGATGTACCACAAATCCCAGTTCATTATTCTGTCAAATTCAACATCACATTATCACAACGGCTGCACATCTCCTGAAAATCTTGTGTCACCTCTTCAGTCAAATCCTTCAAGTATAACTCCCTTAACCTGTTTAGATTTTCAATTTGAGGCAATGGCTTCGTCAACAATCCACAGCACCATATGCAGTGCTTGCAAAGATCCGGCAATGCGGTTTTGCTGATCACAATCGATGACAAGTGGGTCAAGTTTTGTATGTACAGAACCCTAAGACTGGGGAAGCAATTCGGTGCGAAGTTCAGCGTCCGTCCTTCATATGCATCATTCAGATCAAGTGCTATCAAATTAGGGAGCTTAATCAGAAAATCTAAAAATATACCGTCTTGCAGCTTGGAATGGACAAGATAGAGTCGCCTTAGATTGCTCGAAGATAGATGCAACGCAGGGAAGCTTGCTAGTCGACCGTGCACAACAAGAAATTGGAGATGGGGTGGTGGAGATTCCAGACAATCCAGATTAATCAGGCCGCCATGCTGCACTATCAGCACCAGCTCCTGGAGGTGCCCCATTGTTTTCAACAACCTGCATAAGACTTCTAAGAACATCATGGATTCTGACACGATACTTCTCCTGTTTCCACATGTTCATCCACTTGAATCATACTTCGTTGGATGAGTTCTCCAAGATATACTTCTGCCACTTCTTCCAGTGTCATAGAGCGGTCCTTTTCAATGAATCCTTCAGCCACCCACAGTCTTATTATCCTCGGGGAAGACACTGCAATATATGAAGCAATGCTTCAAGCAGGAGGGCATATCATAATAGGTATGCATCAATATGCTAAGCTCCGGCCTTTTGGCCAGGTAGGAACTTATTGTGATGCATGATTTCTTCCATGCTAATGCATCCTTACCTTTGGCAAGCCTTCGCACTGTTCCACGATTCGTCTCACAGAAACTTCGAGGTTTCTTGGACATTTTCGCTCCACGTCTTGACAGAAAGCCTTCGCACAGAAAAAGCGCCATGCATCTGCTTCATCTAAAGGAGGAAGTAGCATGATTCGTTCGTTTCTTGCTACGGACATCGCGACCTTCTCATATCTTGTCGTTACTAATATCCTGCTTCGACGGTCATGATCTTTACGAAACAAATGTTCAATTCTACTACAAACATCCTCTTGCCATATATCATCAAAGGCCGGAGATGTAGCGGGCATAGGTTGGAGAAGGGCCAACTTGAGGTTAGAGAAGGGCTCAAAAGGGGAGAGGGTCTCAAGGGAAAGAAGATGAAAGAATATGAGAAGACATCCTTTGGATTTTAGGGCATCCAGATTTATGGTTTGAAGAGAGCGCAGGGAAAGATTGGCAGAAGAATTTGGAAAAGTCGAAAATCTCGACGTTGTTACAAAAATGCCTTCAAAAGTACATCTATGCAGATGTTATCAATATTGGAATGTCGACTTAAATTAATGGCCATTATATGATGACATTAAAAATTAATGTCGGCAAAAAAATTGTATTTGGTGGATGTTAATAAAAAACATCTACTAAAAACACAATCAAGGTGGACGTTCTTAGCGTTGGAACGTCGGCCTACGTTATGCTTGTTGGTATATACCATTAAATTTTAATTCAAATCCAACATTTGCAGCTATATTATATTTGTTGGATGGGTTTCTCTCATTGTGCAATAGCTATTATGAAATAATAGCTATTGCAAATTACTCCATAATCTAAAATGAAGAATAATTAGTCTGCACAATAGATACCTTAGTACATTTATAATTATGTAATATGACCATCTTGATATCATACAGATGCTAATCCAAAGGTTGGATCGTAGATGCTGGTGTAGGATTGAATATCTAATGAGTTAGATTGAAGATTCAATCGCACCATAAAGAGATTATCAAGAAAGGATCTCTGGCATGAGAAGGAGATGGAAATCCTTACTCGAAAGGTTGCCATTCAACTGACCTCTTGATGTGTGCCCTCTGCATAGAGATTCGAAGGTATCAGATGAGTTAAGTAAAAGAGTTGACTTTGTGAGATCGATATAACTATGACCTATATCGTATATTGTCACATGTAGTCATGTATCCTCTAATCGAAGATATATGTGTTACTATATGTGTGTGTATGTGGCAAACCACTAGGTTGATGACCGAATCAAGGTCTATACATCGATGCGTTGGTGTACATCAGAGGGCATATGAGTAATACGAACTCTCAAAGGGATCATATAAGTTCACTACTGAATCGGAAGACATGAGCTCACTCATGAGATATTGGGATGAACCAAATTCCAATGCTTGGTAATCATGCTTTGGAAATGAGACTAAATTTGAAGGTATGATGTATGCTTTTGGAAAGCTTATGATTGATACCGATTCTCAGTGATCGACCAATAAAATCATGAAGGAGACAAACCAAAATGCGATCGAAACTTTAGGTTTAATTACAGTCTTAAAGTATGCAGAATGTACAAGCATGTTGTGATCTTAATCTATTGTATACTATGACGCTTCCATTCAGATGGAGTGATGAAACATGATTTGAATTTTAGCAATTTCGTTTAGTAAACTAATTCTCCAATTTAGTCCAAAGTTTGGATATTAATCTAGGGATTTGATTCGGATGCAATGAGAAGATTGAATATCATGTTTGACATGATCAAACATCTATTAGTGGTCCTCTATATCTGAAAATGAGATTAGATCGCATATTCCAAGTCAATATACATGGATTATACAGTTGATCGTCCTGTCTTTATCTGCAAGTATCCAAGGGGAAGACATACTATCCTTGATATAGTTCATCGTCTAGATGATTGTTGTGGAGACATGTAATGCTCATGCAATGACACATCGATGAGAAATCAGATGCGGAGATGCATACTAGCATGGCACACATGCACAAGTTAATGAATGACGAGATGTTGTGATGCAGACTTGCAAAATGCACGCAAAGGCATATTAGTATAAAGGGCAGGTACTTATCAAATCATGTGGATGATGATGCGAATGGTGGTGTAATGAGAGATATCACACAACAATGTTGGTGGTCTCTGATACTTGTAACATGCAAACAAGTTGTAAATTTTAACACCTCCAGATAAATGGTCATAGTGAGATCATGACATTAAATGGCATTATCACCATTGAAGGAGAATGCCCCTGGCCTATTGGGGAAATAAGGGTGTGGAAGTTCTCTTGGAAAAGTTTGTGCCGTGTTGTGTTTTTGTTGAATGTTCTTGAGCGTTCTTGTACTTGTTTATTCATTTCTAATTGAAACGATCACGATTGATCATGATAAAGCACAAGTGCTTGCAACCGATTGTGTTAGCAAGCAAGATATCGTGGTTGATCATGGATGCTTGTGAAACATCGTGGATATTTGTTGTTGATCGTGGATGATCATTGGTTCTCGCTAAGAATGAATGATCCAAGTCTGTTCATCAGATGTACTAATCGTGCTGGATTGCATTAATAAATGATCAATTGGATTCGACAACATGAATGTTAAAGCATTACTTTTACATGGAAGGTTGGTTAGGTTCAAGGAAGGCTAACACCACATAAACAAGATCTCTTGGAAATTAGTTTGAGAAATTAACCCCATGACATACCCTCAATCAAGTATACTAAAAGGGTTGCTTGTATCATCTTTTTCTGAGAGGTCTGATGTCAAAATCATACACAATAGCAAAGATGCCAAGAAAGAACTCTCATATACATGGCATTCGTAGCTAGTGAATCGTGGGATTGTAAAATATCAGGATGATTTTGGGAAAATGGAAAAAGATAATAGACATTTCAAGGTTAAGAGTGAAGAGCTTGAAAACAAAAAAGAATCATCAGAAAAAAATTATGGCCGATGAAATCTAACTCCATAAAATAGGAGACGCAGTCAAATAACTATATGCTTACAGCACATGTATATATGCACATGTTATCATATTGAATACTTGCACTTTCTGAAGCAGCCAGCATTTCTTTTGCACCCTGCAAGCAAAAGATTCTAGCACTATTCAGGCTCAAGATCACAACCTTGAGGAGATACAGGTGCACAGAAGAGTTGTACAGATCTGTTCGCAAAGATTAGGCCACAAGTACCGGAAAAACTTAAATCTCCTCACTATATAAATGTCATAGTGAATTCCATCAAAGAAGACGATTTCACCATTTACAAAGACTGGAAAAAGAAAATAACGTCTGTACAACCATTCCCTCAAATGAAAATCAGGCAAGGCTACTGAGCTCCACTTGCTGAACCTCTATTCTTTCTAAAATCTGTGCATTTTCCTGACCCCGAGAGATTCTAGGGCCTTCGCTGCCGATGCGTTCCTGTTTTATTCTTGCAATGGCTAATGTTACCTCCTCTATTGGTGGCCGTTTTCTTGGATTCTTGTGTAAACACTTGTAAGCAAAGTTGGCTAGGAGACCAACCTCACCAAGGTCGCAGTTGCCAACGAGCTTCTTGTCAATTATCTCATCCCAATTAGCGTCACCCTCGTCTCCAATAACCGCCTGAAATTGATTGCAGAATATATCAAAAGATTGCATAATACACACCTGGCTGTAATAATCGGAAGCACTAGCTCAGGATAGCATACTTGTATTTCTAACAATATATGGTAGAGTATCAAGTCTATATTCATTCTAACAAAAGTTTCCTATGTAACAAGAGAAAAAATGGCTATGTAACAAAGAGCTTCCTATGTAACAACCGAAAAAATGGCTATCTATCAAGAAAACAGGTTTTATTATGAAAATAACACAATAATGCCCTAACTAAGAATAAGTAGTGCAAAGAAAGATGAAAATATTGAATTACTTACAAGATTGATGTACTCAGTCAGACCTTGCTGAGGATTGATGGCTGTAATCAATTCGAACAATATAATGCCAAAACTGTACACATCGCTACTCTTTGTGAATTGATTGGTTGACATGTAACTCGGGTCCATGTAGCCAAAGGTACCTTTCAAGGTTGATTTTCTTCCATCAAAAACATATTCCTTCGAAAGCCCAAAATCTGCAACCTGTCAAAGAGCTAAAATATTATTCTTAAAATTAGTAAAAGAGAGCAAAGAAACAACAAGATACCGAGAACACTAAGAATTACGTGGTTTATGGGGGGACAGAGTCAATCCTCGTGAGAGAAGACCTAAACAATATGAAGATTCCATTACTAAGTACTAGAGGGGACCTCACGTAGACCCACCAATTTACGTAAGGTCCAATGCTAAATAATTAGGGACTAAACAAGAGATCAACGACCCAGTTGGTTCCGAAGAGATTCAGTTACCCATCTAACTTTATGCACGAGTCCGATAGTAAAAAGAATTCACAAATGAATTCAGGAACAAATTACGATTATTTGGTGGGAACTTTCTTTGAGGCACAATAGTTTCCAACATCTGGTAAAAAAATCAGGATGCCAAAGTATGAGCATCCAATATGGGATATAAAAGAAGGACAAAAAATCTTTCAGCATCAATTATAATACACATCCAAAGAACAATAGTAATCATTTTCTCACATTAAGTAGATATTGTTGACTCTAAACTTAACTCTACAAGAGAAAAATGAAGCTTAATATTAACATCCAACTTGAATTTAAAAATAGCATCCAAGACGTTTGACATCCCTGACCCCTTCAACATTATCTGCCTACTCACCCCTACCAGCTTGGATATAGATTGCTGTAGATGTATACATCCTTGCAACTTTGTGTGTTTTCGTTGTTTCTCACACAAGATGCATACATTAAGCAGTTGGTTATTTGATGCATCACACCTAGTAGTATTGAGACATGCCTACACGAAGACAATAACCAAAATTCCAGATAACGTGAAACAAAGTAAAACGATGAGAGATTCTTTTCCTCACAAGCTGCTGCTTCTTTTCCTTGTACCTGCTGCTTTCCCTGTCCCACGGCCACGAAAGGTATCATCCCCCTACCTGGTAACTCTATACCTGCCTCTTTAACTTGTAGTCAATTTTTGACTTCCCGCACTCAAGACTAGTATACACTATGATGCCTCCTTCGCTTTGTGGTTCAATAAGCATCTGTGCTAGCATATCTTCACTTCTCTGCAACCTTTGCTAATAACCTAGCCCCCGAAAATCCTAGAAACTTCTAGCATAGCCCCTCTACATAGTCCTAGCTCGACTTCCCCTACTGTAACCTCCCCATGTCACATCCATTCTGGGATTCTACATTAACAGAAGGATGTTAGTTAGGAGTTATTATGCTAGTTCCTCCAGTAGTTGGTACTTAGGATAGAATGGAATCATGGCCCATCGAGGAGCCACAGCCAAAGGTACAGTGCTGGAGGTGGACATGAATGCATGATTGAACTTTTTTCCTTCAATAGCTGGCTACTGGACAAGGTTGAATTGTAACAAAGACAAGCTAGTACAGGAGTTGCTTTCTGGAGTGACAGAGTGGAAACAAAGATCTCATACCCTTTCTCTCCTTCCCTAGATGCACAGTGACTAGCAAGCATAACAAGATTAAATTGTAATCTATCATAGGGAGGTAAATTCCAGGATATTATGACGGGAAAAAATCATAATTTAAGGTAGCATTTTGGTGTGCTTTATACCATAAAGAGGGGGCTTTTATTACTAACCAAAGCCACATTTTCAATAGGTGGATTTGGTTTTTAATTTAAAAAAGCCTTTCAGGAGGAAACTTGAATTTGCATGAATCAATGCTGCCA
Source organism: Ottelia alismoides (assembly GCA_037367405.1). Taxonomy (NCBI): domain Eukaryota; kingdom Viridiplantae; phylum Streptophyta; class Magnoliopsida; order Alismatales; family Hydrocharitaceae; genus Ottelia; species Ottelia alismoides. The sequence goes on from JAZKJV010001510.1 coordinate 63,242, forward strand.
CTTCAAGTGATGGTTTTAAGATCTAAGCAGATGTAGCATGGAAGGAGAGGATGTATTCTCTTATGGAGACGAAGGAAATGTTTGAGCGTTGGTTTGCTGACCATGAAGAGCTCAATAAGGAGCGGACAGTCGGCTTATTTGGTTTTGTTCTCGCCACATCTTGTCTTCTCCCAACTTGGCCGATGTCTTCTTTCGAACAAGTATGGGAGAAAGGGGGAGTATTGTGTAGAGTCACAGGTCTGTTACAGATTCAGATGTCAGATTCCATACCATCCACATTTTCAGACTCTACAATTCAGTTTCAGACCCGATGTCAGATAGGTTTCGAGTTTTCAGTTTCAGACACCCACATGTATGTGATCTTTTTCAGATGTGCATATGTTTGCCATCATTGTTTGTGATCCCCATCTTTTGTGTTTCGGCTAGGGTTTCATGTGACCTTCATAGGGACTCCAGAGTAGAGATCCCATTCTCTGAGCCAAAAGGGAGAGACTCAGTTCTCTGACGAGGAGACTATCAGACTCCATTCTCCAATGTTCATGAACTCCAGTACGAGATCCTTTCGAGGTTCCTATGAGAGGGAACCCACTTTCAGGTCACTATGAGAGAGACCCATCTTCAGTGATCTATGTATGGATAATTAGTGACGTTCTTTATTCGACCCTTTCAGAGATGGAGCAGTTGTCCACATGTTGTGGTGGGCCAGAGTTCTCAGTGTAGAGACTCATTTTCAGTTGCAGTGACTCTGACAGGCGCAGTACAAAGCACATGCTCTCCGACGAGGAGATTCAGTTTGACTCACACTCCAGCCATTCGTCCTCCTCACCTGCACAACATGAGAAGCAACGTCCTCGACAACAGTCAACAATTGTGTGCATTGAGTTGATATTGTATGTAGTGTCTTGTATTGTGAGTTGAGATTTCTTTCCGTTTGTCCAAGCTGAGCATTGCATGCTCCATCTTGAGGGGGAGTGATGGAGTATTTGTTATATGCGTCACTTGAGAAGATGGGTAAATGGATCCCTCCAGTATCCATTTATCACATCATGTGGTTTAGTCCCACATCTACCATCTGTGGGATGTGAAGACTCAATGAGGGCTATATAAGAAGCCCCACCCCCTCTGTATCACATGAGAAAGTGCAATGCATACATCAGCCCTTTGAGGCGTTCCCCGTGGTTTCATCCCGCTCCTTAGGGAGTAGGGTTCCACGTTAAAATCCCGCGTTCTTCCAAATTTTATTCTTTTCTCTGATATTCACTTCCGCATTCATATTTTCAAACACAAGCTTTTGGCGTTCAATCATGTCGTGGTGGGAAAAGTTCATTGGTGAAGATCAAGACTTCGGGCTGGAGGTTTGGACCCCTTGGTCCCTCGACTTCTAGAGTGTGGGGATTCCTTTTTTGTAATGCTCCTTGAAGGTGGTCAGTGAGTAATGCAAACTATTGGTATGATCCAATCTATTATCTATGATGGAATCTTGCGAGGCCAATCAATAGATGTTTTAGTGACCGTTGTATGGTGCTAAGGGCCCATTTCATTAGTGCAGACATCTGGATTGAATGTTCATCCTTCCAAGTGGAAGTCAAGAATACTGAGTCGGGGGTTAGCTAAACCCACTGACCCCGCATCTTGAGGTTGGACATCATGCGCCACCCTATGAAAAGGTGCACCGATTAGAGACTTCGGCGGTGAAAGATGCATCACCAATGGTTGTGGATGCGCCGATGGTGATGGTATTCAAAATGATGAAGCTTCAATGATTTCTAGCACTGAAGATTCGAAAAGAAGGTCCAAGGGACCTTTGGGACCCATGATGATATCTTCCTTGGAACTTAGGGCCCCACCTAGCGTTCTTTGAGTACCAAAAGCCGAGAACTTTGTTGCCATTTGTGCTCTTTTACATATGTGGTTTGGGGTCAGATTCTCATTTCGAGATCTAAAAGGTTCTATTGAACTCAGGTTTGGATTACATGCATCTTTTCGATTCGAAAAAGCATCAAAACATGTTATGGAGCCCTCAAATGGATATGGAGAACTAGTATAGAATTTGACTATGACTCATGGACTTTGATAAAGCCCCACGCAAAACCTGAAGCAATCTTAAGACTCAAAGTCCTCTCAGAACCCCAGTTCGAAAAAACGAAAGGCGGAACGAGGCGTTTTCCCTGGAAGCGAGGCGAGGTGTAGCCTCGAGGCGGTCGAGGCGTAAGCCTCAGTTTTGTATAGAAAAATAATTATAAAATATATAATAAATATATTTATTGATGAAATAATATAATCTGACAACCATATAGTATATAACAATGTAATATATGATGATATTATGAAGATAAGAACATGAAAAAGGGATATGTCAATGATTCAATGACATAAACCTTTCTAAATTTCTACCTAATCAAAAGGAAATCATTGGTTATAACTTATAACTATCACTAAAAAATTATCTAAAAGGGATTGGCTATAGTTGTCATTATAAATATCCAAGTGTTGATATGAATCATATGATTTGAATCCTAACTATATATTCTACTATACCCATATGAAGAACGGTTGTATGCATCCCCCTGTTGCACTATACCCTACCAGAACGGGGGTCTCGCTGCCCGGTCAGCGAGCCTGGGGGGCCCAGGTTGAGCCCCCCGTGCGGGGGTGCAGGGGGCAACGCCCAAGTCCCAAAATTTTTTTCTTATATGAGTATTCGAATTCATATACACATTTTTATATGTTTAAGGATGTAATAGTAAACGCTCACTAAAATAATTTGGCATGTTAATGGTAAATATGAATATGAAAGAGGTCAAATTTAAGCATTCATTTTGCATAAATTAATAGTTAGACATAATTAATAGTAAATATGAAGCAGTTTGCCGAAATAGTTATACATAATTAATAGTAAATATGGAGTTATGGGTACGAAAGAAACATCAGATTTAGGCATTTAACTTGTATAATCATTATCCTAAAAAAGTATATATTTATAAGCTTCTCAAACCACCATGTAAACTATTAAAATCATACAAAAAATCTTCAAAAAAATAAAAACGCCTCGGAAAACGCCTCGAGGCTACGCCTCAGCCATTCAAGGCGCACGCCTCACTGGACAAGGCCGAGGCGCACGCCTCGAGGCTAAAAAGGCCCGCAAAAGGAACACTTGTTGTTTGCGGAGACTTTCTCAACAGGAGACTCCTAGTTAAAGTGCATCATCGAGATGAGAAGTGGAATGGCGAGGCATGACCGCTCCAACAAGAGGATAAGCTCATGGTCGGGTCATTGATTTGTTGATTTCAGAAGTGCCAAGATGTAAATATGAGAAACACTAAATTTACAAGAGGAATTACAGAGGGTTGTGCAAGTGGAAGACCACAACTACAAGGAGCCGGTCAAATGTTTGGGGGTTGCCCCATCGAGGGGATTAGTTCGGTCTCCAAATGAATGTTTCACATGGAGTCTGAGAGGCATGGGGAGGTCGGAGAATAGGAAGGCAGTTAGGGATCTCTTCATGGAGTCTCGGGTTGAAGTAGTCATGCTTATAGAAATGAAAGTCTCCCATAGGGTAGATGTTGTATGGTAGGAGGTCATCGGCACATGTCTTTCTTCTTTCAGAACACTTACGTCCCATGGTGCAACGGGAGGGCTAATACCGGGCTGGAATGGTGATAGGTTTATATTAGAGGAGGTTGAGGTGTGTGATCATTGTTTGCTTTAGATTCTCCTACAACAGGTTACCGCAAATAGATGTGTTCTTTTTACCAATATGTATGGGATGACAGATGCATTAGCTAACAGAGAACTCTTGGAGGATCTTTTTTTCATTTGTGAGAGATTCCAGTTGAAGACTTGGATCATTGCCCGGGATTCTATCTTGACTGTGTGCCAGGAGGACATATCAGAAATGAAAGGTGGTCCAGATGCTAGGTCAAGTGGCTTGTATTTGTTGATTATTGATCTTCAACTAGATATCATAGATGTGGTTGGTTATCACTATATATGGGGGAATTCCCAGTAAAGATCTCACATTGACCAATTTTTGATGTCTGTGGAGGCTACTACACATTCACATTCTGATCACTGTTGCTTTTGGATTCTAGTAAAGGGGTCAGATCATGGTCCTTTTTTTAGATTCAAGCGTTTATGGCATTTGGAGGAGGGATTTCGGGGAATGGTGGAGTTTTGGAGGGGCTTCCATCCGATTGGGTCAACCACTTTCTTTATGGCATTTAAGTTGTGGGAACTCATGAAGCATCTGATGGAATATAACAAAATGTTTGGGCTCAGCCTAATAGCAGAAGAAACATTACACAAGAAGAAGTAATCAAATTGAATAAGCTTGAGGACGATCGCGAGTTGACAACATAGGACATCAAGGAAAGAACTAACCAACTTCAGGTCATTCTTATGGAGAATCAACAAGTGGAAGTGGAGTGGAAACAAAGATAGCGACAGTGTTGGCTCAAAAAGGAAGATAGGAACATGCGTTTTTTCTATTCCATGACCAACGAAAGGCATCCAAGAAATAGAAATTTCATTCATTCCCTCACGATTGATGGGGTGCATGTGCATGGCGAGAGGGAGCTGGGTAGTGCCTTGAAAGCGCACTTTCATTCGTTGACTAGAAGAACCAGTCGAGAGGGCTGAGGTCCTGAGGATGGCGTGGTAATGGGGTTACAGAGTTACCACAGAGTCAGGATGATACTTTGGTGGCAGATCTTGAGATGCAGGAAATAAAAAAGTTCTAAGCCTTCTCCCACTATGAGTATGGTCGACTACATGGATTCTTGCTCAAACCATGTTGAAAGATTCGACTATTTTTACGCTGGAAAAATAAACTAAGCCTTCTCTCACTATAAGTAGGGTCGGCTACATGAATTCTTACTCAAATCCATGTTGAAAGATTCGACTATTTTTTACGCTGGTCGTCGACTACCTAGCGCAACCCCTGCAAGAGTGGGATTTGAACCCTGGTCTTTTGTGTAGTAGACACACTGTACTACCACTAGACCATTAAGTGGGTACGAATGGTAATTTTCCATCTAAATGTAAACGGAGATCCTTGTCCGCATGGGTTTCCTGTGTTGTTTTACATAGAGGTTTGCGAAGCTGGGAAGGATGATCGCATGCAGTTCTCCAGGAATTCAATTCAGGCAACTTTAGTTTTGAGTGCCTTACTCCTTTTCTTGTTGCCCAAAAGGGTGGTGACTTTGCGTGTAGAGGATTTTAAATTGATAGCTCTTTCTAATGTTGCGTATCTCATTGTAGCTAAGGTTCCAACGAATCACCTCCATAGTGTTTTGGGTAAAATTATCTCCCTTGAGAAGACGATTTTCGTCCCAAGCAGGCTGATGGTCGATGGGCTTGTCCTCTCTTCCGCGATGGCCGATGGGCTTGTATCTCATCAAAGGTCAGTGGATAATAGACATGTGTAGAGAATGACAGTAGAAAAAATGAAATGCAAAAGTGGATGTGTGGTCATATACGTAAATATTGGATTCGGTACGATGTAATCAGAAGAAAAGTTGATGTAGCTTCGATAGAGGATAAGATGAGAGAAAACTGTTTAAGATGGTTTGACCATTCGCAAAGGAGGTCGACTGATGCATCAATTAGAAGATGCGAGTTTTGGGATGTTGAGCCGGCTAAGAGAGGAGGAGGAAGGTCCAAGAAGTGTTGGAATGCGGATCTTAGTTTTTTGGATCTAAGCTAGAGAAGGAGCCAAGATAGATCAGAATGAAAGCAAAGAATCCATGTATCCGACACTACTTAATGTGGGAAAAGGCTTTGTTGTTGTTGTATACGACTATGTTGACTAGCACTTTATATGGACCTCATTCCAGCGAAGGAGGTTTCCCAAAGACTAGGATTGCTTGGAGGAAAAGGTGTATCATGACATCATTGTATACGATTCTTGTGAATGAGTGCAAGGAGGGAGGATTTTTCAGCCACATACAGAGGTTCAACTAGGGTGACCCTTGAGACCTTTGTTGTTTGTGGTGGTTGCAGATGCATTTATGGTAATGATAAGATTGGCATATGATGGTGGCTTTTGTCAAGGGTTTAGTAGTGGCGATATCTTGATTCACATCCTTCAGTATGCTAGTGACACGATCTTGTTCAAAGAGGGTGGAGCGGAGCATGCGAAGGGATCACCACAAATCATGGACATCTTTGGTGATATCTCTGGCTTACATATTAACAGAGAAGTCAGCTTTTGTCCCCTTCGGGTTTTCTCCGGTTGAAGTTCAGGAGTTTGTTTTAGAGCTTCATAGTCCAAGTGCATTACTCTCGATTACAAACGTGGGCCTCTCGTTGGTTGAAGGCAGGCTTTGCTCTTCGGATTGGCGTCCCTTGTTAGATAGGTTGAAGAAAAGGTTGGTCGGTTGGAAGGTTGTTTTTTTCTCTAGAGGTGGGAAATTGGTCCTGCTAAGGCACGCCTCGATTATCCATATTTTTTCTGTTCACTAGGCTCCTTCAATTAGAGTGCGAAAGAAGGTTAAATCAAAGATGAGGTGCTTTTTCTGAGTGGATTCCATACAAGAGAATGAATGAATTCATCTTCATGGCTGGGATATGATGGCAAGAACAAAAAAATGGGAGCCTTGACGTTTTGAAGATTGAACACATGAAGAAGGCTCTTTTAGAAATGGATCATTAGACATTCAAAAAAATAAGAACTTGGTGTGTTTCCTGATGCAGAATATATACTGTTTTGGTGTTACATTGGCAATCTTGCATGTTCGGCTACCTTTTCTCTTTGAAGGTATTTCCAATTCTTCGATAGATGTTGAGTCCATTGAGATTAGTGGTTGGTAGTAGTCATTTATTCCGCTTTAGGATGAATGATTGGACTCTTGGAGAGCAATTTCCTAGATTATATGTTCTTCCAGTGATCGCAATATCTTAATGGCGCATGCATGGTAGGTAGGAAATTGAGCCCCCCTTTTGTGGCTGATTATTTTTTTTAGATAAAAAAGGGGTGAGCCCCCATTTTGGGGGTCACCGCCGCTATATTCCAATAAGAAGTTCTTAGATTACATTACCGTGATATCCAGAGATTATGAAGAGCGTTACAATGGGACAAGATGTTTTCGATGTAAAACCTTTGGTTGTTGAAGATTGACTCATTTCTCCCGGTCCAAATGGCCCATAACGTAGCAAAAGGCTTCGAACAATCATCACTTGAGTTGTCGCCAACCACTCTGATGGATCTTCGAAAATCCGTGAAACCCCCGCTCCGCACCCACGAAATCTCCATCTCAGTCCAAACCGCAGTCGAAGAAGGGCATTGGAGGAAAATATGCTCAGCGTCCTCATCCGACATCCTTCATCTGCCACATCGTGTATCAGAAGCCCCAAGAATGCGCCCTTCCATACCTTGTCGCAAATACGGTTCCTCCTCAAGCACCATAGAAATATCTTAATCCTCAACAGGATCTTTGCAGCACAAATGATATTGACGTCCTGGCGGGGGCGGAGCTCGCTGTCCAGTTCTTCCCTCCGGCTGAGCTCCTTGTAAACCTTCTTTACTGAGAAGGTGTTGGCCGCCCATTGGAAGTGGTCTCTAACGCTAGTGTGATTCCCTGTGGGCGGAATGATCGATTGCCATAAACTCCTCAAAACGCTGATCAGATAATCCTGATACAAAAGACGGTGACCGTATTCCACCATCGGGCACCTTCGAGATCGTCGTGTCCTTGTCCTCCGCCAACGAAAATAGATGCGGAAACGTCTCCTCCAGAGAGCCATCGCCTATCCAATCATCGCGCCTGAACTTAAAAGTTTGTGGTTGATTATTCCGAGCAGAGACCAAGGGATCTCCTTTGCATGTCCAGTATGTTAGAGGATGTGGATTGCCCCTTTGTTGGGAGGGATCACCAGGTCTCGATGAACAACCTTTTTAGTAAAGAAGGCATATAGAGCATTCTCAGTATTGCATGAGTTGCGACATGAGGACCTACGTCGAGATTGCATGATGATTTGGAAGAATAGGATTCCATAAAGAAATTAAGGTATTTCTTAGGTTGGTAAGGCATGATTGTCTGCTTACGAAGGCGTGTAGAGACAAGATTCTTTAGACGGTGGACTTGGTATGCCCGAGATGTGGTGACAATATTGAGGATATGGATCATCTCTTTTTCAATTGTATCTAATCAATGACTTTTTGGGAGCGCACTGCAATTTCTTCTCTTAGGACAGAAGATGGTGCTGCATTTTGGTACTTCATTCAAATGTATTGCAACAATTCTCAAGATGATTGTGCGGTACCTTTTGCACATCTTTGGGCGATTTGGTGCCTAATGAACTTATTTTCTGTAATCAATGTTTTTATTCAGAAAATGTACTAGAACAAGGAAGGCCCTCCATTTAGCCCAATTATATGTACTCTAATATTTTTATTTTTTTTATAGATCTATGGAGGATCCCTGCTCGGGATTGCACCCGCTTTTGTTTCAAAAAAATCAAAGGTGCATCTGGAACTTCCGATTAGTACTTTTAGTAAATTCTAGGCCTCGAACAAAAAAAAGCCACCTCTTCGAAAGATGTATGGCCTATGATATACAGCAAAGATAACTATCACCACCGTACAGGGCAATTTTTTTTCCACCTGGAGAGGTACTCAGAAGTTTCCAATTCAAATCTCACAAGTACCATTTACTCAGTAAAAACGAGAGAAAATTAACTATAAGGGAAACAAAAATACAATTGATCAAGCAAATGTCAACTATAAAAGATTTTCAACGAGGTTGTGAAAAAACATACTTTTACAGCTTAACTTTTAATTGCTCAATGGATATGAGATTAAACAGAGTGACAAAATACGCAACTAGGGGTTAACAGAATCCAATGTCTTAACTGACTTTTCTCAACAATGTCGAACTAAGCAAAGCAGGCTAACACATCTGCTGCGACAGTGATGAGCTGAAAAATGTAAAGGTCATTGGCACCAATTAGGTTTCAAACTCGGTGTCTAATTGGCTTTTCGGAAAATACTCAAAAACCGAGGTTCCAAACTCAGTATCTAATACCTATCCAGTAAAACTCTTTGTTCCAGAAGATTTACATATGAAATTCCTGAAAATTTCCTGGTTGCTAGTGAAATCTTAGCATGTATCCATTAAAGATAGGAAAATAATACCATTAGAAGATGCCTAAAAATTGACATGGTAAGAAAACCCGAGATTCCCTATCTATGCATAAGATATAGTGCTAAAATGGCAATTAATTTTGTCCAAACACAAAAGAAGGATGGGCTATCACAGGTTACAAAGATTGTTTTTACCTTAGCCCTCATGGATCGATCCAGAAGAATGTTTTCAGATTTTAGATCTCGGTGTATAACTGGAGGACTTGCCTGTTTCAAATTTAGATTCCAATCAGCTTAAAATAGTTGAGAATACTAAATATATAAATAGTAATAATGTCGTGATGCAATATACCCCTTCATGGAGGTATTCAATGCCATGAGAGATATCAAGAGCAATCTGTAACCGTTTGTCCCAGCTTAATGTATGAGATCCTTCACCTGGGGAACCAAACATAACATTTCTTTCAGAATCCATCACGAATACTGATTTTATTTTTAAAAGTGTAGGGATGCACAAGGCTAAGATAAAATATGTAATTTGATCTAATCTGGTGCTATTAGATTGGATTGATTGAGTTTTATCATTATAATGGATTGTATTGGATTTGAGATTTTTTCAAATCCGATAAATTATAATGATTCGGACAATTGCTAAAATCTGATCTAATCCGTTAACATATGCATATACATATATGATTCACACAATTGCAAAAATCCAATCCAATCTAATCCGTTAATTGATACACAAACGTATACACTACACACATATGTATGTGTGTATACACTATATCCATGATTTTTTATTTAACATGGTGCCACTTATTAATACATATGCAACATTAAAGAAGCACCGATAGGAATAGGATAATATATTAAAATTTGCAACCATCTTTCCTATTTACTTGACATATTCCTCCCAGGTTCTCCTTAATCAAGCGTCATTTTAATTGTTATTTAAAATTCAACGTCAAACTACGACTAAAATAAATGTGAATTTAGGATTAATAAAAAAACAAAACATCTATTACTATAAATCATTGTTTTTAAAAACGCGCCTCGAGTCTATAGCCTCACGCAGCCTTAATAAGGTGTGCCCCTCGAAGCGTACACCTCGAGGTGCTGCTTCATTTTTCTTTTCTTTTTGATTGTGGGCTTTTCATCTTTCGTAGACAAGTATTTTCAAATCCTTAAGCTCACAATTCACTGAAATGCATTTTTTTTAGTTTATTAACATATTGAGCTTATTTTTACTTTGTTATGCATGTTCTTTATAAGCCCAAGAAGTGTTGGAAAGAGACTATACGAAGGGATCTTAGTTGTTTTTTGATATAAGCCCGAGATTGACCCGAGATAGATCGGAATGGAGGTGAAGAATCCATGTAGCCAACCCTACTTAATTGTGGGAAAATGCTTTGTTGTTGTTGTTTGTTGTTGTATGCATGTTCTTTATAAATCAACATGAACAAAAAATTGAGTCTTGAGTCTTTAAATCTAATGCCTCTACTCTTTAGTAAGAATCAAGCATAAATGCTTTCTTTATTAAAATATTTGAATGCAAGTCCCATACTTTGGCCTAAATTTAGAAAAGCATATTTTGTAAACATGTCTCATATTTTCTTCTATTCAATCGGGACTAAATTAATACACATCAAAGCATGCATGAACAAAGATGGTCATAACATGCAATTTTCAAGTATTTTATCCCCCAATCCTTATGGTGGTAAAAAGTGATCATTGATTCACTGCTTACTCTCTTATCCTTCTCAATTGAATGACACACATATCTCACCTAATTTTAAAAATGGTGTGTTACATCTTAGTCCCTTTAGTTAAATTTTATTCAAAACTTTAAATTTTGCGGAGAGTTACCCACTATTGTGCTTGCATATCCATATTTACTTGACTCCTTACATATTTAGAGTCCAAAAAAATAGTTATATAACAACTTGGATGTTTAAACCATGATGTTAGCCTCGAATGTCATGAAGTTATGTATTTAATAATAACAATTTAATTTCTAGAACTTGGAAATTGTAATTACGATTAATTATTATGTTTTATGAAATTCTTTCACAAGTGATGCTTACGCCTCGAGGGAATACTGGGAAAACACCTCGATACGCCTCATGTTTCTTAAAACCTTGTTATAAATATTCCTTTTTTACATACAATATCCAAATGTTGAGTGTTATAAACTATTACAATATTATTACATTAAAGCTTTTCTTTCTTTTTCCATGTAAGCCTAATAGGGCATCTCTGTAGCCCAACTGAGCAACTTTTTTTTGAAAAGCAAGAGTGTGTAATTTCAAGGTGAGTCACACCCAAATTTCAATTAACAAAAATATTAAAAATTACATATTTAAACCATGCCTAAAAAGAACCTTAAACGAAAAAGCATGTTCTCAACATAACAACATTCATGAGGAAGAACAACCCCATTACAGGAACGTCAAATCACCCAAAGAGCAATGAAAGGTCTAAAGCAACCATCACTGGCTAAAGTGCAAGCCAAAAAAGTAAAGGTCCAGAACTCATCTGAATTGGCACGTCACAGACAAGGCAAGCCCACTCGGGTCCATAATTTAATAGAACTACGACATGAAAAAAAAAATGATAGCCATCCTCCTGACATAAACTGCAAAGGGGATACATAGAAACATGATTTTTTTATCAGTTGTGTCCCTCTGAGATATTGCAATATCAATTATGTCCCTCCTTTTTTGAAATATCAGTTGTACCCCTCTCTTCTTGCAAAATTCATAGTTCTGCCCTTCTGTTAAGGTAAAGTAGGGGCATAACTGATATTTTAAAAGAGCAGAACTATGAATTGCAAGAAGGTAGGGGCACAACTGATATTCCAAGAAAGGGAGGGGCATAACTGATATTGCAATATCTCAGACGGGCACAACTGATAAAAACCCTAGAAATATCTGATCGTGACCATCTAGTTCAACGTGGAGGCATAGGAGAACGCTATACAAATCTGTATGGATTTGTGTATGCTTGCTCTAGTCCAATGTGCACAGCAAGGGATTTATATGCCTCCTTCAAAGAGAATCTCCCTCTGTCCATTGCCATTCCTTCCAATAGAGGGACCATCTATGCCTCCCAGATTACACATCAAATTCATGAATTTCAAAACTCGTTGTCCAAAGAAGATCGATTGGAAGGATGGACACCATGTATCATTCTCCCAAATCCCCACAACATGAATTTCCTGGTCGTTAGCAAGAGCAAACAATCTTGCGTATCAATCAGCCAAATATCCTTCGCATGTCCAATCATCCAAAATCTAAAATGAGTATTATCGCCTAAAATAGGTTTCATCAACTGCCTTTCCTGTGGTAGTAATTCATAAATCCCCCTCCATAGAACTGAAGGGTGTATAATCACATATCAAGTCCATTTTCACGCAACACCATAAATTCCACGCATTAGTTTGGCCAACAAATCATTCTAGGATCCCCAGCTACAAGTGACCCACTTCATAAGAAGCGTCTGGTTCAATTTCTTTAGCTTTTTTACTCCAAGGCCACCGCATTGTTTAGGCAATGTAACATTATCTCACACGCTCAGCATAAAGTAATAGGGCTCTTGACTCGATCTTGCCCAAAGAAACTATCACATAATTTTCTCCATCTCTTGTCTCACATTTACCTCAGGACTTCAGGAGAATTACCGTGGCACTATCTGGCATGGAGATACCATGGATATATCAGGATGCCATACAGGATAGTCAGTTGCATCTTGCCATGGAGGAGATGGTAGTGCTACAGTCGCGTGGCACTTGGAGCCTTGTTACAACTCCTATTGGTGCATAAGTTGTTGGATGCATGAGGGTATTCACGATAAAACACCGAGCATATGGCAATGTATGTCGCTACGAGGCGAGACTTGTGGCATGTGGGATCAACCAGATATATGGGGTGTACTATCATGATACCTTCTCTCCAATTGCTAGGCATTCTACTATGCGTGTACTTCTTTCAGTTGTAGTGACACGGGATTGGACTATCTACCAGCTTGATATGAAGAATGCATCTCTATGGTGACCAATAGGAAGAGGTCTATATGCAGCAAACACTTGGGTTTACTGTTGATGGTGAGTGTCAGAAGGTTTGCATGCTTCATAAGGCGATCTATGGACTTAAGAAGAGTCCAAGAGCATTGCTCCAGAAGCTCTCGAACTTGATAGACCAATAGGGGTTCGTGAGATTGGTTGTTGATCATTCATTGTTTGTTCAGAGAACTCAGAGATGTATAGTTGACATATTGCTTATGTTGATGATATCATCATTGTTACATGAGATTATGAGCAGTGTATCCAGGCTGCTAAGGATTTCCTAGGTTAGTAGTTTGTGATCAAGGACCTTGGTAGTCTACGCTACTTCCTTGGACTGGAGTTTGCTAGGAACCAACGAGGTCTTGTGATGACCCAGAGGAAGTACTTTACATATCTTCTCTCTGAGTCAGGCATGGCAGATTGCATGCATGCCACTACTCCCATGGACCTGAGAATGAAGCTGAATGATGATGACACTGAGGAGGTCAACAAGAGGAGGTACATGGAGCTCGTTGGGAAGCTCCTTTATGTGACTATCACCTGACCAGATATATCCTTTGCACTAAGCAAAGTGAGTTAGTTTATGAAGCAGCCTAGACAAACACATATGGATGAAGTCCATATGATTTTGAGGTATCTAAAGGCCACATCTGGTACTGGTCTTCTATTCAGCAAAGGTACATCCCTTGTCGTTATAGCTTGTACAGATGCAGATTATGGGAGAGACCCAATGACAGGAAATCTACTTTTGGCTTTGCAGTGTTCATAGGGAGTTTCTTGGTATCATAGAAGAGCAAGAAGCAGATGGTGGTTGCAATATCCAATGCAGAATCAGAATATAGGGCCATGACACGGGCTACAAAGATGATGTGGGTCATATCAATTCTTACTGACCTGACAGTTGAGGTGTCTCTTCCCATGCACCTCCAATGTGAGAACCATGATGCTCTCTTCATCGCCAACAACATAGCCTTCCATAAGAAGACCAAGTATATCGAGGTGGATCGTCATTACACTCGAGACATGATACATAAGGGTTTCATCTCCACTACTCATGTTAGCTCAAGAGATCAGACAACAGATGTATCATATGTACTTACCAAGGCACTATCTAGATGGCCTTATCACAGAGACGTTCCAAGCTGAGGATGATAGATATCTACGCTCCAACTCAAGGGGCAGTGTCGAGATATTAGTTATCTTTCATATCTTTTATGTATTCTCTATTTTTCTCTTTCTTCTTTATGTAATTTGCCCAACTGGTTACTTTCCTATAAAAGAGAACCTTAGGACCTCATGAATAAATAACTCTTTATTTTCTCCCAACAACACCCAATGAAATTGATCTAGATGAAAGAAAGAACGAAAGTAGGGATAGCTATCAACACCGAGTTAACACAAAGCAACCTCCCTTTAACAAGGTGGTCAACTTCCATTTAGCCAAATGTTGCTCCAGCTTTCCAATTAAGGGTCTCCATTGTGAAATCGTTAACCACTTATAAGTTAATGAAGACCTAAATATTGCATAGTGAGATTGGTCCACAGAATAGTTAAGATAGTACTATATTTGATGATCTCCTCCTGAGATATTAAACCAACTGGAACAAAAGATGATTTCATAACTCATAATCTATCGGAATGTGCTTATTATTTCACTCCATAATACTCATGAACCGAACGAACCAAAACTCACAATTGCTCTCATCCATCTTGATGATTGGTACTGGGCCTTTGAAGACAACGAAGGAGGGTAAATCAGTTTTGCTTTCTGACATGATGAAACAAGAGTCCGAGAAGGAAATGGCTAGGGTGGTAGAGTGACCAAAGATTCTACGCAATCATATGGGAATCAATTGTGTAAGCATAGTCAAGGCACAACCGTTCCCATCAACTTCGACGATGCTCCAGGTCTATTCGAGTGAATCTAGAGGTCTGAAGTCATCCAGATAACACCAAAATCAGACCGTTTGGAGGCCTGGAGCGCACGTGGCGGAACCGCATGGAGGTGTCGTACCGTTGGAGGTAGCGTGGAAGCGACGTCGACGACTGGATAGCCACGGTTTTGTGGTTGGATTGCACGCTAGGGTGCCTGGGCAGCTAGAGCTCCGAGGCCGCAACGACGAGTGGAAAGGTGGGGTGGTGGGTAGGGTAGGAACGATAGGGCTTCAAACCTCCTGTCTAAGATCGCCACTCTAATACCATGTGGAAATAAACAAATGATTTGATTATTCTTAGGGCCATAGAGCTCTCTTATATAGACAAAAAAACCCTACAGTGCAAATTACGAGACAATATATATGAAAATACATAATAAATCTCAACAATAAGTAGCTGGATATTGTGTGTGGATCCATTTAATCTTCAACCATACAAATATTGTAAACACCCAACATTCAATGATTAAGTTAAAAAAAGAAAGAAAACCTACCTTTATGTGTGCTTAGATTTTCCGCTTTCTTTGTTCTTCCGTTCCATTGAGAGTGATTTTCCACGTAAATCCTTGTGTTTATATGTGTTTTGCTTGTTTTCTATACATTCTTAAACTAACATCCATATTTTTCTATTTTCAGCAAGTAGGTTAACTATAGATCTCTACTCTAATTAATCTTTCGTCTATCGTGACTTAGCTTCGAGTTTGTATCAACATGCATAATGATCCACTTCCATTCCCCCTTTTTCCAATATTTGCTGCAAGAATCGCGCCTAGCTTGTCATGATTTCTAACCATGGAAACATAAAGCTTAATGGTTCAAACACTTGATTTTAAAGAGCCTACAAAATAGACCCCCCCCCAAGCTTTTTGAATTTATCCCTAATCAATATTAGAAAGTTCAATGCTTGATTTGTAGCAAAGTTAAGAATCCCCTCACGATTTCAGGAACGTAAATCACACTCCATACCAAAAAAATACCACACAAAAGCTCGTCTCAAAAAAAAATACCAGACAATAAATTAAATATTCTGCTAAGCATTTGACATATATATATGTATATATTGCATTTGCGACAACTGAAAGAAAATGACACTGTAGTCACTGTACAGATGAAGACGACACCTGTAAAGGAGGGATACCATAGAGACATACCATACAAATGACTCGCCAAACTCCCATTACTCATGTATTCATAAAGTAGCATGTGAGATCCCTTCTCCACACAATATCCAACAAGATTCACAAGATTTCTATGATGCAGTCTACTAAGCAGGAGCACCTGCAGAATCATATAAAATTTTAGAAGGGAGAAAGAAAAAAGGAACTTGCATTAACTAATAGTTTAAGAATTTATCTTTCAGAGGTCGGGAAATGCAAGGACTTGGTGGGTCCCAATTGGACATTTTTTACTCAGGTCCAATCAACATAAAAACCTGATACAGTACATGCCACCTGATCGCCATACATTACTAATGGATCACTATTTTATAACGATTCAAGATGATTCTTCTGTCTATGGTGTTTCCCCTACCAATTCTTGTCAATTTAATATATTTTCCTTGCAATAAACTTGAATTCACAACTAAAATAAAATGCTCAGTACAATTCTACCATGTTTCAATACTCAAATAGTGAAAAATAGAGCATTTACATAATAAAGCATGAAGCATATCAAATGATGATTGACAAATCTAGATATATGAAATTAATTCAATGGACTATAAGAGTTGTATAATATCTCTGCTGCAAATTAACTTTGAACAAGAAGCAAGGATGGGAGAGAAGCAGACGAACTTTGTTAAAATGACAAGGTTTTCATGTTAGCTAAAGAATGGAGAGAAAGGGTCATCACTTCTTGCTGCAGCTTGAGCTGAGACATGTGAAGTGTAATATCTGTTTTCGAGCTCCGGCCCGGAATGGGTTTATCTATAGGACATACACGACTGCATACTTCACTCTCAATGCATTTATCAAACTCGATGGGTGGGTGGGGGGGGGGGATCACGATCAAGAGGATGGTCGAGGTCATGGCATATTTTTTCAAATTATGTTTAACTTTGAGTTATAATGTACAATGAATTATCTTTATTTTCTTCTTATCTTTCTTCTCTTGGCAATAGAAAAATACACGCAGATGGATGTTGAGGGGGAAAAAAGGGAAGAACATGAAGTTAAAAAAAGGACTTCAGTAGAGGAAATCCGGAGAAGTCAGTGGATGGGTCTACGAGAAGGAGGGTGGCCTTAATCCTTACGGTCCTCACCACCGGCTCATAATGCGCCAGAATATGCTTCTTACTATGGCTTTGAAGAAAACTCATTAACTGCATCGTCCACAACTCGTAGTTTGTGTCATCCATCTTGACAAAAGGTGCTGGACCCTTAAAGGCACCAGTAGATGGCGTATCAACTCTGCTTTCAAACATCTTGGACAAATAACTGGCACCTTAGACATCGTGAAGCATCTACACTGACATGAAAAGGGGTGGTTGAGGGTGTAAACTCATACCACAACCAATCCTAGACAAATGTTGACGAAAAGTAGCCTAATTTTGGTCTGAAAAGGGTGAAATCATACCAAAAACTCTGAAATAAGACACAAATTGTGAACTCAGGGTAGAACAAGGGCCACCGACCAACATCAGCTATGGGACTGCTAGATGGAATCAACATTACCCTAGAACTGTCGTTAGGTAGCAGTTGGGCTGCTGCTTAGAGCAGACATGAGGGTTGGGCTACGGCTGAGCTGCCGCTTGGAGCAGCAGCCGTGCGGCTGGGCTGCAGTTGCGCCGCTAAATCAAGGCGAGACGAGACTAGAGTGGGGTTAGAGAGGTGTGGTCCAGGGCTCCGATCTAGGTTCGCCGCTCAAATACCATGCGAAAAAGAATGCTTCGTTGTTTATCCATAGAACCCAATGATTCTATTATATAGAAGAGAGAAACCCGATTAAATTACATACTAAAGATAGAGAAATAAATAAACTGCGGAATAGTAACATAACAAAAACTCAACAATCATGATCAAAGTATATGATCAATCATGAAAAAATATATCGATTATGTTAGAAAATCAATAACCAAGATTTTGACGATTAGGATCATAAGATGATTGATCAAAGGATGATCGATCAATGAGTCAAAATGATCGATCATATAAACAAAACTCGACTTTGAGGTTGATGATTATGGCTTGATTTGTGTTTGCTGATCAAGAATGCGCAAAAACTATGATTGTTTTCCAGCATAAAAAAACGGTAATAATATGTCATGTCACATGAGTCTTTTTTACTTGTCCTTGACCATCAAAATCTTTAATTCACTTGAGCTTTTAGAATTGTGTCTTTCTTGAGTCTTTTGTAATCTGTTTATAGGCCTTAAGCATGCAAGCTAAGTCTTTCAGAACTGCCTCATGCTTCAAGTCGGCTTCATAGCTTTTTCTACACTTTTTATCATTTCTTCTACCGGAAAATCAATAAAGCTAAAAATCATATATATATATATATATATAACAAAGTCATTAGCAAAATCTAAGGTACTAACAAAGAGCATCCAAGAATTGTAGTTAGTGCAAATGGGAAGACGATACTTTTTTGCTGAAAAGATGAGGAAGTGGGTTGTAGGGGAGGAACAATTACAAATCGACAATGAGATGGAGAGAAGAGAATATACAGAAAATTGAAAAGCAGACGACACATAGAAACTAGGAAGAAATAGGAAAGAGAGAAAGTCACTCATGCGCAACTTATGGTCCCATGTCCCATGCACCAATGATTCCCCCACCTTGATTACTGCCAAACTAATCCTTGTCATATCAACTTGACCGGTTGTCCGAGGCAATAGCCTTCACAGCTCCAGTTCTACCTGATTGTTTTATGTTAGCATGCAGAAAAGATGTAACTATATTTTTCATGACCCTTTTCGACTGAAATTAACGTAAAAAAACAAAAATCAGATTCACCACTTTTTACAACAGCTAGATGCCCTCTCACGTCTCTCTGCAATAGACAAGTGCGACCTTGTGGCCTTGTTCATTTAGAAATCCTACCTCTATCGACAAATTAGGATATTTTAGTTGCTATAATGAGATTGTATTTTTTATAGTTGTCTAGTTAACAAAATTCATACATAGAGGCACTAAGATGAACAGAATGTCAGGATCTAATAGACAAAGAGTTATCTTACATCTTTTTAAAAGAAATGCTGAAACCATAAACAGATGAACTTTAGTTGTTACCTCTGTTTGGAATTCTCTCTCTCCCTGCCTAGAATTTGAAGCGAGTACTTTTACAGCAACAACTTCACCCGTTGACATAGTTGCTTTATAAACTGGACCAAAAGATCCCTGTCCCAAAATTGTCGTGAAGTTGTCTGTGGCCTTTTGAATATCCCTTGAAAGAACAAAAAGATCATATATCCTCACATGCAAGTACATTAATTCAAACTCTAGAGGTCCAAGAGGAAAACAAAAGAGAAGAGTGGAAAAGGACCAACTAAAATGTTAACTACATTAAAACAACGTACAGACACAATAGCTGTAAAAATTTACAATGCTTCCTACAGACAGTAAAAAATTGAGGACGCCATATAGAAAATGTAGATGGTTGCATGTGACTTCGTCAGTTTTCACTGTACTTTAGCTGTGAAAAGTTGTTTTTCAGTGCACTCCAAGAAAAGTATGGCTGTCCATTACACCATGAATTGCCTCCATATCTACTTCTTCATACATTCTAATTTCATAATTTTACAACTGATCTCTCTCACAGTTTTAATCATATCTTGAAAGGGTTCATTAAAATTTACATGACCATTGTTCAAATAAAAAAGATGGCAATAAAAATTAAATTCTCCGTTAATTTTCTATAAACATACAGAGTATTTCAGTATTGTGTCAAACTCTGACTGAAACATGACCACAACAGAACGCCAGAATGATGTAGGCGACAACAAAACATAAAAAAACATTAACTTGACAATATCAAATGTGAGTTCGACAAACTATGCTAGAGGATAGATGCATACTTCTGAGTATATCTAGGAATGCCGGAAAGAGAAGAGGACAGATCATTAGCGGTGTGATTCTGCCGGGTCCAATATGTGTTCTTTTTTGCTGTGTTTTGCCAGTCGGATTGCACTTCTGAGTTTTCAAGTGATGCACTAGAAGCAATACTTGTCCCGACACCATTTATCCGAATTGGAGCAGTAGAAACAGTGCTGTCATTAGGTTGGAGAGCACGGGAACGCTTTCTGTATACTCGTATACAATAGAATGCAAGAGATGCTAATAATACTCCTATGGCCACCCCAACTGAGATTCCAACAATAACTCCATAAGTTTGGCCCATTTCATGTTTTTCACTCAATATTGTGAACTAGATCTGGCAAAGAATAAGCTTTCTGCCAAATAACAACAGAGAAAAAAAAGACTTCAGAATCACTTGGCATAGACAAAAAACAATTGGAAGTCAAAAGTCGTAATTAGAATAAAAAAAGAACCAGAAATCATATAATAATTATAATCATGACAGTGAAAGAATATTGAAGCTGAATTTCAAGAAGAAAATAAATGGTTGACATCTCCGGATAGAACCTTAGTGAAATTTAAGCACCGGTTTGGGAACTAAAGAATCAATTGCAGACTATAGCAGATTTCATTTCACTACTTTGTTTGTAACAAGATACTCCATTAAGTTATGTGAAAGAATAAGGGATTTTTACACCCATAACCCTGAGTAATTCCTCAATAACATTCTAACCCTGCATAATCGTGAATTACATGTGAAATCCCGGATAGTTACTCCGTTTCACACACATAACCCTCCGTTAGTTTAATATGTTAACTCAACCATATGAGTGGGTTTATCTAATCAAACTATGATCTAACGGCTAGGATTAGCCAAAATAAAAAATAGAAGGAAAAAAATAAATGTTGGTGGGTTAGTGGGGTTCGAGCAGGGCACAGGGGTTCGAGGAGGAGCGGCGCCGGTGGGAGGGTCGTTGCAGGTCGGTGGGGGAGGGTTTGGAAGCTTGGTGGGGAGTGAGTGGGGCTTTGAACTTCGGATGGAGGAGAGGTCGTTGGCCAGCTTCGAGCAGGAGGAGAAGCTCTGCGGGGTGGGGAGCGAGGAAGGGTCGGCGCGGGAGGGGGAGTTCTTCGACGGGGGCTTGGAGCAGGGAAGGGAAGGCTCGGCGGTGGGGGCTGCTTTCGACAGAGGGGCTTCTAGCAGGCAGCGAGGGCCAGGCATCGGGCAGGGTGTTCAAAAGAGGGTACGAGTGGCGGCGGCAGGGAGGGCTTCGTGATATGGGATGAGCGGGAGGGGGGGTTCGAGAGGGGACGAGCGAGGGGGGGGGTTCCGAGACAGGGGACGAACGGCGGGGGCTTCGAGACCGGGGCTGGCGGGAGGGGGGGTTCCGAGACAGGGGACGAGCGGCGGTGGGGGGGGGGGGGGGGCTTTGGGATCGGGGACGACCTGGCGGGGGTGGCTTCGAGACCGGGGACGAGGGGGGTAGGGAAGGATCGGCGGCAGCGAGAGGGAGAGAGGAGCTGCTCGTGGGGGGGGGGGGCGGGGGAATCGGCGTCGCGAGCTGCTTCGAGCACGGAGCTTCGAGCACGGGGAGGGGGTGGGAGTATCGGCGTCGTGAGCTGCTTCGAGCATGGGGTAGAGCGTCGCAAGCTGCTTCGAGCACGGGGAGGGGGTGGGGGCATCGGCGTCGCGAGCTGCTTCGAGCATTGGGGAGAGAGGCGGGCATGAAGAGATGGCATGCTCTGTAAATACGGAGGGGTTTCAGGGGCAATTTTGTCTTTTCAAATGGAAACCGTCAAACATAACGAGTATCTCGAACGGAATGTAACACGGGGTTATGACATGTAAGAATTAAGCATTACTCAGGGTTTCACATGTAATTCGTGATTATGCAGGGTTATGAATGTTATTACGCAATTACTCCGGGTTATAGGTGTAAAAATCCCAAAGAATAAATATATACCTCCTATTTACTGTTTCATATCCTTAAAATATACTTTTTGAGGCAACAGATCCTTAAAATATTCTCCAGTAATCATAGAAATCTCAGAAGACTTTACTATTCATCTTTGATTTCATTTGATGTTTATATATTTCCATTTTAACATCCTTGTACCCATAAATAGAGAGGAAGGGCGTCAAAAATAACATCAACTTATTCCATCCCATTGTTTTCTACATGGTATCAGAGTGATGGTCTGACACCAGAGCTATGGGCCTCTCTTGCCCAAAACTCTAGCAACCGCCACCACACCTCTCTCTCTCTCTCTCTGATCCGGGCGCCTTCACAACCAATAGAGCTACAATCGCCCAGAGGCCCCATACCTCAATGACATCATCGCCTCTCTAGGGGTGCCTCTAACTACGCCTCCAGGTTGCACATTGCGTGCCTTCTTCGTGCTTTGTGAGATTTATCTTCGTTTGGATTTCTACTATGTGTTGATTAAGTTATGGAGTTACATGCTATTTGTTTATATCTCAGCATAATGACTAAAGGTCTTCAGCTCTCTTTCTAAAGGCAAAATCTATTGCCTTAACTATCTCACTCTGCCTTTTGACACCATTATATATGGAAGATTACCATTGTCTCATGCAAATTCCCAGAAATGACCCTATGACAGACTAAACACATTGTTCGTGCATAACCTGTTATAGCTATCATTGTATCTTCTGGACTCATACTCAACTACAATGGCTAATGTTGCATTAACTCCTACTCATCAGTGGATTATTAATTCAGGAGCTTTAAATCACTTGCATGGCAATGGTACGACCAGTGCTGCAGAAGTCGGCATTCAGTATTCAGTTGGAGCGATCACTGAATAAAGAATAATCGTTATTTGTTGGGAAAAAATGAAAGAGATCTTTATTCCATAAGTCCTAGGCTCTCTTATATAGGAGTGTAGCCTATGGGTAAATTACATAAAGCATACAGCTGAAAATAAAAATAACAGAGAGACACACAGACAACTAATATATGCGTTAACACTCCCCCTCAAGATGGAGCATAGATATCAATCATGCTCAGCTTGGACGCACACTTCTGGAATGGGCCTCGTAGTAATGCCTTGGTAAATATATCGGCAGTTTGATTCTCTGAGGTGACATACGATGTAGCAATGAACCCCTTCTGAATCATGTCACGTATGAAGTGACAGTCAACCTCAATATGCTTGGTCCGCTCATGGAAAGCAGGATTGTTTGCAATGAACAAGGCTGCCTGATTATTACATTCTAAGTTCATAGGAAGTGGTGCATCTAGACATATATCTGTAAGTACAGTCTTCACCCACATCATCTCTGTGCTAGCCTGGGCCATAGCCCTATATTCGGATTCAACACTAGATCTGGCTACCACCGTCTGTTTCTTGCTCCTCCATGAGATTAGAGAATCTCCAACATAGATTGCAAACCCCGAGGTGGACTTCCTGTCCATGGGACAACCTGCATAGTCTGCATCCGCACATGCTGAGATAGAAATCCCCTTTCCCTTCTTGAATAGCAAACCTGCACCTGGAGATGATTTTAGGTATCTAAGTATCATATGTATGGCATCCATATGAACCTGACGTGGTTGCTCCATGAACTGGCTCACACGACTCACTGCAAAGGATATATCGGGCCTAGTGATCATGACATACAACAGTTTGCCTACCAGTTCTCTGTATCTTCTCCTATCCACCTCCTCTGTGTCATCATCATAGAGCTTCATGCTGGGGTCCATTGGTGTCGTAGCAGGCCGACACCCAAGCATACCTGTTTCACTCAACAGGTCCGTAACATATTTCCTTTGCGATATTACTAATCCATACGGATTTCTAGCAAATTCCAGCCCTAGAAAATATCTAAGGACTCCAAGATCCTTAGTGACAAATTCGCTCCCCAGCTTCTCTTTCGCCTGCTTTATGCCTTGCTCATCATCTCCTGTAATCAAGATGTCATCTACGTAAACCATAATTGCAATAATACCTCTTGAAGTCTTCTGTACAAACAAGGAATGATCAGCATTGGAGCGTTTGTATCCCTGTTTTTCAAAGAGGTCTGAGAGCTTCTGAAACCATGCTCTGGGGCGCTGCTTAAGGCCATAGATAGTGTTATGAAGTCTGCACACCTTGGAACACTCCCCCTCAACAGCAAAACCGGGTGGCTGTTGCATATAGACTTCCTCCTGCAGGTCTCCATATAAGAACGCGTTCTTCACATCCAACTGATATAGCAGCCACTCTCGATTGACTGCGACTGACAGCAAAATCCGGAGAGTGGAATGACGGGCTACTGGCGAGAATGTATCAAGGTAATCCACCCCGTATGTCTGTGTAAAACCACGTGCAACAAGGCGGGCCTTGTATCTGTCAATGCTGCCATTTGCATTTTGCTTCACTGTAAATACCCACTTGCAGCTCACCGGGGTCACATCTAGAGGTATAGGAACTAGACTCCAAGCTCCCCTAGATTGAAGTGCCGCCATTTCCTCCTCCATTGCTAGACGCCATCTACTATCCTGCAGAGCATCTTGATAATTCCGTGGAATATCAACAGCTGACAAGGCCACCACAAAGTTCCTGAAATCCCCAAATAGTCACTCAAATGACACAGAAGCTGCCAGTGGATATGTAACACAGCTCCTCTTCGATTTGCGTATAGCAACAGGAACATCTAAATGCGACATTGACTGGAATGTTAGGGGGCTCGGGGACCCTGACCGGAGGCGTGCTTTGGGGTTGCGTCTTTCCGAGTGGGAATGCGACATTGCATTTATTCAAGAATCCAAGCTGTCGGGGATGGATAAAATTCTGTGGAGGTCTTTCGGTGCTGGGCCTCTAGATGTCTTTCGATCAATGGATGCGGTTGGCGCGTCGGGCGGTATTATATTGGCTTGGCGCTCGACGAGATTCTCTTTCTCCTCTATGCGTGTTGGGAGACACTCTATGACTGTGGTTCTGTCTCGGATCGATTCTAACACTTCTATGGCTCTCACTTGTATCTACGCGCCTACTTGCCATGTGACCCGGAGGGAGCTTCGGGAAGATTTACGAGAGGAGGCCGCTGCGTTTACGGGTATTCCGTGGTTGCTGGAGGGAGACTTTAACGTCTCTGTCCTCTCTGATGATCGTCCTAGGGGCCGCAGGGGGCAAGACCCGGGCTCCAGCGATTTTATTGACTTCATTCGGGATTTGGCGTTGGAGGGGCTGGTGCCCAATGACATTTCCTATACTTGGAGGAACAACGCTTCTAGATCGAGGCTTGATAGATTTCTGGCGAATAATAAATTGATGGAGGCTTTTCCTCTTTGCGCGATGTCATCTCGACCGCGATCTTTCTCTGACCATAGCCCTATTATGTGGGATTCTGGGGAAGAGCTACGGCCTCGAGGACTTTTCAGATATGAAAGGTGCTGGCTTTTGGAGCCTAATTTCAAAGAAATGGTGAAGAATCACTGGGATCAGACCACGTATGTGGGTTCCGCTGCTCGCCGATTCGACCACAAGCTCGCGTCTCTCAGGAGATTCCTGGCGACGTTCAAGAAGGAGTCTAGGCTGGCCCGTGTGGCGACAAGGAAGGCGGCGGATGATGTTATCATGCGGCTGGATCGGGTGGAGAACGATAGAGATCTGCTCTCGGACGAGGTGGTGGAGCGCGCTGTTGATGTTGATTTGGTCAGAGAGGAGGACAAGAAGAGGAGCATTGAATGGCGTCAACGTTCGCGATTGCGGTGGCTTAAGGAAGGCGACGCGAATTCGGCGTTTTTTCACCGGGTGGCCAGTGGTAGAAGGCGGTTCAATTCTATTCAATCTATCATGGTGAATGGCTCCCTGATTCCTGGGGAGAAGGATTTGGGCGACGCTTTGGGGGATCACTTCAAGGTTGCTTTCGGGCGCCGCGCGCAGCGCTCGTGGCGATGGGCTGTCCGGGGGGCCCGCTTTCTCCTGGCGTCGGATGCGGAGGCCCTCATTAGGCCGTTGTTTTTGGGTGAGCTCAAGGAGGCTGTATGGGAACTCAACGCGGATGCCTCCCCGGGACCTGATGGGTTCCCGGTGGCTTTCTACCGCGACTTCTGGGAGATGGTTGCTGATGATGTTCTACAGGTGGCCCGTGAATTCTGTGATGGTAACCGTGGCTTTGACAAAATCAACAGGGCTCTTATTGTTTTGATTCCTAAATCCCAATCGGCCAATCGCATTGAGGACTATCGTCCAATCTCTATCTCCAATAGGATATACTTAATAATTGCTAAGGTATTGGCCAAGAGGATGGCTCCCCTTCTCGACTCGTTGATTTCGCCTTCACAGGCTGCCTTTGTTCGGGGGAGGCATGTTACCGATTGCTTTGCGGTGGCTTCCGAGATGATCGAGGCTTAGAGGAAGACCTCTATGAAGGGGATTCTTTGGAAGATCGATTTTGCTAAGGCTTATGATTGCCTTGATTGGCGCTTCCTGTAGTCGGTTCTGAGGCGGAGGGGATTTCCGGAGGCTTGGATCTCTTGGGTGCGGCGTTGTGTGTCCTCGGTCTCCCTTTCCGTTCTTCTCAATGGTTGCCCGGTCGGGGGCCTCATCCAGCCTAGGAGGGGGGTGCGTCAGGGGTGTCCTCTCGCTCCCCTCCTATTTGTCTTGGCAGTCCACGTCTTGCCTCGAATGATTGATGGTGTGGCTGCGGCAGGCCTTACTCGTGGTTGCTCTATTGGGGATTTTCATGTTCCTATTTTACAATTCGCGGACGACACCATTTGCTTTATCGAGGGTGGTCCATCCGAGGTCTTCAGTATGGCTACTACCCTTCAACTTTTCAGCGAGGTCTCGGGCCTAATGATTAATGGGACTAAGTCCAAGGTGGTTCCATTCGCTATGCCGCAGGCGGAGGCCTTGGAGTGCGGCCGGTTGCTGGGCTCCTCCCCCGGTGGGCTTCCCCTCGATTACCTTGGCCTGCCTTTGGCTGTGGGTCGTGCTCGGATTCGCGATTGGAAGGTGGTGGTGGAAAAGATGGAGGCTCGTCTCACCGGCTGGCGTGCGGCTCTTTTGTCCAGGGGCGGGCGGCTGGTGCTTCTCAAGGCCGTGTTATCCTCTATCCCAACTTACTTCTTATCGGTACGTGGTATGCCTAAGGGGATCCGGGTACGGTTGGAGAAATGTATGTGGGGTTTCTTATGGGGAAGGAAGGGGGAGGGGAGAAGGGGGGTGCATTTAGTGGGGTGGGGTGATGTTACGAGGCCTAAGCGGGTGGGGGGCTTGGGCGTGAGGCGGTTAGATGCGGTTAATGATGCCCTTCTGTTAAAATGGGCTGCTCGGGTTTGGAGTAATGACGATAATCTCATGCTGAATATCCTGAGGGAGACGTTGGGGGGGGGGGGGTGATGTCTGCTACTCGGGGGAGCTCCTACGATCACCTTTCTACGTTTTGGCGTGGGGTGCTGACTATTTTTAATCGTAACCGCTCCCTTTTCAAACCAATGTTGGGGAAGGAGAACTCTTTTCGGTTTTGGACCGATGACTGGTCGGGTACGGGTGCTCTCAAGGACGTGTACCCTCGTTTGTATGCTTTGGTCGATGATAAAGAGGCCGTGGCCTCTTGCTGGGATGAGGGCTGCTGGTGCCCTAGGTTTAGCGCAAATTTATCGGATCAGAGATTGGACGATTTCATCTCGTTGACAGCTACGCTTGCGGATGTTATCAAGCCCACTGACGGCCGCGACCACTGGGCTTGGAAGGATGGTTCCTTCTCTCCTAGGAAGGCTTACTTTGCTCTTGTACCTACCTCTTCGGGTGACGACGCTGTTCTTGTGCATGATTGTAGATTCTTTTGGGGGCTCAAGCTACCTGAGCGCATTGGCATTTTCCTGTGGCTTCTTCGCAGAGGGAGACTCTTAACTCGCGATCGTTGTGCAACATTCTTTCCCAATGTTGGGCCCAATTGCGGGCTGTGTGACACGGAGCGGGAAACCATCGATCACCTCTTCTTTGCGTGCGGGCTTGTACGTGAACTTTGGGACGACCTTGGCTAGATCAATACAGTGACCTTTGCTTCCTTCTGCGAAGCTTGGCGACTTCCAGGGGCAGGGTTAGGAGGGATTTGCTGGATCCGATTGCTCGATTATGGAGCATCTGGTTGGGGAGGAATGAAGCCCTATTCAAAGGCTCGCGCTTCTACAGGGAAAATATTTCTATTCTCGCATCGCGTTTTGTGGATGATTGGTCTTCTGGGTAGACCAGGTTTTGGTTCGTGCGGGGGGTATTCCATCTCGGCTGCCCCTCGAGTGTTGTCCCTGGGTTGACCTTTTCTTCTTCTTTGTAAATACTCTTTACTTTTTCTATTTAATACACTGGGGTGAACACCATCGAGTGTATCCCCCTTCCTTGAGCGTCAAAAAAAAATTGGAACATCTAAATCAGTTGTGTCCTCATCTGGCCCCTGCACCATATCCTGCTCAGAAATATCATTAGATCCATCAAGAGAAATATCTTCAGTACATACCATAGGCGAGCTAGGAGATGAGCCATGACCATGAGCTGGAGGACGCCTGCGGATATAATAGAACGGTAGTGGTGAAACGAGGATCGATGGTGGTGGTGGTGGTAATGGTGGTGACGGTGCTGGAGGTGGTGGTGTCATGTATACGGCGTCGGTAGTCAGTGGAGGTAGCTATTGATCACCTGAGGATGAAAAATACAATACGGATTCAAAAAATGTAAACATCTGCACTGACCATATACCGCCTACGCAAAGGATCAAAACACTTATACCCCTTTTGAGTTCTGGAGTACCCAACAAACACACACTTGACAGCCCTAGGAGAGAGCTTGTCAATACCGGTAGACAACTGGTGGACAAAGGCAACTAAACCAAACACACGGGGAGTAAGGGAAAACAGATCCTTCCCAGGATAAATAATGGAAAAAGGAATCTGTTCATCCAAGACAGAGGACGGCATACAGTTAATTAGGTAGCATGCAGTGAGAACCGCGTCACCCCAGTAAGAATAAGGAACATGACTCTGTATAAGAAGTGCTCTTGTGACATCTAGCAGGTGGCGATGTTTCCTTTCAGCAATCCCATTTTGTTGAGAGGTAAAAGCACAGGATGTTTGATGTATAATCCCTTTTGAGGAGTAGTAGTTGGCTAGGACATGAGTGCACAGTTCTAGGGCATTATCACTTCTTACGAACTTCACAGATGTGGAGAAAACATTTTGAATTTCATTCAGAAAATGGATAATAATATCGCCTGCTTCAGATTTATTTTTCATCAAAAATACCCATGACACACGAGAGAAGTCATCCACAATAACTATATAAAATCTGTGTCCCTGATGATCAGGTACACGACTCGGACCCCAAATATCAATATGAAATAACTCAAACTTGGAGGTATTACTCCGACCTGGACGACTGGGAAAGGTAGACCTGTGATGCTTTCCCAACTGACAAGTCTCACATTGGATAGATGTGTGAGGAAGACCCTGGGGTAACACACGACGCAACTTCTGAAGCGGTAGATGCCCAAAGCGCAGATGCCACAGTAAAGGAGATACAGGTCCAGTGGGAAGGGATGAGGTTCCAGCGAATGGAGTCTGATTTAGGCGATAGAGGCCTCCTTGCTCATAGCCACGACCAATCACGTTGCCCGTACGGATGTCCTGAAAAATAAGAGAAGATGGATCAAAAATTGCCCGACATTGTAAATCCTTCGTAATCTGTCTGATTGACAACAAATTCATTGAAAAGTCAGGTGCATGTAGCACATTCTTGAGCTGCATAGAAGATGTCAGTCTAATCTCCCCCTGACCAGTGATGGGAGAATGTGTACCATTGGCAATGACCACTGTTCGGCCTGGAGGAATCTGAGAATATCATGTAAGTAAACTCTGATCGCCACATAGATGATGTGTAGCGCCCGAGTCCATAATCCACGGTAATGTATCGGATCTACTACTGGTAAGTGCAAGTATGCTACCTGAAGCACTGGTAGACGCAGAAGCAGAAGCAGCAGCATCAGATTGACTCTCAGTAGTAGGTGATGGGCCAGATGGGGGAATAATGCCCCTTAGACTGGCAACTAGATCATCGAACCACTGATCCAAAGCAGCAGCAGATGGAGGCTCTATCTGCTCAGTGACTCGTGCAGATGCAGGAAATCCATGCTTCGAGTAGCATGTGTCTTCATTGTGTCCAACGCGGTGACAGTAAGTACATGTTGGCCGAGTGCGGCCTCCTCTGCCACGAGGTCCACGTCTACGGGTCTGATGATGAAATCCGCGACCCCTGTTGGCGGCCATGGCTGAAGTATGCTGATTCGTGGCCGTGGAAGGCACGGTGATCGCTCAGTCTATGGAAGGCTTCCTCCATGGGAGGAATATTAGAGTCAGCCAAGATCTGGGATCGTGCCGCCTCATACTCTGGATCAAGTGCAGCAAGGAACACGCCCACCATAGTCGCATTCCGATATGTCTTCTGCTGTTCTGGCGTGACTGTTAGAGGCATGAAGCTGTAGAGCTTCTCGAACATCCCTCTCAGAGATGTGTAGAGTAAATGTAGAGGGCGACCATTCTGCTTTATAGTGAATATGTCATGCTGGAGTTGCAGAATCTTTGTCTCGTTCTTCGCCTGCGAATATTTTGCCGCCAGAATGTCCCACATATCCTTGGCCATGGGTTGATGTAGAATGTCATTGGCAATCTCAATTGCCAACGTACCAGATAGCCAAACTTTGCGTATGCGTCATCGACCACCCAAGAGGCATTGGCTCCAGTCTTCTCAGTAGGCTCTGGTTCGGTAAGAACATGCTTCTTACCTGTTGACTTCATCATGCTCATGAACTGCATCGCCCACAGTTCATAGTTTGTGCCGTCCATTTTGACGATAGGCGCCGGACCATGGAAGGCGCCAATGGATGGGATATCTGCCTTGCTTTCTGACATACTGGAAACTGAAGACTGGAGCAATTGATTGAAGATAAGATTTGTCTACAATGACATAGACGGGTTTAGTTGCTTGTGTAGACCTCAAACAACTAAACCCATGTAGGTGACGGTGTGCTCTTTAGGGCTTCGCACACGCTTAGGGCTCCTAGGTGCCCTCTGACCTCACAGAAACATGCACCGTGAAGTTACGCACAGGTGTGCACCGTGAAGATAAGATCAGGCGCACAGCCGCGCGTGAAGTTGTGCGCACAGGCGCAGACGAGCGCGCAGCCGCGCAGAGCGCGCACAGGCGCGTGAAAGAGCGCGCACAGGCGCAGACCTACGCGCACAGGCGCGTGCACGTGCGCGCACAGGCACGTGAAGGAGCGCGCACATGCGCAGACCTACGCGCACAGGCGCGTGAAGGCGCACAGGCAGGCGCGCAGGCGCGTGGGCACCGGTGGAGGCTCAGCGGCGGAGCAAAAACGCTGGCGGCGCCGGTGATGAGAGAGAGAGGCTCGTGGGTGGGGTAGGGTTAGGGTTTCGAGAACTCCGGTCTAGGACCGTCGCTCTGATACCATGTTGGGAACAAATGAAAGAGATGTTTATTCCATAAGCCCTAGGCTCTCTTATATAGGAGAGTAGCCTATGGGTAAATTACATAAAGCATACAGTTGAAAATAAAAATAACAGAGAGACACACAGACAACTAATATATGCGTTAACATTATTCGGGAGAATATTTGAAATTACTCGGTTATAGATTTTTTATTATTTTAAATATAAAAATTATGTCTAATATATATAGGGCCCTTCCAATGAAGCGAGCCTTTCATGAAATTTATAATGCCATTATCAAATTTGGGCAGGCAAGATTCCGACCAGGATAAAGGTCTTCCTATGGTGCCTGCGGAAAGAAAGACTCTGTGACAAAGTTAGGAGAGAGGATTTTGGGGTTGCAGGACTTGACATGTGATAAATGCGGGGAGCATACGGAGAATTCAGACATCTCTTCTTCACTTGTGTGGCTTCGGAAAAATTTTGGAAGGATCAAGCGATTCAGTGGTGGTGTTTGATGGCTCGGTGGGATCCTGGGAGTTGACAAGGAAGGTAGGAAGCAATTCCTCAGATGACATCACTAAGCCTTTTGCGGCGCTTTGGGCAATTTGGTTAGCAAGGAATGATCTCATATTTAAAAATCAGATATTTTATTCCAAAAACGTAGTGTCTTATTGTAGGGCTCTTGCAAGCTTTTGGGAGTCCAGGTAATGTATCTTGTAATTTTCATGGTTTAATTAATATAATGTTCTCGCGGTTACTCCTATCTCAGGAGTTCACCCTCTTTTCCAGAAAAAAATGTATATTATGTAACAATTTTGTAAAATATAAATTACACATTGTAAAATAATGATGATCATATTGTTTTGTAAAATATAAAAGCCATATTGTAACTAACATTTTTGTTTAATATAATAATATTTTCATAAATCTTTCTTGATATACATATTTTGTTAACATTTATTATTAAATTTATGGAGTTAAAAATTATAAAATAAATAGGAAAAATATCAAAATTGGCATCGCTTTCCATGCATCTAGGTAAGGTCCACCTTATTGGAAGTTTCTCCTATATATATTCTTATATATTTATACATATATAGTCATGAATAAATAAGAGTCTAAGATAAAAGTACTAATTAACAAGTTACATATATGGAGCTTTAACATTTGTGGTGATACCGGGATAAATGGGAACCTTTAAAAAATAAAAACAATAGTAGGTCGGATATTCTCAACCAGACGAATATTCGATCGAATATCCGAATATTCAGGTTGAATATTCGGAAATATTCGGGTTGCATCGAATATTTTTTTTTGAAAGTCTGCAGGTTAGGGGGTAGTACTCAGCGGTACCCTCCCCATCAAAATTTATTCCAAAAACAAAAACCAAAAGCCAGAGTTTTACAAAAATATATCATCTAACCCTCCCTTACAAAAGCATTACAGCACCCAATCCTCAACCAGCCTATTTGCAAAGATGATGATGTTTTCCTTATAAAATCTTTGTCCGGAGAATAGTAAATCATTCCTGCCCCGCCATATCGCCCAGAGGAAGGCCATGGGCAGCAATCGATGGGTACGACAAAGCTATTGAGATATTTGTATCTCTTCATATTTTTTTCTTATTTCATTTTCTTTATGCACCTCTCATGTAATTAATCAAGGGATTTTCTCCTATATAAGAGAACTCGAGGGTCTCATGAATACCAAGCGATTTTATTCTCCCAACATGGTATAGGAGCAACGGTCCTAGACTGGGGTTCCCGTATCCCACAAAATCCCTAACCCTACCCGCCAGCCCCAAAACCCCCTTCTCCCCATCGCCGTCAGTCGTCCATTTCTCCATCCCGACGTCGTCGCTCATTTGGCTACCCAACCCGACGTCGCCGACCCTCCGTTCGGCCCTCCACCTTCTGCCCAGCTCTCAGCCCGGTCGTGGGCCTCCCTTGCCAGCCATCAGGCTGCAGGCTGCTGTCGCAGGTCGTCGCCTCTAGCATGTGGCCACTACCTGCGGCACTCACAAGGCGTGTGTTGCTGCTCCACCAGCGGTCGACCGTTGCTCTGCCCTTTATGGGAATCTCCGACACCATAGGTCGGCTATTAAGTCATCGCTAAAGCCACATACGGTCTTGCTTCGACATAAGATTGTGACTTTCGGCGCATAAATCACGTCTTCGAGACCAAGACTTCATCAAGTTTTGAAAAGGATTGTTGTATGAGTCTACACATACAACCACTCCCACATATGATTGTGTAGACGCACTCAGAGTAGTCTACTACCCAGTCTTGTTCCAGATTTGTTCTTGCTCGACATTCTTTTATCATGTCAAAACCCAAGGGTGACATTTTTTCATCGTCTGGTGCCTTCAAAGGTCCGTCTCCCATCGTTAAGATGGATGGTATCAACTACGAGTTGTGCTCCATGCAGTTTTGCACCCTCATGCAGTGCCATAACAAGGAGCACATTCTGACGGAGTCCGAGCCAACAGACAAGACCGGGGCTAATGCTTCCTGGAAGCAAGATGATGCTTATGCACGAATTTGGCTCTCTGAGATGCTCACCACGGAGATTGCCAACGACATAGTCAATCAACCCACATCCAAGGTTATGTGGGACATTAATCCAAAAATGAGAGCAGGAATCTTCAGCTACAGTATGACATTTTTTCGACCAAGCAGAATGGTCGACCTCTTCATGTCTATTTTTCACAACTTTGAGGCATGTCTGAGCGTCTGCATAGCTTTATGCCTATAACTACCAGCACCGAGCAGCAACAGGCATATCAGAATGCTACAATGACATGAGTCTTCCTATCATCACTTGACTCTAAGCTCGTACTCAACTTCTTACTGGTGAGACGATACTGATGTACTTTATGCTGAGAATGTCGTAGCCCACTGCAATGTTTTGTACAATTTCTGGTTATCAAACTTATGTACTTTATGCTTTATTAATGAATGCTTTGGTGTGGTGACTCCGCCTCAGGAGGCTCCCCCGTACTTTTACTCAAAAAAAAACTTCTTACTGGTGAGACGATACCTCCAATGGAGGAGGTCTACAAGAGGCTGAGTAGGATTACTACTTCATCTACTAGCGTGGCTCAGACTCCCTCTGTTATAGTTGTTTCACGCGGTAGAGGGGGTACTTCAATGTTTCGTGGGCGAGGACCCCGTGGTCGAGGAGGAGGATGTCATCGTGGCCCATGCTCACACTGTCACCGTCCCGGTCATTCGGAGGAGACATGTTATCTGAAGCATAGATATCCTGTGTATGCTCGTGTAGCAGAGCGAACAGAGCCGTCTCCAAATCTGTCTCATGATGAGCGGTTTGATGATATTGTTTCTAGATTGAGAGAGATGATGACTACTCCAACCACTTCAGCCGCAGGATCTTCAGATGTAGCAGTTGTTGCCAGAGCTTCTATGAGTTTGTCAGGTATTGCTTATGCCCCTACCAGTTGTAGCAGTTCAGATTTGACTGATTGGATCATGGACTCCGGAGCATCGCATCATATGTGTGGCGATCGAGCTCAATTTAGTTCTTACAGGTCTATCCCTCCTGGTAGATCAGTGGTGATTGCTAATGGAGTTCATCTACCCACCGTTGGTCAGGGGGAGATTGACCTAGCTCCCTCCATGCGTCTGCAGAATGTTTTGCATGCTCCTGCATTTCAGATGAATCTTTTGTCTATTAGCCAGATTACAAAAGATTTACATTGTCGTGTCATATTTGATCCGTCTTCTCTTGGATTCAGGACATAATCACGTGCATGGTGATTGGATGCGGCCGTGAGCAAAGAGGGCTTTACAGACTTGTCCAACCTCTGTGCGCTAGTGCTGCTACCGTTCCTTCTAGATCTGTTTCTCCTTACATATGGCATCTTCGATTTGGACACCTTCCTTTGCAGAAGTTGTGTCATGTTCTGCCTCAGATCTCTACTCGCACCACCTTGGAGTCTAAGGCATGCCAGCTTGGGAAGCACCATCATTCTTCTTTTCCAAGTCGTCATAGTAGTCAGTCGTTTGAGTTGTTTCATTTTGATACCAGGGGTCCTAGTTATGTTCCCGATCATTAGGGACATAGGTTCTATATGGTGGTTGTGGATGATTTCTCTAGATTAACTTGAGTCTTCTTGTTAAAAAATAAGTCTGAATCTGGTCCTGTCATTCGATCGTTTCTTACTGAAATCAAGAATATTTTTTCTGCTATGTGAAGTTTATTCACACTGACAATGCATTAGAATTTTCCACTTTACAGTTATCTGAATTTCCGAGGTCTCTTGGTATTGTGCATCAGACTTCTTGTGCTTATACTTCGCAACAGAACGGTGTTGTTGAACGTAAACACCGTCATCTTCTTGATGTCACGTGGACTCTTTTGATTCAGAGTCAAGCTCCTCATTCTTTCTGGGGTGATGTGGTTCTGACTGCTTGTTACCTTGAGAACCACATGCCTTCCACCTTGGAGAAAACGTTCCTTTCTTGATTGTGTTTCCCGTGAAGGAGCTATTCTCTCTTACTCCCAGGGTTATTGGTTATGTGGCCTTTGTCCACAATTTTACTCCTGGCCGTGACAAGCTCTCTCCAAGAGCTTGTCAAATGTGTGTTTGTTTGTTGGCTATTCTCTTACCCAAAAAGGGTATATATGTTTTGATCTCGTAGGATGAATATATTATGTGAGTGTTGATGTCATATTTTTTGAATCTATTATGTATTTTTCCCCTACAGGTGACAGGTTATCTAACTCTGACTCTGGAGAAGATATGCTTGTACCTCAAGATACTAGACAGGAGGAAGTGATATCAGAGGACATAGAGGACGGTGATCTTGATGTACTTATTGTCTTAAGGAAGCCATGTCGTAAATGTGTTAACTATCCGAGTGTTGCTCATGTTTCCTTGGATCATCTGTCAGAGGAGTACAGAAGGTTTGTCATGGGACTCTCCGTTGTTACTATACTATGCACATACCAAGAGGTTGTACAAGATAGTATAGATGGCGTCCTGCCATGGAGGAAATGGTCGTGTTGTCCTGGAGTGTTGTTTCCCCTCCTTCAGGTGCCGTTGTTGTAGGGTGCAAACGGATCTTTACAGTAAAGCATCGGGCAAATGGCAGTGTGGATCGCTACAAGGCAAGGCTTGTCGCGCAAGGGTTCACCCAGCCTTATGGGGTGGAGGTGGCCAAACATTCGACATTGTGCATTCTTCTATCAGTTGTTGTATCTCGAGATTGGCCTCTTTACCGACTTGATGTAAAGAATGTGTTTCTATATGGAGATCCACATGAGGAGGTATATATGCAGCAGCCACCAGGATTTGCTGTTGAGGGGGGGGTCTCAAAAGGTTTATAGGCTCCAAAAGGCGATTTACGGCCTGAAGCAAAGTCCAAGAGCTTGGTACGAAAAGCTGTTAGAATTGATTGAGGTTCAGGGGTTTGCACGGTCCACTGCAGATCATTCGTTGTTTGTCCAGAAGACACTGAGAGGTATTGTTGCTATTCTGATTTATGTTGATGATATTATTATCACGGGCGATGATGAGCAGGGTATTCAGGCTGCCAAGGAGTTCCTAGGTCAGCAGTTTGGACCAAGGCTCTTGGTAGTCTTCGTTACTTCCTTGGATTAGAGTGCGCCCGGAAGCAGCAGGGTTTTATGATGACCCCGAGGAAGTTTGTGACATATCTTTTACTTGAAACAGGGATGACAGGGTACAAGCATGCTACTACCCCTATGGATCCCAGCATACGATTATATGATGAAGATACTGAGGAAGTAGATAGGAGGAGATACATGGAAACTTGTTGGCAAGCTTTTCTATGCTACTATCACCAGACCAGACATACCTTTGTTGTAAGCAAGGTGAGCCAATTCATGGAGCAACCCAGAAAGGTTCATATGGATGATATCTATATGATTTTGAGATATCTAAAGTCTTCACCAGGTACTGGTCTTATATTCAGCAGAGGTACTTCTCTTAAGGTGACAGCATGTGCAGACGTAGATATGCCTTAGGGATAGGAAGTCTAGGCATGGCTTCGCTATTTTTGTTGGCAGCTCACTTGTGTCATGGAAAAGTAAGAAGCAGACAGTGGTTGCTAGATCTAGTGCAGAGTCTGAATACAGGGCCATGGCTCAGGGAAGTACAGAGATGATGTGGGTTAGGTCTGTTCCGACTGATCTTGTTACTGATGTACCTCTTCCCATGCAACTTCTATGTGACAATCAAGAAGCACTCTTTTATTGAAAATAATCCTACTTTCCATGAAAATACTAAACATATAGAGGTGGATTGCCATTATACCAGAGACATCCAAAAGGGTCTCATATCCATCACCTCCCATGTTTCTACTGGAGATCAGACTGCTGACATATTCACCAAAGATCTTACTAAAGGCACATTCCAGAAATGTTGTTCCAGCTGAGCATGATAAACATATATGCTCGAGCTCGAGGGGAGTGTTGAGATATTCGTATCTCTTCATATTTATTTCTTACTTCATTTTCTTTATTTACCTCTCATGTAATTAATCCAAGGTTTTTCTCTTTATAACAGAGCTCGAGGGTTCGTGAATATCAAACGATTTTATTTTCCCAACAAAAGCAAATTATTGGCGACCTGACTAATAGATAATAAATTCATGGGAAAACCATGTGCATGAAGAACATTCTTCATATGCATGGACTGTATCAAACGAATCTCCCCATGTCCTATAATAGGAGATTGTGTCCCATCTGCAATAACAATGGATCATTCTGAATGGACTGATATGTAGGATGAGAACTGAGCTATGTCTCCACATAGATGATGAAATGTACACGAATCCATGATCTACTCAGAGATGTATGCCTTGTGACAACTAGTAAATGCATATGATATACATGAAGTGCTAGTGGAGGCTGAGGCAGCAACGTCAGAAGGGCTCCAAGGAGCAGTAAAAGGGCCGGCAGTAGGAGTCATGATCTCCCACAGGTGGGAGACAAGATCGTCATACTTCTGCTCAGCAGAAGTGATAAGTATAACAGGAGTCTCACCTGCTTCGTGACATGTGCAGATCAGCGTAAGCCATGCTTCTGATAGCATGTATCCTCGAATTTATGGCCAAAACAGTGACAATAGGTGCAAAGTTGACATTGGTGCCCCCCACCTCTCCTATGAGTGCCCCATCCTTTAAACTGAGCAGGACAACCTCTGTCGCAGAATGCGTCCATAACAAATGAGGTTTGAGAGGAAGCGAGAGGAGGAACGATAATCCTGCTCAGTCTGTTGTATACCTCCTCCATAGGATGTATGGATCACCTGCGAGCACTGATTCCGTATGGCATCGTACTCAGGGTCAAGAGCCGCTAGAAAAACTCCAACAGTGATGGCATTCTTGTACACCTTCTGCTGCTCTAGGAATGTTGTCAAAGGCATGAAGCTGTAAAGTTTCTCAAATATGACCCTGAGAGATGAATAGAAAATCTAAAGAGGACAATCATCCTGCTTTTCCGAGGATGTCATATTGAGGTTGCAATATCTTTATCTCATTCCTCATCTGAGAATAGGTAGAGGCGACGATGTCCCACATTGCCTTGGTGTGGGCTGATGCAAAATATAATTGGTTACCTCCATGGTAAGAGTACCAGATAGCCAAACACATGTGTACGCATCATCTTACTCCGAAGCAACATTAACCCCAGTCTTGGTAGTTGGCTCATCTTGAGTCAGAATGTCATTCTTTCCATGCATTGTGGCTCATGAACTGCATGGCACGTAACTGTTATTGGTCCCATCCATCTTGATGATGGGTGTCCAATCTTTAAAGGCATCCGAAGATGATATATCAATCTTGTTTTCTAACACGATGACAAAGAAGTGGGAGGAGATGCAACTAGGGTTGTAGACAGATAAGAATATGTCTATACAATCCTACAGGGAATAGGATGTGTATGTAGATTCATGCCACAACAACCCATCAACCACAAACGTGCTCTAGGGTATACAGATGGTCCTAAGGTGTGATCTCATGGTAAACGACCCAAAATCAGGTTGTTTTGGAGATTACATGAGGCATAACAACTAGATAGGAGACTATTGATGCCCTAAAGGGGCCTTATATGGTGTCGTTGGACCTAACAATGTCGTTGTGTGGCTAGAGCAACAAATATAGGTAGATTGGGCAATGCTAGGAGGCGCCAAGAGGAAGCACCGGAGGCTCTAGGAGGCCACCGGAGATGTTTTGCTAGCAAGAGGAGACCGTTGGTAGCTGCAAAGGCCCTAGATGATGAGGTACCGCTAGGAGGCCGTCGGAGATACTGAGCGGTAGCGACGGCAAGAGAGGGGGCTGGCGGTGGGGGTAGAGCGAGTGGGCTCGGGCTCTAGTCTAGAACTCTCGCTCTGATACCATGTGGAGATAAAGATATTGCTTCGTATGAGAGGGCAATAGGGCCCTCGGAGGAGAAACCCTATAGGACAAATTACATAATAGAGACAGAACAAACAGAAAATACTTAATAAGGGAAGATAAATATAACTCAAAACAACATATAAATATTACTTCAATATGTATCTTCTCACCAATAACCAGTAAGTGGAGTTCATTGATGAGATGGGTTGCAGTTAGAATTGCATCCTCTCATTAGGTCGAAGGCATGTTGGACTGGACCAGCAGGGTTAGAGCCACATCAAGAATGTGATAATGCTTTCATTCATCAACTTCATTATGTTGGGATTTATGGGAACAAATAGTCTGATGAATAATCCCAGTGGTTTGAAAAGGGTCATCGTATCAGTAGCTCATGGGCATTGTCAAACCGTATAGTCTTGACAATGGTACCGAAGACAGTATCTATTTCATTGATAAAAACAATAAAGAAAACTTTAAACTTATGTAAAATCAAATAAGTTTAACTCAATCTAGAAAAATCATCCACAATGACAAGATAATAACCCTAATTGATAAAGGAAAACAAACCCTTGTGATGTTTGCCAACTAGCAAGTCACACATTCCAACAAGTTAATAGGAGGTAGCTGAGGGAGGAATGGAACAAAGCTTCTCTAATGGTATTTGACCAAGGAATTGAGGATAAAAAGTATAGGAATTGCTAATAGACTGCAAAGAACCAACAAAGGCAAGAGAAGATTACAGAAGATGGTAAACCCCCAATACTTCACTTGGTATTTGACCAAGGAATTAATGCTAAAAAATATTGGAATTGCTAATAGACTGCAAAGAACCAACAAAGGCAAGAGAAGATTACAGAAGATGGTAAACCCCCAATACTTCACTTCCCCCACCAGGAAAATATCCTGAAAGGTGAAAGACACATCATCAAAAATGTTGCAGTAGTAAAGAGCTCTACGAATATGACTAATAGAAAGCAAGTTGGCATCCGAGTGTGGTGAGTAGCGTAGGAAAAGGACCAAGGGTCTTCTATGGAAGGTGGATTTTTGAAGGCTTATGACTACGTAGTTTGGTGGTTCCTTTGGTCTTCCCTACATCTTACGGAATTTCCAAGCAAGTGGATCCCTTGATGAAGAGGTATGCGACGATTACTATCTTTGCAGTGTTGGTGAATGGTGGGCACGAAGGCGATTTCTTTCAATCGCAACGAGGAGTTAAACAAGGCTTCCCTTTAGTGCCTATAGTGTTTATGGTGGTGGCAGATGCTTTGGCGAGAAAGGTGGTGAGGACTGGTGAGAGTGGTCTCCCAGTGAGTTTCCATACTGGTGGGATCTCGATTCTTACCCTTCATTATGCAGACAATATTATTTTATTTGTGGAGGGTGGTTTTGCAGTTTCAAAGGCAATGACCATCACTCTTAAGTTGTTTGGATGGTCTCGGGCTTGAAGATTAACCACGTTAAGTCCTCTTTTGTGCCTCTTGGGATAGATGAAGAGGAGGTGGCATTGTGTGGGACAAGGTTCAGGAAAGCAGTATGCGTATGCGTTCGGACAGGTCACTAAATAGCGATTAAGCGGTATGCGTGACATATGCATGGTATATGCGATTCTAAGCGGTTTCCTATTTTTTTATTTAAAAATAAATAAATATATACAAAAGTGACTACAACAGAACTAAATTTATATATAATTATGGTCCAACAGAAGATCTAAGAAAAATAATTTTCATATAGAGTTCAAAACAATCTCCACCAATCAAATATCAATAGTTCAATAGAACGGTTAGCACACAAAATAATTGATAACAGTCAACAAAATAGAAAAGTTAGCACATAAAATGCCTCTACTGTTGAATATAACGTCATTTATCTCTGTGTTATAT
Organism: Ottelia alismoides; assembly: GCA_037367405.1. NCBI lineage: Eukaryota > Viridiplantae > Streptophyta > Magnoliopsida > Alismatales > Hydrocharitaceae > Ottelia > Ottelia alismoides. The sequence goes on from JAZKJV010001510.1 coordinate 105,054, forward strand.
TTATAACTGATGCTCCATCAAAAGTATCAAACTTTACATATAATATATTGCATTCATAATAACTATTAGTAGACTAAATTAGTTTGCTAAATTATCGGTACATTATTCTTTTTCTTCCTCGCTTGTTTAATCCAATCTCGCAGTACAACTACTTTGACGATGGATATAAATGGGCATGGAATGTTTGGTTGGCGTACATGCAAAAGCAAGGAAAAACTTCGCACAAATAACATGATAAAAACGTGGCAAAATTAAAAAAATAAAAAAATGTTTACGCCGCCGCACAGCTCGCATATGTGGCCCGCATAAGCGCACAGAGCGCATAATGGGGGCTTCATGAAAGCGATGCGCTGAAGGCACCACATACGCATATGCAACCGCATATGCGGCCGCACAGGCCGCTTTCGTGAACTCTGGTGTAGGACTATCTTGCAAACACAACGAGGGGCTCTCCTTATCACTACCTTGGTTTGCCATTGGTGGACAGTACGTTGTGACAATCTGAGTGGCAGTCTGTCATTAAGAAGCTGGAGAAGAAGTTGGCAAGCGGCAAGCTACGTATTTGTCGAGAGATGGTCACCTTGTGTTTTTAAAGACGATCCTTTCAGCTATCCATGTGTTTTTCCTCTCAATGCGCCTCTTGCTCGTTCGGGTGAAAGGGAGTCTGAAGGCGATCATGAAACAGTTTTTATAGGCTTCTTCCAGGGAGTTGCAGGGAATGCCTTTCGTGAGTTGAAAAATGTTATGTTGGCAAAGGAGGATGGTGGCCTGGGTTTAGGGTTTAGGGTTTAGGGTTTAGGGTTTAGGGTTTAGGGTTTAGGGTTTAGGGTTTAGGGTTTAGGGTTTAGGTGATCTTATGTTATTAGTTGATCTTTCAGTGGCATAATCTGATGTTATATTGACCTCTAATTTTGTTAGATCAACTAATAACAGGAGCAGTGATTTAGTTGATCTTTTAGTGGCATAATCTGATGTTATATTGACCTCTAATTTTTGTAAGGGTATTTGCTTTGTGCACTCACGTGTGGTGCCGCTCATGAAGCATATTTTAGGTGATAGTTGTGTTCAAATTTAGGAGAGATGACTAGACTGGACATAGGCCACTACAAGGACACTGAAATTTCTGTCATAGATTATTTGTAGGGAGGCAGCAGGATACCTACCTTTCGGCTTTCGTACTGAGCTGTCAGATCAATGATTCGTGAAATTTCTTGTTGTTGCCTGATGCACGGCTAGCTGATGGGGGGATGGATGGCTCTATTGATCGTTGGTCTTGAATTGATGGATATTTCATTATGCGAAAGGCCTATATGATCTTCTATCATATGGAGGTCATGGATCAGATGATGATCTCAGATCGGTTCACTACTTGTGGAGCTGGAAGATATCGATGCACGTCAAGATTTTCATTTGGTTGCTAAGGAGGGATCGTCTTATGATTGGGGCTAAACGAGAACGGTTCTTTCCTGGTTGTGATGGTGCATATGGGTGGTACGCAATGGCAGAGAAGAATTCTGAACATCTATTCTTTGGACGCACAGTTGCTAAGGAGGTGTGGGTCACGGTGCATGTAAAAATGATTGCAACAACGAACTGGATTGAGTTTTGGGAGTCCCTTGATGCTCTTGTACGTGGTAGTTGTCCAATAAAAGTGTGGGTGGATGTTATTTTACAATCAGTGTGGCTTGTTATGAATGGTTCTGTCTTCTGAGGGGAGCGTATGTACATGGAAAATGCAGTTAAGCATGCTAAGAGCTTTAAGACTTGCTGATCCTTGTAAGTTTTTTGTATTTATTTACTGGATATATATTGAAGTTACAGGGTAGGCGTCTTCTTGACGTTATACCCTCTTTTTCCTCAAAGAAAAAGAAAGAAAGCAAGTTGGTGGGAAAGTTTGACACATAGAGAGCCTTTGACAAATGGATCCTAAGGGCTATTGAGATCTCCTCATGTCCTTATATAGGGGTTTGTTTACAATGTGATACTCATACAACTCGTCTTGATGGGACGACATGAAGTTATGTAAATTGTTGTTTGTTACTACAAAAATAACAAGAGGCTCTCGAATCGACCAATCAATTTGTCCCTATACGAGGAACCACTCGAAGTTTGCAGCTACCTGATGTGGTAGCTGAAGTCGTAGAAGCCTTAAGGGTGATCAGTTGTGTGGAGAAATGTTGCATCCAATCTTATGTGTATTGAAGTGTATATTGTGGAGTCGGGTGCTGCTTTGAAGGCTCCTCGTTCATGGCCCCAACTGACGGTGGATGGTCATGCTTTGCTCTCATACTTGCCTCAGTTTACAACTATAAGGACATAATGTCCTCGAAAACATCCACTGGTGTGGTGGACCGGGGGGGCTCAGCCTCTGTCACGACCTCGAACAAATGAGGTACGACGTCATCCTCGTCCATATCATGCCATATTTGTTGATGGTGATGAACCACGGTCGACATTGAAGGGGGAGCAAGTCGAATGAGCTTGTTATATGCCTCCTCGAGTGATCGCAGTGTCATATCAATTAGAAGTTGATCTCATACTGCAACATAGGAGAAAGTCCCTACAAAAAAGACATTACCACTTGTTGTCGGCGATACTTTTGTTGCTCCGGACAAGTTCGTAGTACATTTCATAGCATTGTACTTCTCATTAAGAAACTTGAATACATGATATGTTATAAGAAATAGTATTTACGTATTTGTTATTTCCTTTCTTTGTAACTTTTCCATTCGTTATTTTCCCTATAGGTTTCCCCTCCATAGAAAGGAGCCCTACAACCTTGCAATAAACAAATCATTCATTTCTTCCTGCATGATATCATAGCGATGGTCCTCAACCAGAGCCCTGAAACCCTCGAAACACTAACATCACCTACCGGCCTCCCTCCCCCACCACCACGCACCTACGCACGGCACAACACATCCCACCGCAGCATCGGTCGGTCCATTGAGGCATCGTGCGGCTTTGAGCAGCACGCCGACATATTTGTGGCATTGTCCAACTCCTCCACTAAGCTCGACGTGACATGTCTCCGATCCTCTGTGTGGGCCCATGTGTTCGTGCACAAGGTGTACATGCATTTTTCGACCATTTGCATGCTAATTCTAGTGCAGTCCAATGGGATTTGTGGCATTGTCCAACCCCTTCAGCTCTTGGGTGACGACTTTCACGGGGATTTGTTTTTTCTAGACGATTATCGATGCTGTGTTCGTGGGCTATCCCCGAAGCAACGGGAGAGCCTTCTTCGTCTGGCCGATGATACGCTCGTTAAGTGGCGGCGACTGCGTGTTGCGGATGGCGCGACCATTGGTTCCAAAGTTTGCGTGGTCGAAGTTCGTGGAGTCCCATTCTTGTCGCTCACGGTGCATTGCCTATCCAAAGTTATTGGTGGTTGGGGTCAGGTTTTGGCTGTTCTGGATGACGGGCTTGCTCCGGGCTCCGATTGGAAGTGTACTCGGTTACTAATTGAGTGCTCGCCGACATTAAGCAGGTCTTTGGCTGGCAAGGTTTTGTTCGAGAAGCTATGTCTGGGGCGATGGACCTTCAAGCTCGAATTCACTTTTCCGGAGCCGACGGTGGCGCCGCCCTCTGCCCCGCCCTCGCCGGTCGTCCATGGTGGCGGTTCGTTCTCCGGAGCGGGCCTTGACGGTTCGCCTTCTTCACGCCACGTGTCGATTTGCAGGGATATTTTCGAAGCGTCGCAAGTGCATGGCGCCTGTTCGGGGATGTCGCCTGGAATCCCTCGGGTCGCGCGTGCGGGATAGGGTGTTCGTCGTTTCGTGACTTGGGATCTTCTCGAGGTCGATTCGCATTCTTCTGCAACATCCATTGTGTCGGCCAATCCAGTACACGTGGACTTCTCGGGGCATGGCTCGGCGCTTCCACTTATCTCTGCTTCCGGATCCGATAACTTAGACTTATGGGCACTGGCGCGGGATGGACCCGAACCGGTTATGCTTTCCGAGCCCCTTATGTGGACATCCGATTATCTGTGCCCACAACCCATTACCTCAGTGCCTTTCTCCCCGGTGGTCCATCTGGAAGAAACTATCTCTCTGCCTTTCATGATGACGGCTAACTCGGTTACCTCCGAGGGCGACACTACGGATTACTCTTCGCCTGAGGATGCTGGTATGCTTCTTCCCCTCGACTTTTAGGGCTCTTATTCTACTCCGGTTTCTCGGACAGGTGGCGGCTCTCTGGATTCTTCTTCAGGCGATATGCTTGCTTCTTCAAGTCACACTTGTCTTGCATGGAATGCTTGGAATGTTGTGATTGCTTCCCCTTCCAGGTTTGGAAATATGTACACTCGTCGTCGACCCCCAACCCTTGGGGAATCATCTCTTTCTTCAAGCCAGCTGCTGCGCGAGGTGGTGGCGGAGGCAGCAGGACTTCGTCACATTGGGCGACGCTTTCCTCGGGATTAGTCTGGAGTTGGTCTGCTTTTTGTCCGAGCTTTTGGGGGCGTGCTTGGTGTTTAATGAAATTGTTATCTTGGAATGTTCGTGGTCTTGGAGACCCAGATCGTAGGCGTGCTTTGGGCTCACGTTTGGTGGAATGGGATTGTGACATTGCCCTTCTTCAAGAAACAAAATTATCGGGGGTGGATGAAATTTTATGGAAGTCCTTCGGTGCTGGGAGTTTGGATGCCTTTCGTTCGTTGGATGCGGTCGACGCTTCGGGCGGGATTATTTTGGCTTGGCGGTCGTCGAGATTCTCTTTCTCCTCTACTCGTGTTGGGCGACATTCCATTTCTGTGATACTCACAAGGTCGGATTCTAATGCTTCACTGGCTTTCACGTGCGTATACGCGCCTATATGCCATATCGCTCGACGGGAACTTTGGGAGGATTTGTGCGACGATGCCGTGGCTTTTGGGGAAACTCCTTGGATTTTGGGGGGCGATTTCAATGTAACCTTGCTTTCGAATGACCGCCCCCGTGGTCGTGGGGGTCATGATCCGGGCTCCCGTGAATTTTTGGATTTCATTCAGGAGTTGGCTCTTGAGGGGCTAGTGGCAAATGACATTAACTACACTTGGAGGAATAATTCCTCCCGATCTCGACTCGACAGATTCTTGGTGAATGGTAGCATGATGGAGGTCTTCCCGCTGTGCTCGGTTTCCTCTCGGCCGCGTTCTTTCTCCGACCATAGTCCCATTATTTGGGATTCCGGTGAATCTTCTCGCCCTCGTGGCCACTTTCGCAATGAACGGAGCTAGTTGTTGGAACCGAACTTCAGGGACATTGTGCGGAATCATTGGTCCCAGTCAATTTGTGCCGGCAGTGCTGCCCGTCGGTTCGATCATAAACTTTCGTCCCTCAGAAAATTATTGGCATCCTTTAAAATTACTACTCGTCAGGCACGCTTAATCGCTCGTAGGGAGGCTGATGACATCATTTTGCGCTGGGATCGTTTAGAGAACGAGAGGGAATTATCTCCCGAGGAGTTGGCCGATTGTGCTTCGGCTATGCAGGTGGTTTCGACGGAGGACAGGAAAAGGGCAATCGAGTGGCGCCAGCGTTCGCGCCTGAGATGGATCAAACATGGGGATGCGAACACTGCTTTCTTTCATCGGGTTGCCAGTGCTCGAAAACGTGCTAATGCAATCTCATCCCTCTCGGTCAATGGTTCTTTCATTCAGGGGGAGAAGGAATTGGGCGTGGCTTTGGGAACATATTTTAAGGGCGTTTTTGACCGTCAACCTTCGCGATCGTGGCGGTGGTCTGGCCGTGGGGCTTCCGTCCTTGCGCCTTCGGATGCGGCGGCGATTATCCGACCCTTTTCTCTGGATGTTTGGGATCTCAACATGGACGCTGCCCCCGGTCCTGACGGTTTCCCTATCTCTTTCTATCGAGAATTTTGGGATGTTGTCGCTAATGACGTCTTGGACGTTGCTCATGAATTTAGTGAGGGGAACAGAGGCTTTAACAAAATCAACAGAGCTAATATTGTTTTGATCCCTAAAGTCCCCTTCGGCCAACCGTATCGAGGATTTCCGGCCTATTTCTATATCTAATGGCATTTATTTAACCATTGCTAAGGCTCTCGCCAGAAGGCTTGCGCCACTCCTAGACTCGCTCATTTCGCCTTCACAGGCCGTTTTTGTTCAAGGGAGGCAAATATCTGAATGCTATGCGGTGGCTTCCGAGATCGTCGATGTCTGGCGCAGAAATGATACGAAGGGGCTGTTGTGGAAAATAGACTTTGCAAAGGCTTATGATTCACTGGATTGGCACTTTCTTTGGTCGGTGCTAAAGCGGCGGGGTTTCCCGGCGATTTGGATCTCTTGGGTTCGGCAATGTGTGACCACCGCTTCCTTCTCCGTTTCTCTCAATGGGCGTCCGATTGGGGGGACTTTCCAGCCTCGCAGGGGGGTCCGGCAAGGGTGCCCCCTTGCTCCCCTCCTCTTTGTTTTGGCGGTGGATGTCTTGCTGCGTATGATTGATGGTGTGGCCGAGGCCGGTCTTACGCGCGGATGCTCTTTGGGCCCCTATCATATTCCTCTTATACAGTTTGCTGATGACACAATATGCTTTATCGAGGGCGGCCGCGCCAATGCCTCGGGTATGGCTACTACGCTACAACTATTCCGTTTGCTATGTCGCCGGAGGAGGCTGTGGATTGTGCCAGTTTGATGGGCTCTTCTCCGAGCAGCCTCCCGTTGGAGTATCTTGGTTTGCCCCTGTCGGTGGGCCGTGCCCGGTTGAGAGATTGCCGGAAGGTGGTTGAGAAGATGGAGGCTAGGCTGGCTGGCTGGCGCACGGCGCTTCTCTCAAGGGGGGGATCGGTTAGTTCTTCTTAAATCCGTGCTTTCCTCGATCCCAATTTATTTCCTGTCCGTGCGTGGCATGCCGAAGGGGATTCGGGTGAGATTGGATAAATGTATGCGGGGTTTTCTTTGGGGAAGGAAGGGCGAAGGGAGAAGGGGGGTTCATTTGGTGGGTTGGGAGGACGTCTCGCGCCCTAAGCGGGAAGGGGGTTTGGGTGTGAGACGGCTGGAGGTGGTGAACGAGGCTATGCTTCTCAAATGGGCGGCAAAGGTGTGGGGTCGGGAAGAGAATTTCATGTTGAAGTGCCTTAGGGAGGCGGCGGGGGTCGATTTCATCTCCGCTTCGCGGGGGCGACTCGAGGGCCACAATTCCTCTTTCTGGCGCGGTGTGTTGTCTGCATTTAACCGCAACAGATCTTTATTCAAACCTATTCTTGGCGATGGGAATTCTTTCCGCTTCTGGTCGGATGATTGGACCGGGAGGGGTGTTCTGCAGACTTTGTTTCCTCGGCTGTTCGCGCTGGTGGTCAACAAATTCGCCACCGTGGCATCCTGCTGGTCCGATGGCTGCTGGTGCCCTTTGTTCGCTGCTAATTTATCGGATCAGCATCTTCTCGACTTCTCTTCCATGTTGGCTTTTCTTTCGGATGCTCCCACGCCCACTGGGGGGCGTGATCACTTGGCTTGGAAGGACGGTCCTTTCTCTACCAGGAAGGCGTACCTCGCTCTTCTTCCCCCCGCTGTGGAGGACGACGCGACCTTGCTGATTCATTGCAAGTTCATATGGGGACTCAAATTGCCGGAACGGGTTGGTATCTTTCTATGGCTTCTTCGGCGTGGTCGGCTGCTAACTAGAGACCGATGTGCTATGATGTTTCCTAATATCTCACAAATGTGCGGTCTTTGTGGTACGGAGGAGGAAACCAGCGGGCACCTCTTCTTCCAATGCGACCGTGTTCGTGCTATCTGGGACGATTTGGGTTGGCTGAATATCTCGAACTTTGATGCGTTTTGCGACAGCTTGATTAATTCCAGGGATCGGTCGAGGGTGGATTTGGTGGACCCGATTGCGCGTTTGTGGAGCATCTGGTTGGGAAGAAACGAGGCACTCTTTGCTCGGCAGAGGTTTTACAAGGAAAATATATGCATCTCGGCGGCACGCTTTTGTCTTGATTGGACTTCTGGGTAGCGTTGTACGTGTGCGTGGGTGGTATCTCTTATCTGATACCATCTACCCTTTGTTTTGTTTTGTTCATCCATCTTGTAAGTACTCTCTTCTTTACGTTTTAATGCATTGGGGCGAACACCTATGAGTGTATCCCCCTTTTTTTAGCGTCAAAAAAAAATTCTAGTGCAGTCCAAGGCATATTCAGACCTATAAACCCAATCTGCTTGCCATAAAGCACCTCCGAACTTGATGGGAAAGATTATGCTTTGAGTATGCACACACAACCTATTTCCTCCATCATTGCTTAGACAAATTAGAATATTTTATCTCCTAGTCACGTCATTCCGATCTCTGTCATTTGTCGTGGCAGAGAACAAGGTTGATATATCCTCCGCCCTGGTCATGGGATCAACTATGAACTATGGGTGATGTCATTTAAGAGTATATCATGGAGAGCAACAACAAAGAATATATCATGATTGTTCGTAGAGGCAAGACAACACATGGCACATGTTTGGCGCTCTACTACGATTACAATAAAGATAGCCAACGATATTCTCCATCAGCCCACGACCAAGGTGATGTTGGACATTCTCACCATTGTATATTCTCAGCCGAGGAATGAGATGAAGATCCTCCAGCTCTAGTATGACATCTTCGCAGTGAAGCAGGATGGTCGCACTCTCCATGCACTCTACTCATGGTTGAGGAGCATGTTCGAGAAACTCCATAGCTTCATGTCTTTGAGTGTGAGTACCGAGCAACAGAAGATGTACATAAACGCCGCAATGATGGGTATGTTTTTTGCAGTTTTTGATCCCTAGTATGATGTCGCGCATAGCTAGCTCCTCACCGGCACTTTTATACCTCTCATGGAGGAGGCAGGAGGCTTATAGCAAACTGAGCAGGATCATGGTACCCCATGCAGCTACTACTCAGATGTCCTCTATTATGGCCACATCTCACAGTAGAGGAGGTGCGGCACAGTTCAAAAGATGAAGTGTTTCATAACAAAAAAGGTGGACACCATCAATTACAGTGGACATACTGCAACCGTATATAGCACTATGAGGATACATGTTATCAAAAGCATGGTCATCACGCATCCGCTCACATGATAAGTTATTTAATCCCACTACTACTCCTATTGATCAAAAGTATGATGATATTGTCTCCCGTTATTATGGCTCCTTCCACCGATTCTATTAATACTCCCCTGACCTCATCTGACATTGTTGCCTCTACCAATACCTCAGGTACAGATTATGAACTTACCACCTGTTCGAGGGAAAATATTTCTGAATGGATCATGGACTGTGGATCATCTCATCATTTATGGGGTGACAGAGAACGGGTCACATCCTACAGTATTGTTTACCATGGTAGATCTACACAGAACAAATCGAGATTAAGTTGACACCTTCCATATATGATGCAAACGAGTAAATTTCAACGGAAAAAAATTAAATTTGATGGTGGAAATATTTGGTGGGAGAAGAAATTGGAAGGATGAAGAAGAGAAGGCTCGCCGCATGCAAGAGATTTGGGGAAGAAAAAGCTCGGAGAATGCGTGGAGGGAGAAGAGAAAGGGAGAGAGAGAGAGAGATGAGATAACTCTCAATTTTTAATTAACTCCGAATTGTCTCAAACAAACGACTATCATCCCTTTTATATAAGAGGGATGGGATTACAAAGAAATAAAATCAAAATAAAATCCTGATTTGGATTATAAATATATCTAACCGACTAACTGCTTAATATAATCGACTAATTAATTCATTATAGATCACATGTGATCTCTTTATTTAAAATAAAATTGCAACGAACTAAACACAAAAAATTGAAGCCAAGAAAAGGGAGAAACACGCAGTGGTGTCCGCCCCAAAATTTTCTTAAAAACATTTAAAAAGTTTTACAAGTTACATGAGCCAAGACCCAAGCAGGTGTTTGAAGTGGAAGCAAACATTCTCACAGTAGAAACGATGACCCGAAAAAAGAACATCATTTGGGCTAACCAAATGGCCCACAACACCGCCATCGGGGAGAGAACCTCTTCTCTGCACCGATCATGCGCCCTAGAATAGGAAGACCAAAAGCAATCAAACGAACTGTGGCATAACCAAGGTAGGCCTGCTTCGGACCAAACATGCATAGAAATAGGGCAACGAAAGAAAAGATGCTCCAACGTCTCAATTTTACTATCGCACAGGGGACATCTATCAGATACCACCGTGAACAGCTTAGTATAGCGATCCCTAGTCATAATACGCTTCCGTTTGAAGAGCCACAGGAAGATACCAATCCTTTCCAGAAGCCAAAGAGACCAAATCAGCTTACTGTCCCTGATCATACCATCAGAAATAGAAGGGGGTGGTCTGCAAATGGCGACATATACCTTCCTAATCGAGAACGTCCTGCCCTTCCACACTCAATGATCCTGCCTGGATGAGGGCCTACCCATCTGCCCAAACGAATCAAGGAATCGCAGGAGCTCCTCAAGCCGCTGATCAGAAAAGGAGGTCCTGAAGGTCGGCATCCAGTTTCCATTATCCCAACAGTCCACCATACGAGCAGTAGGATTAGCAGCCAATGCAAACAGGCAAGGAAAACGGGTACATAATGGGTCATTCCTCGTCCAATCATCTGTCAAAAAGCCAAACGTGGCACCATTCCCCACAATCAACCTGTAGAGCTCATGAAAGCGAGGCAGCACCTTCAAAATTCCCTTCCAGAATGCAGATTGATTTAGACCCTATCGTTGCACGTCTGGATCAGTCAAAGAAACATCATATAAGCTGTGAATTAATTTACAGCACAAACCCTCATCCTTACCCCAAATAATGTTCATCCATTTGAGCTCAATAAATAGATTACGGACTCGATAAAACTAACTCGATCCTAATTTAATTAACGAACAAAAAATAGAGCTGTGTTTATTTGTTTCATGATGCATCAGCTCTCTGTTGCTTCAAAAAGTCATCTCTTTATGGGTTGCTTTTCCTTTAGTTGCAACATTTTGGAGTTCGTGTGAAAAGAAGAAATGAGACGCATGTAGCGGAATCCAAACCGTTATCGCGGCCCTCGTAGAGTCGTCTTCCAGACGGAGAGGATGATGATCGAAGAACTGATGTGGCACATGTGGAGGCTTCCATGTCGTGGCAAAGATTCTCACCAGTTGTTGTGGAGGAAAAATTGATGCATCATCTTCATAGGTGGAATCATGGAACTGGGAGAGGTCATGACTGATAAAAGCCACCGGATTGTGGTAAATAGAGATGTGAGCAAAGTGTCTAGCCTCCATGTCCTATTATTAGGAGGTCCAATATTCTTAATCCCAATAAAATTCCAACAGGATTAGGATTGAATTGTCCCTTTCCTTTTCCAGCATTCTGTTGGTGATTTTCTGGATGGCGTGTATGCAAAATTCGTACCCTTTCACAAGAAGAACTCCCTATATTGCATTTTCTTTCACGTTAACCTTTTTATAAAAGATTTTGGGGTAAGGGGCACCGTTGTAAACTTTCCAAGGGATATTTACATCTTTTTTTTGCTAAGCAAGCAATCGAAAGAGGCATCCTTTCCTCCTATTAGGGCTTCAACTTCCTCAAATGTTTGGCAGTGGCAGGAGGTTGGGAACAAGAAGGGCATGGTGCGTGGATACCAATTGATGCAAACGAGAAAATTTCAACGGTGAAAAAATTAAATTTGATGGTGGAAAGATTTGGTGGAAGAAGAAATTGGAAGGAGGAAGAAGAAAAGGCTTTCCAAATGCGAGAGATTTTTTTCCAAATGCGAGAGATTTGGGGAAGAAGAAGCCCGTGGAACGCGTGGAGGGAGAGGAGAAAGGGGGAGAGAGATGAGATAACTCTCAATTTTTAATTAACTATGAATTGTCTTAAACAAATGACTACCATCTCCTTTATATAAGAGGGGTGGGACTACAACAATAGAAAGAGAAATAAATCAAAATAAAATCATAATTTAGACTCTAAATATCTCTAACCGACTAACTGCTTAATATAACTGTAGAGACTTATTTGTGTTACGTTTTATTGTTTCGTAATTACTACATATGCTTTGTAAGACTCTGTAATTTACCCAAGGGTTTTCTCCCTATATAAGAGACCCGAGGGCTCTATGGAATAACACATCAGAGTATTGTTTTACTCTAACATGGTATCAGAGCCCTAACCCTAACCTAGGGTTCTCTCCACCGCCCCCCCCCCACCCCCGCCGCCGCCGACCTCTCGAGCCCCTCCGTCGGCTCCCTCCGCCGAAACCCAGCCCCTCCGCCTCTCCACCGGGCCCCAGCCCCTCCGCCAACACCCTCCACCGGGCCCCAGCCCCTCCGTCGCCGGCCCTTCTTCGCCCATTCCCCGGTCTCCAGCCGCCGCCGGGGAGTCCTTTCTCTCCGCCCAGCACCCCCAGCCGCTGCTGGGACCTCTCCCAGCCACCGTCTCGAGTTGGTAGAGGCTTCCAAAGCCCCTACTCGCCACCGGGGTACCACTTCTTCACTCGGCCTCGGATAAATGTTGGATTCAAGTGCATAACGTCTACATATGCACTTGAATCCTAAAAGGTCTTGGTAGACAACATTTTCTTGGTCTATCACTAGTTGTTCTTCTCCGGCAATATGTCAGAACAAAAGATCGATATGCCCGCCATAGGTGCCTTCAAGGGTTCGGCACCAATCGTCAAAATGGACGGGACAAATTACGAACTGTGGGCTATGCAGTTCCTCAGTCTCATGAAGTCGTGTGGTAAGAAGCATATTCTTACCGAGGATGAACCGCCGGAGAAGACAGGAATATATGCCTCATGGGAGGCCGATGATGCGTATGACAAGGTTTGGCTCTCAGGAACGCTCACGACGGAGATAGTGAATGATGTCCTCCACCAGCCCACCGCCAAGGCGATGTGGGATATTTTGGCCACGACGTACTCTCAGGTACGCAACGAGACGAAGATGCTCCAGTTGCAGCATGATATCTTTACCACAAAGCAGAACGGGAGGCCTCTACATTCCCTGTACACGTCGCTTCGTGGAATGTTCGAGAAACTCTATAGCACCATTCCGCTCACAGCCACGCCGGAACAGCAGAAGACGTTCCGCAACGCCACTATGGTTGGCGTATTACTCGCTGCCCTTGACCCTGAGTATGAGGCAGCACGCTCTCAGATCCTTGCAGACGCCACCATCCCACCGATGGAAGAAGTATACAGGAGGCTCAGTCGTGTACCTGTTCCATCGAATACAGCGACTGCACCTCCATCAGCAATGGCAGTTTCCAGGGGACGTGGTGGTTCGTCCTCATTCCGTGGCAGAGGAAGTGGTGGACGTGGCCGAGGAGGTCGCATACGCTCTACGTGCTCATTCTGTCGCCGTACTGGTCACTCGGAGGATACATGTTATTCCAAGCATGGCTTCCCTCCTTCTGCACGTGTCGCTGATCATGTTCAGGGTCCACCAGCATCTACTCCAGATCACAGGTTCGAGGAGCTAGTGGCACGGCTTCGTGATATCATGCCACAGTCATCGTCAGAGGGTGCTGATACCTCTGATATGCCGCTTCGGCATCTGCTAGTACATCTGCCTCTGCCACTGCCTCAGGTAGTCCTCCGGTTTCATATCATAACCATGATCTTACAGGTTGGATTGTTGATTCTGGAGCCACCCATCATCTATGTCATGATAGAGATATCCTGCAGTCCTATAGAGCTGTTCAGCCTGGTCGCTCTGTACTCATTGCTGATGGTACTCATTCCCCGATCGTCGGTCAGGGGGAGACGGATTTGCTGCCCTCTATGCACTTACAGAATGTTTTACATGCACCAGAATTCTCTATGAATCTATTATCCATTAGTCAGATTACTAGAGAGTTGCATTGTCGTGCTATATTTGATCCATCTTCTGTTATTTTTCAGGACATACTAACGGGCAGGGTGATTGGCTGTGGTTCTGAGCACAATGGCCTCTATCGTCTTGTACGGACCTCGTATGCTGGAGTCTCACTACATTCTCAGGGCTCCGTCTCACCATATACCTGGCACCTTCGATTTGGTCACCTGCCACTACAGAAAATGCGCCACCTCCTGCCTCAGATATCTCCGGGTTCGTCTTTTCGTTGTGAAGCATGTCAGTTAGGGAAGCACCATCGGTCCAGCTTCCCCAGTCGTCAGGGTCGGAGCAGTCGCTCCCCATTTGAGTTATTTCACATAGATATTTGGGGTCCCAGTCGTGTCCCAGATCATCAGGGGCACAGGTTTTATTTAGTTGTTGTTGATGATTTTTCTAGAGTGTCCTGGACTTTTCTTCTCAAAAATAAATCAGAAGCAGGAAGTGTTATTCAAAATCTTATCAATGAGGTTCAAAATGTTTTTTCGTCTACTGTTAAGTATGTGCGTACTGACAATGCCTTGGAATTTTGCACTCGTTCTCTTGCTCGTTTTCTTTCTTCTAAAGGCATTATTCACCAAACCACATGTGCATACACATCTCAACAAAATGGTGTTGCAGAACGAAAGCATAGACACTTTCTTGACATTGCTCGCACATTACTTATTCATAGTTCTGCATCCTTATCTTTTTGGGGGGATGCTATCCTTACAGCATGCTATCTGGTTAACCGCATGCCTACAACTGTACTTGGCGAAAAGTCTCCTTTCTCTCTTCTATTTCCTGACAAAGATTTGTTTACACTTACACCTCGGGTCTTTGGTACTGTTGCGTTTGTCCACCGGTTATCTCCAGGACTTGATAAGCTCTCTCCTAGGGCTATCAAGTGTGTTTTTGTGGGCTACTCCAGGACACAGAAAGGATATCGTTGTTATGATCACATTCATAACAAATACTATGTGAGTGTTGACGTTACCTTTTTCGAACCAGTCATGTACTTCTCCCCTGCAGGTGACAGACTGATCTCCTCCACATCCACGGACTCTCACGTCTATGTACCTCCACCTCCAAGTCTGAGTCAATCCTCTAATCCACCTCCACCACCACCACCTCCAATTATACCATTTCCTAAGTTCTATACAAGGCGAACAGGGCCAGCTCAAGCTACATGCCAACCATCCAGCACGCCTCAGGTATGTTCTGATGTTACCACTAATGATGGATTAGCCAATGCACCGGTGCAGGAGTCTTTACAACAGGAGGAGGATCCGCCCGTCATAGACGATCTTGATCGGCCTATAGCTCAAAGGAAGCCAAGGCGACAGTGTGCTTCGTACCCGCTTGCTTCTCAAGTCTCATTTCATCGTCTCAATGGGGACTTCCAGAAGTTTGTAGCTGTTGTCTCGTCTGTTGAGATTCCACGGACCTATCAAGATGCCATGAAGATTGATTGCTGGCGTCTAGCCATGGAAGAGGAGATGCGTGCTCTGCAGTCTCGAGGGACTTGGTCTCTTGTTCCCATTCCTTCAGGTGCTCCCGTGGTGAGTTGCAAGTGGATCTTTATGGTGAAATATCATGCGGATGGACGTCTTGATAGGTACAAGGCAAGACTTGTAGCACGGGGATTTACCCAGACATATGGGGTAGATTACTTGGATACTTTTTCACCGGTGGCTAGACACTCCACTCTTCGCATCCTCCTATCTATTGCTGTGGTACGTAACTGGACCATTTTTCAGCTTGACGTCAAGAATGCTTTTTTGTATGGAGACCTACAGGAGGAAGTCTACATGCAGCAGCCACCAGGATTTGCTGCTGAGGGGGAGACTCAGATGGTGTGCAGACTTCATAAGGCTATCTATGGCCTTAAACAAAGTCCCCGAGCATGGTTCCAGAAGTTGTCTCAGCTAATTGAAAAACAGGGGTTCAGGAGATCAAATGCGGATCATTCATTGTTCATCCAGAAGACCCCTAGAGGTACGGTTGTTGTTATGATATATGTCGATGACATCTTGGTCACAGGAGATGATGCTCAGGGGATTGAGATAACCAAGTCCCTGTTGGGAAACCAGTTCATTACGAAGGATCTGGGCACGATACGATATTTTCTGGGGATAGAGTTTGCACGAAATGCACAAGGAATGGTGATGATTCAAAGAAAATATGTCACGGACTTGCTAGCTGAAGCAGGAATGACTGGATGCAGACCTTCAAGTACACCTATGGACCCAAGTATGAAGTTGTACGATGATGATACCGAGGAGGTGGACAAAAGAAGGTACAAAGAGATGGTGGGTAAGCTCTTATATATTACTATAACTCGACCGGATATTGCCTTTGCAGTAAACCGGGTGAGTCAATTTGTGGAGCAGCCAAGGCAAGTTCATATGGATGCCTTGTATATGATATTGAGATATCTGAAGTCTTCCCCAGGCACAGGGTTGCTATTTAGGAAAGATACGGATCTGTCTATTTCAGCTTGTGCAGACGCAGATTATGCAGGGTGTCCAAGGGATCGTAAATCCACTTCTAGATTTGCTATCTTCATAGGAAGCTCCCTAGTTTCTTGGAAAAGCAAGAAACAGACTGTTGTGGCGAGGTCCAGTGCGGAATCCGAATACAGAGCCATGGCACAAGCAACTGCAGAAATGATGTGGGTTAGAGCGGTCTTAGTAGATTTGACTATAGATGTCCCCCTTGCCTATGAATCTCCAATGTGACAATCAGGCAGCATTGTTTATTGCCAATAATCCGGCTTTTCACGAGAGAACAAAGCACATCGAGGTGGATTGTCATTTTACTAGAGACATGATTCAGAAGGGCTTCATTTCCACCTCTCATGTCAGTTCAGAGGATCAAACTGCTGACATATTTACCAAGCCACTGCTCAGAGGACCTTTCCAGAGATGTTCTTCCAAGCTGAGCATGATAGATATCTATGCTCCATCTTGAGGGGGAGTGTAGAGACTTATTTATGTTACGTTTTATTGTTTCGTAATTACTACATATGCTTTGTAAGACTCTGTAATTTACCCAAGGGTTTTCTCCCTATATAAGAGACCCGAGGGATCTATGGAATAACACATCAGAGTATTGTTTTACTCTAACAATAACCAACTAACTAATTGATTAGAGATCACATGCGATCTCTTTATTTAAAATAAAATTGCAACAGACTCGATAAAATTAACTCGATCCTAATTTAATTAACATGCAAAAAATAGAACCCTATTTATTTATTTATTTCACGTTGCATCAACATGTCTGTAGAATGTGCTACATGCACCCTAATTTTCTATTAATCTATTGTTTATCGGTCAGATTACCAAGGATATGAATTGTCGTACCAATTTTAACCCGTCTTTTGTGTTTCTAGACGTACTTACAGGCAGGATGATTGGATGTGGTCATGAGCAAGGGGGTCTCTATAGAGTGATCCAATCTCCTTTTGCCAACGGATCTTCTATTCCTACTGGATCAATATCTCCACATATGTGACATCTTCAGTTTAGTTAGTTATCTTCCTTTAAAAAAGTTGTGTAGAGTCCTCTCACAGATCTCATCTCAGTTCATTTTTCAGTTTAAGATTTGCCAGCCTGGGAAGCATCATCGTACCATTTATTTATTCTCCATTGTTGGTTGATGAAGCGTCTTCTTTAGTGGGTTTTGTGCCGACTCTAAAACTCCATCTTCTTCATTTGCTAGACATGTCAAGTAAGCTTTTTTCCCATGCTGATCCACCCTATAGGCTCGAACATCTTCCAAGAGCGATGATTACACGTATTGTCTCTATCCCTTGTTTGGTAATATCTGCTTCTTTATCCATTGTTCTGTCTTTGACCCTTCTCAGTGGACTTGGGTCCTTTTCGATCTCTATCTAGACATGGTGTCTGACTCTTACCGGGCTTTGTTTAGGGTCTAGTGCTCGGCTTATGCGTGCATCTCAGCGATAGGCTTTTGTGCGGCTTTCCTTGGATCTAGATGTTCGGGTTAGTTTCCGGCTTTTCTTCAAAGCCATTGCTCATTTTATCAACTTTTGTCCGAATCTGATACTTGAAGCCCTTTTCCGGTCTTAATATAGATGTGATGTTTAGGTTTTCGACAGGCTTTCACCTAAGCTCGATGTTTTGGGTGATTTGCGGGAGGCACATGGCTTGGAGATTTTTTTTTCCTCGTCAACATGCAGCAAGGTTCTGGACATCTCTTGGGGCCACGTACTACAAATTACAAAGTGATTGGCGGAGAACATTGGCTCTCATATAAGCTTTATGGCTGGCGTGTGACAGTGTTGTAATCTATCAAAAGAGAATCTGTACGAAAAAGATGGTAGAGCATACTAAGACTCGTGTTGGACCTTGTAATTAGGTTTTGCGATTGTTGATATGTGACGTGGGTATGCACCAATATAGGTTCCCATCCTTTTACGTACTGAAAAATGTGTAAATAGATTGTTCAGAATAAATGCATACCTCTTCTTCCTGGAAATCTTGTAAAATGTTCTTAAAACGAGGTCACTGGAAATTCCAAAAACCAAAAAAAAACATTCTCTTCTTTACAACCAAAGTTGGAGATTACAGATATTCAAAATCAAATTTCAACTAAATTCACCCGAACACCCATCCCTCCAACTCCAGAAACAGTAACCAGAACCAAACAATCTTTATATCGACTTCTTTTACTTAAATTAACAAAAGCACTGAACGTTCATCAAAACAACAAGAATCTGAAACCTATCACTTAGACTCCACGGCTTTACGAAGACCTAACAGCAGCAGCTCGAGTAATTAAAATCTCTCAACTGATCAAGAATGCATCAAATACGAAACCTTTCGCATCGGCACCAATCTAACTCCCCCCAAAGAAACCTAAAAAGTGATCAATCCCACGAAAAAGCAGCAGCAACAAATCTAGAATAACAGACGCCCACCGAAACCCCAAAACAAAGAGCCGGATAATTTTGACTGACCGTGATTGCAAACGGAGGAGAACCCATCAAGGGGAATCGCGATTAAAATCCTTAAGTGGCGAAAGACGTGGACTTCTCACTTGCGTAACCCCAAAGATCCCTTCTTTCCTTCCCAAGATTCACGAAAATTGTGCTCCGGGTGCAGAGAGAGAGAGGAAAAGAGACCGAGTCAAGAAAAAGGCGACGACTCCGAAACGACTCGGAGACGGAGGATCGGTTAGCCAAAGCAATACCAAATAGCAAACCACGAGGACCCGTCAGTTCGATTTCTCAGATTAAATCCAAAGCCAATTCATGGTTGGATTAGATATATTATTATAATGAAAATAGATATATTTATTATAATAATGATACCTGGGTATGCGTTGTTAACGTACTCAGTTGACATTTGTAGTATTGAAATGGAATTTGGTATTGTATAAGTTAGGTGTTCGTATTTATTAAAGAAACCGGTCAACGCAAGCAAAACAGATCAGTCAAAGCCATTTTGGCGGCCCATTTAAGATGACAGACGTTTTCCTTGTTCAAATTAACGCCATAAGATTCTTTCCACAAAGATGGGAAAAGACGGTTCTTGTCTAATCTATGACCTAGAATCCTTGGGTCATATTTGAACGCGAGATTAAACAATGGTCTTTTGGTAAAAAGGATGGGGGAAGGGAGAGAAGGGAATAGTCCTATCAAATGAACCCTAGATTTTCCTTCATTCGCAAAGTATCGAATCCCTAATATCAACGATAGAAGCAACATGTCTTAAAGTAATTTAGGTTGATCATTAGATACACATTTTCTAGACAATTATGATTGCAAGTCTGCAAAAATCAATCTAAAATCTGTTAAAAGCTTTAAACTCTTAAAAATTCCCCTTTGCTAATATCAAGCCCACATTTTTATGGAACTCTTAAAAATTCCCCTTTGCTAATATCAAACCCAATTTTTATGGAAAAACTATGTAAGATTGAGGGATCTCTCCGAGATCCCTTTACCATGTGCTCGTGTTTAATCCCGCATCATCGAGTTGTCGGACTTGATTATATTTGTTGGGGTTATATAAAGAACCTACACCTTTGTATTCATTGAGAGAAAGCATAATGAAATATCGAATTGTTTGAGGCATTCTTCTATGATTTCGCTCTTCTCTTAGGGAGTAGGATTCCATGTTAAACCCCTACTATTCTTCTTCTTTATTCTATATTTCCATATGTATTTTATTTTCACATGATATTACAGCAAGCCGATTATGTATTTAATTGATTTTATTTTGATTATCAATTTTTATCGAGTGCTCCACGTTTTATTGGTCTTGTTTTGTTCCTTATATTCTCAAAGAAAGTCTTCATGAACATCCTCTTAGGTACACAGATCCTCGTGCATGTCCCCCCCCCCCACATGACTCACCTAACACCAACTCTAGGCGCATGTGATCTCTAAGCACAATATCTCTGTGCCCAACTCCTATGAGCCCAGTGTAGGCCTAGTGCACCTCCCGCATATCTCTAAAAGATGTACTGATCCAGAAGATACTAGTGCAGATGTATCCAAGCACCTCACATATGTAATCCTCTAGTCATATTCCTGGGTAAAAGTCAAGGGGAACTCTCTTCTCAAAAGGCATTGTGAGTGCAGTGCATGGTGCGAGAGGAGAAGAAATGACACTAAGCATGGTTGTTCTGCAGAGCACATGCGTAAATTTCCCTACACCTGAATTATCTACCCTTCGCGCCATTGCAAGCTGATCAATTCTCCCACAATGGGTTCTGTCGACCCTAGTTATCATCGAAGAAGAAAAATATAGAGGTGTGTACTCTCCAAACGCACAATCACCCCTCTACACGTTTGCACCCAAGTGTATCTCTCATGTGATCTTCCAAGCTGATCTGATCTCCATGAAGCACTAAGAAACTCCCACGATGATACAAGAACCACACGAGATGATTCCCTCCAATGGCAATGGGATTTCTCCTCCATCACATTTTATGGGGATGGTGACCAGTGTGCAACCCCTCCACACGATCGCCCAACAATGTCAAATTTACATTTTATCATCTAATGTGAATCTAATTTAGACTAATGTTAATTTTGTGAATCCGATTCACAATCAAGTCTCAATAGGATAATGTGGATCGTATCCACACTATCCGAAATTATTGTGGATAAGACTATCTACATAACTCTTATTTAGGATAATCAAATCTAATTTAATTATCTTGGATTCCTCTTTGCACATGCACAAAATAATGTGAATCTTATCCGCGTTATTTTTGGATAACTGTGGGTAACACTATTTAGGATAATGTTAGCTAGAATATTTAAGACTAATTTAATTATCCTAATCTCTTTTTTGCCTAACATTTATAATTATCTCTTTTGGAACAATCTCGAACTCCTTCAAGGACACTGTGCTTTCTCCATGAGTACTTTGAGATAATGTTAGGGTGATTATATATGCCATGTATATTGACTTGGATAATGAGATCTAGCCTCATATCCAGATCTACAAGACTACTCAAAGTTTATCTAATCATGTCAGATAGCATAAGTACCCAATCTTCTTGTTGTATACGAATCTTATTCAACTAATGTCCAATTTTTAGACTAAGATTAGGTTATTAGTCTAATGAGTGGAGTCACTAAACTCCAAACCTATTTCATTACTCCATCAGAATGGAAGTGTCGTGCGATATAATTGATTAAGATCACATCATTTTGAGTATTCTTAATACTCGTACATCTTTCATATTGGAAGACTACGATTAAACATGATGTTCGGATCTCATTTGAACTGTCTCCTTCAGAGTTTTATCATTAGTTTCTCATTCTATCATTGGGAGGTGGTATATGCTTACAAAAGCATATGTAATACAGTTAAATCTTGTCATGTTTCCAAAACAAGACAATCATTGATGGAATTTGGTTCGTTCTAATATCTTATGAGTGATCTCACGTCAGCTGGTTCAGGAGTTAACCAGTATGATCCCTTTGACAGATCATATTATTCATACGTCCTTATATACACAACCAAGTTGCAGAAAAGCGATAGTTAGTACTTGGTTGGTAGGGGGCACTGACGGAGGATTAATCAACAATTGAGAAAACTAATCAAATTTAGTCCACCATTAGATGATTTTGAATTTGTTAAGTATTTTAAATATATAAATCATTTTATACAATAGTTTTATACATTAACATAGATTTGTACATTTTTATACTATCATAATGAAAGAAAAGAAGTAATTGACTTTAAATATAACATTAAGCATATTAGTATAAGTTTGCTTTTAAAAAATAAAAAAATAAAAAAATAAAAAAAGTTCGATGTAAAAGTCGACCCAAGTAGTCGGGTTGATCGATTAATGGATGACTAGGCCTAATCAAGTTGACTACCCTTCGACTTGATTAGTCAGGCCTACTTTTTATAAGCTTGTTGACAACATCATGTCAGTGTATAGAAATTGAATAGGTCATTAATCTCACGGTCCGCCAAATTTATGCACTCTGACAAATAGTAACGCATCTAACTTCGATTAGAGTATGCAGGATTATATCGTTATATTATATGACATATGTCTTGTCTTCTCGATCTCGCTAAGTCAACTCATTGACTTAACTCATCCGACAACTCCAAATTATCTATTCCCATATAGAGGGCCAACATCAAGAGGTCGGTAGGTAGCCAGCCTTTGGAGCAAGGATTACCTTCTCAGGATAGAGATCCTTTCTTGATAAACACTTGACAATGTGGTTGAGTCTTCAATCTAACCCATTAAATATTCAACTCAACCCCAACCTCTATGATCCAACATTTGTATAAACAATTTTATGGCATAAGATGACAAAGATACATAACCTTATTTGTAGTAAGTGACCCATTAATAAGTGCATGCACGTAGATAAAAATATAATATAAAAAGGGAGTGAAAATCGATAACTTTTATTAATATAATTTATTACATTAACATTTATTATAAAAATGGTTCGCCCATAGCTTACATGCCTAACAATCTCCTACTCACAAATCGGATCCATTCTAGAACAATCTTGAAACCCATATTCATTACATGATGGCCAAAAACCATTTGGATAAATATTTGGTAAGTGTATCAACAACGTTATCAGTAGAGGCAACCTTGATGATTATGATATCACCACGATTTTGCATCTTCCGGATGATGTGATATTTCATCTACACGTGTTTGTTGACGTTGCTCTTTTGATGAAATCTGGGTTCCTTCGTCTAAGCTATGGTTCTCGTGTTATTGCATAGCAATAGCATGTAAGTAAATGAGAAAACTATGCCCATCTCCAAGATGAACTTGTGTAATCACACTGCCTCTTTAGCATCATCTGATGCGACAATGTACTCGTCTTCTGTGTTGTATTGGTTGTGGTGTCATGCTTCTTGCTTCTCCATTTCACTGCACCATTGATCAACATGATATGAACCTTGAGGTTTACTTCCTGTCATCTATGTCATATTGGAAGGATGAATCTATGTATCTTAAGACTTGGAGATCCCTATCTATATAGACCAAGATGTAATCTTATGTCCTCTTAGATACTTTGAAGATGTCCTTTCTGTATTTCAATTTTGTTCTCCATAGTAAAATTGGTAATAATTTACCACTCCGACTGCATGGAAGAAATATGACTTTGTACACATCATGATATATTTTAGACTTCCCACAACTAATGCGTAAGAACATCCGATCAAGTCTTTCTTTTCCTCAACAGTTTGAGGATCCATCTCTTTAGATAGGTGGATACCGTGTCTTAAGGAAATGAAGCATTTTTTTTAGAATTTTCATATGGAACTATTTCACGATTATCTTAATGTACCCATATTGTAACAGTCCCAAAATCCTCTTTTCTCTATTTCTGCACAACTTCAAACCTAAGATGTAAGATGATTTTCCAAGATCTTTCATCTCAAAGTTATGGGGCATCCATTCCTTAACACCAAGTCATTATTCTTATATCATTCCAACGATAAGGATGTCATCTACGAAAAATGTGCTCCCATTAAGCTTCTTGTATATACAAGGTTCATCATTATTTTGATGAAATCACAACTTTTTACGGTTTCATCAAATCTAATGTTCCAGCTATGAGAAACTTATTTTGAGTCCATAGGTGGACTTCTTTAGCTTGCCCAATTTACCATCCTCAACCATGTAGAGTTGAAACTGCTCCATATAGATATCCCCCTTGAGGTATCCATTGAGTTAGCATTTTAGGAGCAACCTTGCCTGTGATGCCAAACACATAGTGTTCTTGTCGTCTGGAGGAGACGGGGACCAGGGCGGGGGGGGGGGGGGTAGAAAAGTCAAATTACCTGTAGAGGACGTTGTCGAATGGGAGACATTTTTTAACTTAAAAATAAGGTGGAATTCGCTTGGTAGTTCTGAAGGGGTAATATTTTGTGGGTGTACCCCAACTTATATAGTTCTACTCCACACCTATACTCAACAACTGGACACTACATTGGTATAATAGGTAAGTAGATGTCAAATCCTTGCTTACACGTACTAAGTCATTTCATCCTTTAGGGTTCGTTTGGTTGCAAGGTTGAGTTGGGGTACCCCTGTGAATAGTAAACTGTGAGGAGGATTGGAAGGGTTGGAAGGAGGGGTACCTCGGGTTGGGCCAACCCAACCCTGCAACCAAACGAACCCTTAAAGTTGTACATGTAGGAAGACATCACTCTTTTGCTACACACGATTCAAGTAATCTGGGATCTGATTTGATACATATATAGATATAAGTATTACCATACCTTTATCCATTTTTAATGAGTATACATATTGGGTAAGGATATTGACAGATATGAAAATTATGTAGTCAAATCTTTAAAAATTAAATACATGTGAATACAAATTTGATACGGAACAATTATATAGATTGGCTCATAAATACACACATTGGATATATTACCCATAATTAATATACTTAATGTATTTATTTCATAATAATTATATCAAATGTGATGAAAAGATTTAAGAAATCATGTTGCACATGATGTCAAAATTTGTTTAAAATAAATGGGGACAACTTTCACTCAACTATTGTAAGCCATTTCCTATTGTCTAATACCATATATACCGTGACATTTCCTCAACTACCTAAACGGTTCCCTCTAGTAAAAGTGAATCATGTCCACCTGCTACAAGCCAAATCCTAATACACTAACTGATTTTTTAAATTTGATACCAGATTAACATCCATTATCTCTTCCGTTCGGTTCGGGAATAAGCAAGAATAAGCTGGAATACGATACTATTCCTATTCGTCTGGAAGGATATGAATAATCTGGAATAAGTTTAGGTAAGGTGGAATAAGGATGGAATAAAAGTGAGAGGGATGCACAAGGGGGGATAGCCGTACGAGGAAGGAAAGGGGAAGGGAATATTATCCTTACTCTCAATGCTATTCCTCAAACGAATACCCCTTAATATCATATCCATCTTTTCACGATTTGACATATGCATGTTAAAGGACCAAAATAGGGTGGCACAGGTATCAATTTGGGAAAAGACAAGACTTTTTGATGCATTAATAATGCCTAGCATTAACCCAAATAATCCAACCAAATACTTCAAAATTAGTTAAATGAATTCGGTTATTTGAATTTTCGATTTGGTTAGGGCCAAACCATATTTCCTTCAATGTACACTGTGTTGGCTGGTGTGTTTAATGTCTTTCATGCAACATGTCCGAATATCCCAAATCCCCAAATCACCACTTTGGATGGTCAACAACCTTGTTTATTTGGTTGGAAAGGAATTACGATCAAATCATATATTCACCAAATCATATATTCACCAATGAACATTGAGTTGATTGATGTGTTTAGTATCTTTAATGCAACATTCCCGAACATCCCAAACCCCCAAATCGCCCATTTTGGAGTTACGACTCCATTTGTTTGGTTAGACATGAATTACATTGGAAAGGAATTAAGATAAAAGTGGAATCAACACTAAATAGAGAGGAGTAAGTTTTTCCCTTATATTGTTTTGGTTCAAAACGGGAATGGAACTTTTAATATGAGACACATTCCTTTCTTATATTTGGAAGGAAAAAGAATAAAAAGAAATTAACATTTTTTTCTATACATTCATTAAGCATAGAATAAAATATTATCCTTAAACTTTTTTTCATATATTGAATATTTGATATAAGTTAAATTGAAATGGAGAATTTCCATGTCGTCATATAATATTAGAAAAAGGGAAAGAATTTAACAACTTAGAATTCAATATACAAACTAACGTGGATACATGAATATCCATTGTTTATTATTCAGGCATCATTTTAAAATGGACAAGGATAATAATCACTATGGTACCTATGAATAACTATATCAGAACCCGTATTGCTACTTGGGTTTAATGGGGTTACATCCAAGGGGTAGCCAACTTGGCTACCCACCCTTATTATTTTTATTTCTTAAGAAATTCTACGAAAACACCAAAGGCAATTGAGTCCCCTAGATAATATATTATCATTCAAAATTTGTCTAAAACAGGCATTCCTAATCTATTCATCTATAAGTGGTCACATTCAGCAATTTTGCCTTGATGGATGGGAATGAGTTTCAAATTGAGTCAAATTTTGATTGAGAACATGGTGCCATCTAGTAGTGATCTAAATACTCGTAGGTGTTTTCAGAAAGTACCTTATAGGGTAGCCCCATTAAACCCTTGCTATTTTGACAATAGCAATACTTTATTTTGAATCAAATACCTTATAACTGTTATGGAATAAATAATAGTGTTTTTGTCTTATATAAATATCCTTTATAGCAACTTTAATATGCAAAAAGATATAAATATATCCATAACCGATTAACTATCATATTAATTTACACATATTTAGATGTGTATCAATTTATATTTTAAAATAAATACATGTACAATATCAATTTGTTATCATAGGTACTCATATTTTAAATGAATAAGGATTACTTATCCAACTGTTTGTATGTGGGATATATTTATAATAATGGTGTGTGAAATTGAAAATATTAAAGAAGAGTATATCTTGTTGCAAATGAAAAGAATGGAATCCCAATTCAGAGGTACCTAGAATGACAATTTCCACATATGGAGGAATAGGATTTGCATTGCAATCCTAATTCCTACCTTACCAAGATTAATGAAACAGAGGAATGGAATCAACCGAGGAACCGCTTTCATCGTTATTTGGGCTCCCCCTATTGTTATTGTCAAAATTAGTCATTGCATTCACAATATCTAATCCTAATTACAAATAATGCTGAAAAATCCTTGCACCAATAAAAAAACAACCAATAATCGCCAAGGGGAAGGAGGAAAACAAAACAAGATGTTGTATATGCAAAATGTTAAGATATACCTTGAAGACTAATCCAGTTTATGATCCGAACACATTCCGTAAATGAATCTTGACCGAACATATTAATGGGAATCTAGGGTGTCTATGGATTTTTAGGATCCTTATACCATGTAACAAGCATCCATGCATTTCAACATAAGACATAGGTTATATGAGGGTCTTGTTCAGAGAGAGCGCCACCTTTTAGGGTTTCTATATCATATACTCCACTTTTCATCATAGGAGAACCTTCCTTTGCTTTTGATTTTTTCCCCCTACATCGATGACAATTTTCCACGTAAATCATGTGTACATTGCTTGTAGTTTTGATTGTTGAAAGGAATGAATGAGATGCATTACCATTAACCCTAGAGCTCTCTTATATAGGAGAAAAGCTTTATGGGTAATTTACATAAAGAGGACAAACAAACACTACAAAATAAAGTTACTCTAACACTCCCCCTCAAGCTGGAGCATATATATCCAGCATGCTCAGCTTGGAACAACAAAGATGAAATGGACCCCTAGCAAGGGCCTTGGTGAACATGTCTGCAACCTGCTCTCCTGATGATACATGAGACGTTGAAATAAGTCCTTTTTGAATTAAGTCCCGTGTATAATGGCAATCCACTTCAATGTGCTTCGTCCTCTCATGGAAGGCTGGATTATTGTCTATGAACAAAGCTGCTTGATTATCACATTTCAGATGCATGGGAAGAGGAACATCACTAGTTAAATCAGTTAAAACGGATTTAACCCACATCATCTCAGCACTACCTTGGGCCATTGCCCTATATTCTGACTCTGCACTAGATCGAGCCACTATAGTTTGCTTCTTACTCTTCCAAGCTACTGGTGAGCTGCCAACAAATACAATAAAGCCTGAAGTTGACTTTCTATCATTAGGACACCTAGCATAGTCTGCATCAGCATAACCTGTGACAGATATAGAGGTATCTCTTCTAAACAGGAGACCAGTACCTGGAGACGACTTCAGATATCTCAAGATCATAAAAACAGCGTTCATGTGAGCCTGTCTGGGTTGCTCCATGAATTGGCTTACCCTATTAACCGCAAAGGCTATATCCGGTCGGGTAATAGTGACATACAAGAGCTTTCCCACTTGCTCTCTATATCGTCTCTTGTCTACCTCCTCGGAATCATCATCATAAAGTTTGACATTAGAATCCATAGGAGTAGCAGCTGGTCTACATCCTGCCATACCTGTCTCAGATAAGAGATCAATAACATACTTCCTTTGTGTCATTACCATACCTTGCTTGTTTCGTGCAAACTCCAGCCCCAAGAAATAGCAAAGTGTACCCAAATCCTTCATAACAAACTGCTCGCTAAGAAATTCCTTGGCTGCTCGAATGCCCTGCTCATTACTTCCTGTAATAATAATATCATCAACATACACTAGGATGATCACAGTACCTCGCTGATCTCTCTTTACAAAGAGAGTATGATCTGTTGTAGATCTGACAAAACCCCTTTTTTCAATCAACTCTGAGAGCTTTTGAAACCAGGCCCGTGGACTCTGCTTCGGGCCATAGATGGCCTTATGAAGACAGCATACCATACCTGACTCCCCCTCAGCAGCAAACCCCGGTGGCTGTTGCATATACACTTCTTCCTGGAGATCACCATACAAGAACGCATTCTTGACATCCAACTGAAATAGGGGCCAGTCACGGACAACATCCACAACAATGAGAATCCGTAGAGTAGAGTGTCGTGCTACAGGAGAAAATGTCTCCTGATAGTCCACCCCATATGTTTGGGTGAATCCACGAGCAACCAACCGGGCTTTGTATCTATCAACCGTACCATCAGGCCGATGTTTAATTGTAAAGACCCATTTGCTGCCTACTACTGACGCGCCTGGTGGGAGTTGTACAACACTCCACGTACCACTTGACTGTAATGCCGCTATCTCCTCCTCCATAGCTAAGCGCCACGGGCCGCTCTGTAGGGCCTCCTGATATGACCGTGGGATCTCCACAGTTGATAACCCTACAACAAAGTGACGAAAGTCTGGAGATAAACGCTCCAAAGAAGCCTGAGATGCAAAATCCATCCCATATTTGGGATTCAAAGTCCGAGCACGCTTCTGCCTACGATGGGCAATAGGGATGTCTAGATCATCAACTGGAGGAGTAGGATCGTCGATAACCTGTACATCCATCTATACATGCAAATCACTTGTGCCATTAGTAGTTCTCAAATGTTCATCACATACCTCGGGCGTGCTGGATGATGGAGGAGGCACATGAGCAGAGGGCCGACGCTGATAGACCTGAGGGTAAAAACCTGTTGCTGGTGGTGGTGGTGGCGGCGGTGGTGGTAGAGTAAGTAGAGTAGAACTGGGAACAGATGGAGGAGGAGGTACATAGATATCATCTCATTCCTCCGAGTGAGTGAGTCTGTCACCTGTAGGAGAGAAAAACATAATGGACTCAAAGAAGGTGACATCAACACTAACATAGTACCGTTGTCTGACTGGATCAAAACACCGATACCCTTTTTGGGTTTTGGAATAACCCACAAAAACACATTTGACAGCTCTAGGAGAAAGCTTGTCAAGACCTGAAGAGAAGCAATGAACAAAAGCGACAGACCCAAAGACATGTGGTGTTAGAGAGAAAAGATCCTTCTCGGGAAACGCAGTCAAGAACGGGATCTTCTCTCCTAACACTGACGAAGGCATACGGTTGACCAGATAGCAAGCAGTTAGAACCGCATCCCCCCAAAAGGAGTGAGGGGCACGGCTCTGAATCAATAGGGTCCTGGTGATATCCAACAAGTGACGATGTTTCCTCTCAGCCACCCCATTCTGTTGGGAGGTGTAAGCACAAGAGGTCTGATGTACAATCCCATGAGACATAAGAAATTTTGAGATGTGAGAACTACACAATTCAAGAGCATTATCAGACCGTATGAACTTCACTGTAGCAGAGAAAATATTCTTTATTTCAATAATGAAAGACTGGATAACATTAGTAGCATCGGACTTATTTTTAAGTAGAAAAACCCAAGATAACCTAGAAAATTTATCAACTGCAACAAGATAAAACCTGTGTCCTTGAAGGTCAGGGACACGACTGGGACCCCAAATGTCAAAATGTAGTAACTCAAACAGACCATAACTACTCGAACCTTTACGACTCTGAAATGACGACCTGTGATGTTTGCCAAGTTGGCACGCGTCACACTGAAAAGTAGACCTCGGAGAAAGCTGAGGAAGGATATGGACCATCTTTTGCAACGGAAGATGACCAAATCGAAGATGCCAAGTGTAAGGTGAAACAGATCCAGCCTTCATAGAAGAGACACCAGCATAAGGAGACTGCACCAGTTTATAAAGACCCCCTTGCTCACGGCCAGTTCCAATTACTCTGCCCGTTAGTATGTCCTGAAACACAAGAGCAGAAGAGTCAAATATGGCACGACAATGTAAATCTTTAGTGATTTGACTAATGGACAGTAGATTCATGGAAAAATTAGGAGCATAAAGAACATTCTGAAGCCGTATCCCAGGGTCAATTGCACCTTCCCCTGACCAGTAATGGGAGAGTGTGTCCCATCAGCTATCACCACGGAGCGGCTTGTCTGAGTTGCACTAAAATCATTCAACTGCTTCCTGTCACCACATAAATGGTGAGAAGCTCCTGAATCCATGATCCATTCTGATAGATCTGCACTGTAACTACTAGTAAGTGCATACATTATACCTGAATAGGATGCTGAGCCGGCTATCTCTGAGGATCCTGAAGTACTAGCTGGTCCCTGGCCGGGCATGATCTCCCGAAGTCTCGCCACTAACTCCTCAAACCTCTGATCTAGGACAAGGGAAGGGCCTCCTTCCTGCTGAGCCTGCTCCGCCATACGAGCCGTAGTAGTAGGAAACCCATGCTTGGAGTAGCATGTTTCCTCAGTGTGCCCAGTCCTGCGACAGTAGGTGCATGGCTGTTTAGGAGGTCTGCTACCTCCTCCCCCTCGGCCACGACCACCTCTACCTCGAAAATGTGAATAGCCTCCTCTGCCACGAGAAGATGCCATGGCTGAAGGTGTCGAAACTCCACCATGAGATATGTAGAGTCTACTCAACCTGCGATAGGCCTCTTCCATAGGTGGGATGGTGGCATCTGTAAGAATCTGTACTCGGGCGGCATCATACTCCGGATCAAGGGCTGCTAGAAACACTCCAGTCATCACCGAGTCCCTGTATGCTTTGAGCTGCTCCGATGTAGCTGTCAAGGGAATGTACCCGTGTAGCTTCTCAAACATACCCCTCAGAGAGGTATATAGGGTATGGAGAGGACGTCCGTTTTGCTTTGAGGTGAAGATATCATGCTGGAGTTGTAAGATCTTGGACTCGTTCTTTGCCGGAGAATATGTGGCTGCCAGAATATCCCACATAGCCTTCGCAGTGGGTTGACTCAGAATGTCATTGGCTATTTCCATGGACACAGTACCGGATAGCCAAACACGTGCATAAGCATCGTCAGCCTCCCAGGAGGCATTAACCCCAGTCTTGTCAACAGGTTCTTCTTGTGTGAGGATATGCTTCTTGCCATTGCATTGCACAAGACTCATGAACTGCATGGCCCACAGTTCATAGTTCGTGCCATCCATCTTCACAACGGGTGCTGGACCTTTGAAGGCACCCAGAGATGGAACATCTACCTTGTTGTCTGACATGACGACAACAATAACCTGTAATTGGGGTTACACAAAGAAGAAAAAAAACTGTCTACTTGTACATAGACTCAAAGCGGTCACGTGCACACAACATGTGCATTCACGAGAGTATGGCTAGGGAATATAGTGCACACACACATGACTTGCGTGTACTGGAAGGCACGCTACAGGAGTGGACGACACGCTGACTTGCGTGCGCAGATGCTGAGGACTCCCCGACTTATAGCGCAGATGCTTCAGAATGTAGTACAGATGCTGCAGGGCATAGAGTGCAGATGCTGCAGCACTAGAAGGAACGATGGGCGCTACAGGCCAGGAGATGCTGAAGACTTTGGCCCTACAGGCGATAGACCAAGATGGCGCAGGAACGATGCGCTCCTGGCGATAGACCAAGATGGCGAGCTTCACGATGAGCGATGGGGCTCCCTCCTAACGATGGGGCTCCCTCCAGGTGATAGGGCTCCCTTCTGGCGATGGGGCTTCGAGCGATGGGGCTCCGGGCGATAGGCGAAAGGGCTCCGAACTTCACGATGAGTGCCACGCGTACAGGAACGATGCGCGAGCAGCGGCCAGCCGCGCGTGCGGCGGCGTAGGAGGTGGCGCCGATCAAGAGAGAAGAAGAGAGAACGGGTAGCGGGTGGGGTAGGGTTAGGGTTAGGTTCCAAAACTCCGGCCTAGGACCGTCGCTCTGATACCATGTTGAAAGGAATGAATGAGATGCATTACCATTAACCCTAGAGCTCTCTTATATAGGAGAAAAGCTCTATGGGTAATTTACATAAAGAGGACAAACAAACACTACAAAATAAAGTTACTCTAACATTGATTATGTGCTTGGAACATTCTCTACACAACAATACACACCTCGTTCAATAAACCATATCTGCTCTAATCTTTTGAATGGTAGCATCCACAGCACAAGGAACCAATCACATCATGAGCAATAACATGTATCTTACAAATCTTTGACAACATTTCGTTTACACGAGCAATAACGTATACCTTACAAATCTTTGATAACATTTCTTTTACAACAAGGCCATGTATGGATTACTGCTGTAATGCAAAGTGATACCATAACCCTCGGGATTCAATTTAATTACTATAACCCAATACTTGATTACAACAACAGACCATGGACAATATTCAATGCCAACCCCTGGAGAAAAGATTGCATGGAATCACTTTACATACAGCAATCCAAACACGGCCTAAGAAGATAGAAAAGACGATGATTTCAGTTGTCAGGACGAGTGTCAACCACCATTATTCTCATTATCGCTGTTACTAACAGAACTCGCTCGCAAAAGGAGGGAAGACGATACGGTCCCCGTAGGTTGTGTAGAAAGGAATGCATTGGAGGATACAACTGAAACAATCAAGTTGGATTCTGCATGAACTTGGGGTGAGTTGAAGCATATATTGATGTGTTTGGATCAGTTCTCAAGTGAGATAGAAGATGTTGAACGTCTGGCCGCAATATTTCCATGGCTTTTCCACAGAGGGTCAAAGTATCTGCTTTAGGCTTCGTATGAGTCTGCACTGGCCCTACCTGTCCTTCGCACATGACTATGTGATGCCTGCGTTTTATGCCATTTTTGCAATCATAAGATCACAGAAGTTTCAGTGATTCGAAAATAGCAGGAAAATGGCGAAGTGAGGAAAATCTTACATGAAGTCAATCAGATCAGTTATTTCTGATGTTTCAACGGGAGCAGGTGGTTGCACATTCACCCCTAAAACATCACCCATGCAATTGAAGAGCAGGGCAACAGTCTACAAAAACATACATAAAGGACGAGACTTATAAATAAATTACATTAAACATATAAATTCATGCAAGAAAATCAGTCAAGGACATTTTTCAATGGCCTCACACAACAGCAGCCACATCAGTGTGATCTATTTATTTTGCTATTCGGTTATATTTAATTTCTTTGAATTGGATAAGGGCAATGTTTTTGTTTCTGTGTATTATGGATAATACACATTCCAGTTGACCAAGCCTAATTCTAATTGTTTTGTTCCGAAGCAAAGATATTTACGAGGGCCGGTTCGGCCTATTCAGATATTCACGACCAAGAGATACTGGATTTCTCTTTCGGATAGGCCTTGAAAGGGGAAGGAAGGGTGGAATGCCAACAGACGTCTGTCTACTCTCTAATTCACCCGACCCAATAGTACCACCTATTTTGGGAACGTCCAGTGCCAAAGTCACTGAATGGGAAAATTTGGATTTAAGCCCAAGAATGACTAAAAATAGATATGAATGAGGAAAAAAGAAATGTAAACGACCATATTAATTGTTGGGAAAAGGCTTTGTTGCTGTTGTGTATATTCTACAGTTCCAAGACTGAAGAATTTCAGGAAACATAGTCTGCCTTTTACATTCTGCAAAAAATATTAGTACTGATTGCAATAATTTTTCCCATTCAAATAATAACACATTAAATCCAAATGTCAGAAAAATCAACTACGGCACTATCTACATGCTATTAATTAAACCGAACCATCGAGGGTCTATGTTCAGATTACTAATTGCAGTGGCAAACCTAGAACTATTGATAGGTATCACAGCAGTCAGGAGTTGGGTGGGGGAGGGATTGATTAGTTTTTTTTTGAGAAGTAAACGGGTGGAATCCCAAACTTTGAAACCCACCACCAAGTATATTATAATATATAAATGAACAGGTTATAGAAGAGTTACATCCTCCATAATGTACAGAGAGCTCTACTATGTTCCACTATATTTTCAGTATAACAAAGTTGTCCCCCCAAAAATGACTATTTCTAGCACACCATATTGCCCAAAACAACACAAAAGGATGAGTGATGTCCTTGTACCCATACCCACATATCGCTCTGAAGCTCCTCCAAAAACCGGCACAATGTAGCCCCTCGAACCACGAGATGCAGACCCCCCCTGAAACATGAACAAAAGACGAACAAGAGATGTTGGAGTATTTGGTTATGCATCACTTATGTGAGAGATGGGTACCCCATCCATGAGTTTTGTTCCACATCTACAAGTTGTGGGATGTGGAGACTCAGTGAGGGTTATATAAGAAGCCCCTCACCCCCTGTATCCAGTGAGAAAATTAATACACATGTGACACTTTGAGGCCTTCTCCCATGATTTCATCCCGCTCCTTGGGGAGTAGGGTTCCACGTAAAATATTTGTGTCAAGTTTATCTTTCTGTTCTTTATGGTATGTTTATCATTTTCGCTTCTGCATTCCTATTTTCTAACATGGTATTAGAGCGGGTTCAATTCTCGAGGATTTATTTCTATTCTAGATTTATTCGAGAATCGATATATTTGATTCTTGTTTATTTTTAGAGATTATTCTTGTTCATTCATTATGTGTCAACGAGCAAGAGTGTGAAGTTCTAAGGTTTCCCACGAAACCCTAATCAAGATCCTCCACGAAATCCATGCTTAGAGTAGCATGTATCTTCGGTATGTCCAAAAGGATGGTAGAAGGTGCATGGTTGACTAACACGACCTCCTCTGCCGCGAGGTCCTCGTCCACGAAACTGAGAAGAGCCTCCTCGACTTCGAGAGACAGCCATCGCTGAGGAAGTATGACTTACAATGGAAGATGGAACAGTGACCCAATTGAGCCTATGAAAGGCTTCCTCCATTGGAGGAATAATAGAGTCTGCCAAAATATGAAAACGAGCTGCCTCATACTCAAGATCAAGAGCTGTCAGGAACACAGCAACCATGGTGGCATTCCGATAAGTCTTCTGCTGCTCAGGGGTAAATGTTAGAGGCATGAAGATATAGGGCTTCTCAAACATCCCACGCAAGAATGTATATAATGAGTGGAGAGGACGTCCATTCTGCTTGATAGTAAAGATATCATGCTGGAGCTGTAGAATCTTTGTCTCATTCTTCGCCCGTGAATAAGTAGCAGCAAGAATATCCTACATCGCCTTAGTTGTGGGTTGATGAAGTATATCATTGGCGATTTCTAATGCCAATGTACCAGCAAGCCAAACCTTGGCATAAACATCATCCACCTCCCATGAGGCATTAACCCTAGTCTTCTCGACCGGTTCTTTCTCGGTAAGAATGTGTTTCTTACCTGTAGACTTCATCATGCTCATAAACTGCATAACCCACAGTTCATAGTTTGATCCATCCATTTTTACTATAGGCGCAGGACCTCTGAAGGCGCCTATGGAGGGAACCTCGACCTTGTTTTCTGACATGACGACTCGAGAACACTACAGATGAAGACTAGATACGAGCTTGTCTACACTAACATAGAGAGATATCATTACATGTGTAGACTCATGCAATCAATCACATCAAAGACAAAAACCCTGGCGACGACGAGGTGCCTAGGCGTGCGACTGGGAGGTGCCTAAGCGATGGTGAGGTTCAACCTGCGTGGAAGGAAAAGTCTCGAGGACCCAGGCGTACGACTACGAGGTGATTAGGCGATGGCAGGAACCACACGAGAGGACAGAGGGAGTATAAAGGGGCCATGCGGGGCGACGAAGGGCCCAGGCAGAGCTGGCTGGGTGCCCAGGCGGAGACGACGTCCGCGTAAGGTGGCATGAGGCGGCGGCGCCCTGCGTGGAGAGGAGGAGAGGAGGGGGAAGAACTTAAGGTCAGGGTTTCGGAGCTCTGGTCTAGGACTGCCTCTTTGATACTATGTTGGGAGAAAACGAAAACTTGTTTATTACTTGAGCCCTAGGCTTTCTTATATAGGGAGTGACCTATGGACAAATTGCATAGAGTAGAGAGAAGAGCAGGAAAATATGTAAAGTGGTTACATAAATATAGAAAATATCTCGACAATTTAGCCAAGCTCTTTGTTCATGCATAGTATATGATGTAATATCATGTTAGAGTGCTAAATAAATCTAATTTACATCTATAAGTTGTTATTGTTCAAATTTCATTATTTCCTTCCTGGTATCTCTTAGCAACTAAATGCAAGGAATTATACATACAATATCTCTTAGCAACTAAATGCAAGGAATTATACATACAATATGCACGATATAATGGATATTAAGGTGCTATATGCACCTCCTTCTTGCATATAAGAGTATATTTGTATATTATTATCTTAAGAATTAGAATGATCGTAATTGTAATAAAATCACTTTTTGAGCTTAATTTCAAGATTTCCGTCGATATCTGCTAGAGTAAATTACAAAAAATCGTAATAATGTGGTACCCGAACTTTAACATTTGTCTCAATGTGATCCTTCACTATTGAAATTTAGTTGACCATTTCTTTTTTCCAATATTAACTTTCAATAATGAAGGATCATATTGAAATAAATCTTAAAGTTTGGATAGCACACTGTAACCTTTTAATGATATTGAAATCATGGGAAGTTCAGGGACATTTTTTGTAAGTTACTCTATTAACAATGTATCCTGATTATATCCCAAATGTACCCCCTTTCCAGACTTACCGATATGATATTGATATCGCTCAGCTCTAATACCAGGTAGAAGACAAAATATACAATCGCCGATCCTATGTAGTCATGTAAACAAGATATGATCTAACCGCTTGATATCTTGTGGGTTATTTAGGACAAGAGGAATGTTGTAGTTTTCAAGGGACAGAGATTTTATGTGGAGAATGTTGTGCTAGCATGAAAGAAATGTATGCCTCATTGGTGACATTGAGATTTTGCAATTATGTATTTTCTTAATAATTTTTTGTGGATTACCAGTCTGGAAGATCATCATTGGCTTCTCAAAAAAATGCAAACAATCATAAGAACACACGACTTAAATGGAGATCCTCTTCCACGAGGGAGAAAATCACGTGAATATTGACATAGCTACCTGACACATTGCTTGGTTTTTCTATATCATAAAACAGAATAATAAGGATATATTTATTTAGAGACATGAGAGAAATAAGTGAACACGATCCATTTAACTCATAACAATGTTCATAAAAGACAAACAAAAATGAAAATCGTGTACCTTGAGGAAGACCGGACGGACAAAGCTTATACGAGGAAACAAAGGGCCCAATATGCGGAAAACTATTCTGAGCGTTGCAACTGATGCGAGTGGACGAAGATGTTTGATTACCATATGTGTTGCTTCTAGCCATTCTTGTGGAAGATTACTAAACAAAGAATGTAGAAGCGCAACTGTATTACCTGCCAAACAACAGGAACTTCAATAGGACAACCTCCTTCCCTCTTGAAGGTGAACTGAACACTTTACTACAACCAAGGAAAGGGACAGGAGGCTTCTTTGAAGACAAACACCATCCATACTAAAAAATAACTTTAGTACATATCGGTTAATATAATTTCTTTCTCCATGCAACTAAGTAATCTGCACATTCTAATACTCATGTTAACCATCTATTTGCCATGCATTCTCCATTTAATCGATTATGCAATCCCATAATATCCTCTAAAAGCATAAATTAGAGCAATTCACGAGTTAGGTTGTGTGCATTACCTATGGCAGTTGAAGTGTTGTCCTGAGCGGCCCATATTGGGTCTGTTAAAGCATAGCCAATTGCAGAATCTAGTTCCTTCATTGACCTCTTGTTATCATTGAGCCACCAACAATCTTTTATAATACGCGATGCCTCCGAGTAAAGTTGCAAATGAAATTCCACTGGAAGCTGAGCCAATAGCAAGCCACATGCTTGGATCATTAGACATGATAACTGCTGGCAAGAGTAGTCACTTTTGGACATTAAATTCAAAGCATTACTGAGATGAGATGATGAATTTGAACGGCTTGTGTTCAACGAGTCGGTACTTCCTGCAGAAGGAGATGTTGGCAATGTAGAATTTTGCCCAACAGTGGAAGCTATATTTTGCAATACAGAATTTGATTGAATTAAAGTTGGTTGAATATGAACTACAATTTGAAGAAGAGAGGATACAATCTGAGAAGCTGTTGTGGGAAGCGCGAGAATTTCAATTATAGCAGTTTCTAGTACTAGTTGAGTGTAGGTGCCAGTGTCCTGATTTCGATAGAAGGCTCCACGTCCATCAGAGACAGTTCCGGAAACTGGAGATGAGGCCTGAGTCCTAGACTGTGCCATTCGTGGAAAAGCACTTGAGTAATCGCCAACTGTGTTAGGTCTAGACTTGCTTCCTAGGGGAGGTATTACATTATTGACAAGCACCAGCAGAAGGTTTATAAAGTACTCCCGAGGAGGACAGTTTGATGGGTTTGATGAGGCGAGATATTGCGGAAATGACTCAGAAAAAGACATCTGAGAAGAAATGCAATCTTAATTAAAAAAAAGATGACTCAAGGAGAGAAAACAGTAACATGGAAATATGTGTATATATGTACCTTGGGAATATCGAGCACATGCAAGAGCCTTACTATGAGCTTGCCTGGAAGATGCCCATAAAAATATGCCAAGATTTCTCTGACAAATGTAAATCTGAAAGGATGGTATCTTAAAAAGGATGAGTAAACTGCAAGAACTCTTTCAGCTGCTTCAGTAGCGTCATTTTCTATAAACCTATAAATAATCAAAGGAACAACTGGAAGCAGGCGTGCAGCAATATCGTCGTAAAAAGGAGGATATCTGTAAACATTGGCAAACACCCGAACAAATATTACTTAAAACCATCTACACGAACAAAACAAAAGAAGCTGAATAGGCACACCTAATATCAAATAATTACATAAAAACTATCTGTTAACATAAGAAACATCTTAAGTTTATCATAATTAAGTATTTCTATGAAAGTAGAAACGCGTACATTTCGGGACGACGAAATAGATGTTAGAACTATATCTTCTCTCAAGCAAAAAAGATACATTTTACTTAGAGCTGTTAGGAAAATAAGATAGACTGTTGCAGAGCATGCATATTTACAGATGTAGGCTATTTTTATTGCAGAGCAAGCATATCTGCTGATGTATTTTTATCTCGTAAAGCTATCATATCTACATATTATCGGATGTTAATGGTAGAATTACAGGATTTCCTCATTCTCCACCCCGGGTTCTCACTTCTTAGTCTACCTCTTTCGAGGACATACAAAAAGACCAGTTATCATCTGTCTTCATGGCTCCTTTCCATGTGGGTAAAATGATTTCAGATTAGTGACTTCTCCAGCGTCTTGTGTGTACTATGGGGTAGACATCACAATGATGTATTTGTGGAGAAGAGAATAAATCCTTGTCTTATTCCATGGGTTTAGGGTTCTTATATAGCGTGAAATCCTAGAAAGTAAAAAGGGAGAATCAAATATAAGTCCCCGAAGGGTTACATAGGTGCGTGAAATCCTAGAAAGTAAAAAGGGAGAATCAAATATAAGTCCCCGAAGGGTTACATAGGTTCTTATATAGTGTGAAATCCTAGAAAGTGAAAAGGGAGAATTAAATATAAGTCCCCGAAGGGTTACATACTTACATGGCTCGAATAAAATAGGAAATGCAATAATTCCAATAACTCTAACACTCCCCCTCAAGTTGGGCATATCTATCGATCATGCCTAACTTGGAAATCAATCATGAGAGATGTTTCTTCGGTAATGCCTTCGTGAATATGTTAGCAAGTTGAAGGTTAATGGAGATATGTGGAGTAGTGATCCTTCCTCATCGTACTCCATCAAGAATGAAGTGACAGTTAACCTCAATATGCTTAGCCCACCCATGAAAGACAAGATTGGTGGCAATGTACGCAACAGACTTGTTATCACAATATAAATGTACGAGAGTAGCAGCCGAAAGTCCACGCTCCTCTAAAAAAGGGGACAAACCATGTGATCTCACAGGTGGCTTGGGCCATTGCCATATATTCTGCCTCTACACTCAATCTAGAGACCAACATCCGCTTCTTGGTTTGCCAAGTAACAAGGTTTCCCCCAACAAATATGGCATGGCATGTAGTGGATCAACGATTTTCAAGCAATCTGACATAATCAACATCTGTCCATTCTCGGGAGATTCCTTCAAATATTGAAGATTAGGAAGAACATCATGCCAATGACCGTAAAGGGGCCTCCCCATGTGCTAGCCAGCTCTGCTCACGACATATTGATATATTTGACCTAGTAACAATGAGGTAGAGCAGTCTACCCACTAGGCTCTATATCGTATAATATCATCAAACTCAGGATCAGTGGATGTAGAATGCTTCCTTACTTCTGCAGGGATGCCAGTTGGCTCACATCCAAGTAGTACAGCCTCGGTGATAATGTCTAAGCAATGCTTCCTCTGTGTGAGATGCAAACCCTCTGGGTGCATATCATCTCAATGCCTAGGAAGTAGCAGAGCTATCCAAGATCCTTTGTGACAAAGAAAAATGGGGGGAAGTTCTTGGTTTCTGAAATGCCACCTCCGTTATCTCCAGTGACAACCATATCATCAACATAAACTGCAAGTACAACAATGCCAGTAGACCGTCGCGTGACGAAAATTGAGTAGTCAGATGCCGCCATCTGAAACTTAAGAATACTAATCTCAATGGTCAGCCTGTCAAACCATGCCCGAGGACTCTGCTTCAGGCCATAGATGGCCTTATGTAATCGGCAAATATACTCCCCTTCGACTACGAAACCTACAGAAAAATAAGAGACTTGTTTATTCCTTGATCGCTAGACTCTCTTATATAGAGGAGAGGCCGACGGACAAATTACATAAAACAGACAAGAGGAAAAGAAAATAGATAAACTAATACAGAAACATAGAAATATAGAAACATATCTCTACACTCCCTCTAAGATGGAGTATAGATATCTATCATGCTCAGCTTGGATGAACACTTTTGAAATGATCCTCTAAGTAAATCTTTAGTGAAAATGTTTGTTGTCTGGTCCCCTGAGCTGACATGAGATGTAGAAATAAATCCCTTATGAATCATGTCACGTATATAGTTACAGTCGGCCTCAATGTGCTTCGTCCTTTTGCGGAACGCAAGATTATTAGCAATGAACAGGGTAGCCTGATCGTTGCATTTTAGCAACATGGGAAAAGGTACATCTATATGAAGATTTGTAAGGACTGCTCGAACCCACATCATTTCTGCGCATGCTTGTACCATAGCCCTATACTCAGATTCAAGACAAGTTCTAGCAACTACAATTTGGTTCTTACTTTTCCACGAGACAAGTGAGTCTCCAATAAATATAACAAATCCAGTTGTGGACTTCCTGTCCTTAGGGGCACCCTGCATAATCTGCGTCTGAGCATGCTGAGATAGTGATGATGTCACCTCTTTTAAATACCAACCCTGCACCTGGAGATGATTTAAGATACCTTAGTATCGTTTGTATAGCATCCATATGTACATGACAAGGTTGTTCCATGAACTCTCTCACCCGACTGGCAGGAGATGAAATAGCAGGTATGGTAATAGTAATATAAAGAAGCTTTCCCACCAGCTCTATATATCTTCTCCTATCAACCTCATCAGTATCATCATCATAACGCTTCATGCTTGGATCCATGGGTGTGGTGGCAAGTCGACATCCAAGCATTCTCGTGTCACTCAGCAAATCAGTGACATATTTCCTCTAAGTCATAACCATCCCTTGTTGATTTATGGCAAACTCCAATCTCAGAAAGTATCTAAGAGCTCCAAGATCCTTGGTAACAAATTCACGACCTAGAAATTCTTCGCCCTCTTGATTCCTTGTATGCCATCTCCTGTAATAAGTATATCATCAACATATAACATAATAGCAATCGCACCTCTGAAGGTTCTCTGCATTAAAAGAAAATCATATGCATTCTATCGTCTGAACCCCTGCTTCTCAAACAAATACGAGAGCTTCTGGAACCAAGCTCTCGGGATCTGCTTAAGGCCATAGATTGGCTTATGAAGTCTGCACACTTGTGAATGCTCCCCTTCAGCAGGAAACCTCGATGGTTGTTGCATGTCAACTTCCTCCTGAAGATCACCATATAAAAAGGCATTCTTGACATCAAGTTGATTGAAATTGAGGACAATCTCTAATCACGACAACTGATAACAGAATCTGTAGGGTAGAATGACGAGCAATTGGAGAGAAGGTGCCAAGACAGTCCACCCCATATGCCTGAGTAACAGAATCTGTAGGCAAGCCTTGTATCGATCAATACTGTCATCTGCATTCTGCTTCACTGTAAACACCCATATGCAACTTACTATAGATGCGTCATTGGGGGCTGGGACTAGACTCCAAGTACCTCTAGACTGAAGAGTAACCATCTACTCCTACATAGCTAGATGCCACCTGCTATCTGCCAATGCCTCATGGCAAGTCCGTGATATGGCCACGGTGAATAAAGTAGTAACAAACCTCCTGAAATCATCCGTCAGACGCTCTAAGGTGACATGAGAAGCAATCAAATATGAGGCACATGAACGTATCTGCTTCCTAATAGCAATAGGTAAATCAAGATCATCATCATCATTCCTACCACC
Organism: Ottelia alismoides; assembly: GCA_037367405.1. Taxonomy (NCBI): domain Eukaryota; kingdom Viridiplantae; phylum Streptophyta; class Magnoliopsida; order Alismatales; family Hydrocharitaceae; genus Ottelia; species Ottelia alismoides. The sequence continues at coordinate 148,299 of JAZKJV010001510.1, forward strand.
AACCTGATCATCAACCTCCTGAGGTAACTCCTACTAAGAAACAATATTAGTCCATCATTAGAAGTAATATTTTCAAAACAAACCTGGGGTGTGTTGGATGACAGACCATGAACATGAGCATGAGCAGGTCATTGGCTGCAGTGATGAGGTTGTGGTGAAACAAGAACAATAGGAGATGGTGGGGCTGATGGTGGTGATGAAGGAGGTGGTAGTGGGGATGGTGATGAGGGTGGTTGGTGTATGGGTGGAGGTGTAATATAGACCTCATTATCCGAATCTTAAGGTGTCAACATGTCACCTGTAGGAGAAAAATACATGACACACTAAAAAATGTGATATCTGCACGGACATAATATCTCTTGTGTAACGGACCATAACAACGATAACCCTTCTGGAGTACCCAACGAAGACACATTTGACAGCCCCAGGAGAGAGCTTGTCAATCCCTAGAGAAAAACGCTGAACAAATGCAACAGATCTAAAAAGATGAGGGCTAAGAGAGAACAACTCCTCGCCAGAAAAAACAAGGGAAAAAGGAACCTTCTCCCCCAACGCTGATGAGGGCACACAGTTAATGAGATAACAAGCTGTGAGAATCGCATCACCCAAGAAAGAATGTGGTGTACAACTCTGGATCAGGAGGGCACGCGTGATATCAAGAAGGTGACAATGCTTTCTTTTAGCAACATTGGTCTGTTAAGACGTATAAGCACATTATGTTTGATGAAGAATACCATGATATGATAAGAATTAAGAGAGCACATGAATATAGAATTCCAACGCGTTCTCAATCCTTACAATTTTGATAGAGGTTGAAAAAACATTCTGCCCTTCTTTATTGAAATTTAATATTACATTACCAGCTTCTGATTTATTCTCAAAAAAACCCCCAAGATGTACGACTAAAATCATCCACAACAACTAGATAGAATATGTCCCTAATAATCGAGAACACGACTTGGACCCCAAATGTCTACATGGAAAAACACAAAAAGGGACCTATTGCTCCGATTTTGACTTCTAGGGAAGACGGACAGATGATGCTTCCCTATCTGACATGCCTCACAATTGAAGGATGAACGGGGAGAAATATGAGGAAGGACTTGACGTAGTTTCTGAGGTAGAAGATGACCGAGACATATGCCAAAGGAAAGAAGAATATGGTCCAGTGGAATGAGAGGATAGGTCAGCATACGGTGTTTGGACCAGTCGATAGAGTCTGCCCTGCTCATGGTCACAACCAATCACTCAACTCGTAAAAATGTCTTGAAAAACAAGAGATGATGGATCGAATATTGCTCAACAATTTAAATCTCTAGTAATATGACTGATAGGCAGTAAACTCATTGAGAAATCAAGACCCTGCAACACATTATGCAACCGTAAAGAAGGTGTCAAGGTGATCTCCCCCTGACCTGTGATTGGGAATGAGTCCCATCTGCTATGACTACAACCCTCCCTGAAGAAACCTACCTGTAGGCTATGAGCTGATCTCTATCTCCACACAAATGATGTGTGACACTACTATCTATGATCCATTCTGAGATAGCTGAACTATGATAGGAAGTAAAGGCATGGACACTACTTGAGATACTAGCTCCTGCAGTAGCAGCAACGTCCGAACTGTTCTCTAGAGCAGGTGAAAGAGTACTGCATGGGAGCATGAGGTCTCTAAGTCGAGTCACGCTCATCATATCACTGATCTGATGTGGATGGAGCTGTGTAATCCTGAACATGCTCTACTATGCATACAACCACTGAGAAATCATTCTTGGAGTAGCATGTATCTTCGAAATGACCAGATCTATGACAATAGGTATAAGGTGGTCCATGACCACGACCGCCACTACCACATGATCCTCTTCCACGGAACTAAGATGAACCACCTCTTCTATGAGAGGCCGCCATGGCAGAGGAATTCGGCATTGGAGCGGGAGTTGAGATATTTGTCAGGCTAAATCTACGGAAGGCATCCTCCATGGGAGGAATGGTAGCATTATCCAATATTTAGGAGGAAGTAGCCTCATACTGTGAGTCGAGAGAGGCCAGGAAGACTGCAACCATCGTAGCATTCAGATATGTCTTCAATTGCTCTGGAGTGGCCGTGAGAGGCATGAAGGTATGAAGCTTCTCAAACATACTGCGCAAGGAAGTATAAAGAGCATGTAGAGGTTGATCATTCTGCTTTATCGTGAAGATGTCATGCTGAAGCTGTAGAATTTTTGTCTCATTCTTGGCATGTGAGTACGTGGCAACAAGAATAGCCTACACGGCTTTGGGTATCAAGGTACTAGACAACCAGGCCTGAGCATACGCGTCACCAGTCTCCCATGAGGTATACAACCATGTCTTCTCCATCGGTTCTTCCTCGGTAAGAATATGCTTCTTACCCATCGACTTTATTAGGCTCATGAACAGAATAGCCCACAACTCATAATTCGACCCATCCATCTTGACTATGGGCGCTGGACCTTCGAAGGTGCCTGCGGTGAGGATATCTATCTTGCTCTCTTACATGTTGCCGATCGAAGAAGACAAGGATCGTAGACTTGACGAAATACTTGTCTACACGGACATACAGGAGGGTTGTTTCATGTGTAGACTCAAATAGAAACCAATCCCATCAAGGATAAGATGTCCATGTTGCAGCGGTAGCTTTGGTGACTACAGCCGCAAGTATGGGGTCCGACCGCAGGGAGCGATCCGCTTGCAGGGGAGGGGCGACAATTCCAACCGAAGGGGAGGGGCGACGAGTCCGACTGTAGGGGAGGTGGCGGGTCCGGCCGTGGGTGAGGGCCACATGGAGCAGTCGCAACCTCGCAGGGGTCCGAGTCCGATCGCAGGGAGGTGACGAGCCCGCGGGCAGTAGGCGACGATGCTGCAGGTAAGGCGACTCCGCGTAAGAGGGCTGGAGGTGCAGATAGGTAGGGTTAGGGTTTCGGGTACAAGAGCTCCGACCTAGGACCGCCGCTCTGATACCATGTTGGGAAAAATAAGAGACAGTTTATTCTCCGAGCCCTAGATTCTCTTATATAGAGGAGAGGCCTACAAGCAAATTACATAAAACAAATAAGAGTAAAAAGAAAATAAATAAACTGATACAGAAACATAGAAATATAGAAACATATCTCTATAGTAATGGAAAAAGGAGACTTGTTGAGATATTTCCTGTATTGCTTTCTTTTTTTTCTATTTATTTTGTCTTTCTCATGTAATTTGCTCAATAGGGTTCCTCTCCCATATAAGAGAACCAAAGGGTCTCTCAATAAGATGATTCATTCTTTTCCCCTCCACATAGTAATGGAGCGATGGTTCTAGACCGGAGTTCCCTTATCCCACCAAAACCCTCGCCCCCACCCTCCTCTCCTGTTGCCCGCCGCCGTCGTCCAGCCTCTCTGACAATGCTTGCCGCCTTCGCCCGACCTCTTCGGCGCCACTCGACCCCAACCCCCGGGAATCGGCCCCAAAGGTTGTCACCACTCGGCCCCAAGACCCCAGGTTATCGTTGTCCGACCCAAAGGACCTTTATCAACCATGCCTAGGCCACTGCCGACGCCAAGGGCCTACCTTGGCCACTTCTCCCATTGTCCAGACCCCAACCTCGGCCCCCGACTCCCGGGCCACCGCCAGCCCTTCACCGGCCCCCAACCCCCAGGCCACTGCCGACCCTAGCATACATCGGAGATTGATGAGGGTGGTTGTATAAGTCTACACATATAACCAATCCTCTATATGATTGTGTAGACTCGTTCATATTGGTATACTCCCGGTTGAGTTCTGTAATTCGGTCGTTTTCCCATCATGTCAGAGAACAATGGTGATATTTTTTCGTCCGGAGCTTTCAAGGGCCCGACTCCCATCGCTAAGATGGATGGGATCAATTATGAGTTGTGGTCCACGCAGTTTCTCACCCTCATGCAGTGCAACAACAAGGAGCACATCCTGACAGATCTAGAGCCAACGGATAAGATCAGGGCAAATGCTTCTTTGAAGCAAGAAGACGAGTGTGCACGTATTTAGCTATGTAGGACCATCATCACAGAGATAGCCAATGATATTATGAACCAGCCGAACGTTAAGGTAATGTGGGACACTTTGGCTTCCACCTATGTGTAGGCAAAGAATGAAGCCAGGATTCTTCAGCTACAAAATGACATCTACAAGGCCAACCAGAATGGTTGTCCTCTGCACGTGTACTACAGTTCACTCTGTGACATGTTTGAGAATCTTTATAGCTATATGCCTACTACGACATCTCCGGAGCAGTGGAAGGCATATAGGAACTCCACGACAATTGGAGTTTTTATGGCCGACCTTGATACAGAATATGATGCAGCACGTATTCAGCTACTTACTGGAGCTACCATACCTCCCATAGAGGAGGCCTATAGCTATCTCAATAGGATCATCATGCCTCCGACAGCCACTCTTCATCCCTCGTCAGCTATGGCCATATCTCGTGGTCGAGGTATGACGACACAGTCTAGAGGATGCACCCTACATGGCAGAGGTGGTGGAAGTCCGTGTGGCCCTTGCACCTTTTGCCATCGACCGGAGTTGCAGAGGATACATGCTACCAGCAACATGGTTATCCTTTTACTGGCCGCGTCGCAGAACAGATTGAGCCGTCAGATACACTTGCTTCCCAGGTCGATCCTTGCTCAGATGATATTCTATCTCGTATATGAGAGATGATGACTCATGTTGCAGGAACCACCACTATAGATACCGCAGCTGCAACCAACGCCTCTTCAAGCTCCTCAGGTATCGCTTATGCTTTCACTGGTAGTAATGGTGCAGATATGGCAGAGTGGATTATCGATTCCGTTGCTTCCCATTATCTTTGTGGATACAGAGCACAACTGAGATCCTACAGGACCATACCACCTAGTAGATGGGTTGTTATTGCCAGTGGCGATCACTTACCCATTACAGGATAGGGGGAGGTGCATTTGACGTCGTCCATACGTCTTTAAAATTTTTATATGCTTCTGAATTATAGATAAATTTACTTTACATTAGTCAGATTACTAAGGATCTACATTATTGTGCCATCTTTGACCCTTCGTCTCTTTTGTTTCAGGACATACGGTAGGGTGATTGGATGTGGCAATGAGCAACAAGGAGCCTACAGACTGGACCAACCTCCCTATGTTGGTGTTTCTACTATACCCACTGCACAAGTCTCACCATATCTGTGACATCTTCATTTTGGCCACCTTCTATTGCAGAAGCTATGCCATGTTCTCCCTCAGATTTCCACGAGATCCTCCTTTCAATTTGAGGCATGCCAGCTTGGGAAGCATCACCATTCCTCTTTTCCATCTCGTCAGAGTCGGAGCAGTTCTCGATTATGTGAGATCCTTCGATTTAAATATGTGGGGTCCGAGTCGTGTTCTTGATCTCAAGGAACATCGTTCTTATCTTCTTGTTGTTGATGATTTTTCTAGACTGTCACGGGCCTTCTTATTGAAGAATAAATCTGAGGTTGGGTTTAAGATCAAATCTTTACTAATGAGATAAAGAATATTTTTTCTGCTAGTGTCTGTTAATGGTCTGGTGGTCTAGTGGTAGTGCATTGTGTCTACCACACAAAAGATCAGGGTTCAAATCCCACTCTTGCAGGGGTTGCGTTAGGTAGTCGACGACCAATGTAAAAAATAGTCGAATCTTTCAACATGGATTTGAGCAAGAATCCATGTAGCCGACCCTACTTATAGTGGGAGAAGGCTTAATACATAATACAATGTCTGCTAGAAAAATAGAGAATGCGGAAGCGTATCAGAATAAAGAGATAAAACAAGAATTGAACACGGGATTTAACGTGGAACCCTACTCCCTAAGGAGCGGGATGAAACTACGGGAGAAGCCCTCAAAGGGGCAAATGTTGTCTATTGACTTTCTCAATGGACTACAGGGGTATGGGGCTCTATATATAGCACACATAGAGTCTCCACATCTCCAAATTGGTAGATGTGGGACTAAACCCTGGATGGAGTAAATGGATTCTGGAGAGATCCATTTACGCTCTTATAACTCATATGGCGCATAACCAAATACTCCAACACTTTCCCTCAAGCTAGAGCATGCAATGCTTAGCTTGGACAAACACAAAGAAACTAAACTCAGAATACAGAACACTACAAACGATATCAACTCAATGTGCACAATTACCAGTTGCTGTCGAGAACGTTGCTTCTCATGTCGTGCAGGTGAGGAGGACGAACGGGTTGGAGTGCGGATCTGTTGAATCTCCTCGTCGGATAGCATGTGCTCTAAACTGCGCCCGTCAGAGTCACAACAACTGAAGATGAGTCTCCTTGTCGGAGTACTATGGCCCTCCACAACATGTGGACAACTGCTCCATCTCTGAAAAGAACCGAATTGAAAAGACCGTGGAAGTGCAATCCTCGTCGGAGTCCACGATCGTTGGATAATGGAGTCTGAAATAGTCTCCTCGTCGGAGAACTAGATCTCTCCCATCAAGCACAGAGAATGGTCATCTACTCTGGAGTCCCTATGATAGCACATGAAAACCATTGCCAACATGGCATCGGGAATGGTCCTCAAATATGGAGTCCCTAAGTATCACATGAAAACCCTTGCCGAATCTGACGGGTCTGAAACTGAAGACTCGAAATCTGACGTCGAGTCTTAATATCAACTGTAGAGTCTAAAAACTCTGGCTGGCTTATGACAAATATGAAATCTAAAGAATCTGACAAACTAGCATGCGACTCTACATAATACTCCCCGCTTTATCATGTACTAATCGGAATACATGATATCGACTATGTTGGGAGAAGACAATAAAATGGGGAGAAAACAAAATATCAATAAACCGTGTGTTTTTTTGGCTTCAATCATCATTTTTTGCAATTTTTTTACTTTTGTGTACGACTTTTTTTATTGTACGCGCCTTTTTTTTCGAAAACACACCCCTTTTTATTTTTTCTTGGATTTTTGCGACCCCTCTTTTTTTTTCTAAACACGGGACCGCTCTCTTTTTTCCAACTATATATTTTTACAAAAAAAATTAAAAAAATAAGCATCCCTTTAGGGTTTCCTTCGAATCCCTTTTTAAAACAACCGCCCCACAATGGGGGATCATCATCTGCCGCCGTCGAGAAGATGATTGGCCTCTGCCGCTTGGGCTTCAAGGGCATAGAGATGCGGCTGGGTCAGAGCGGTGGTGTCGCGAAGGAGATGCGGTATCTCGCCTGGAGCGCCGCCAGCATCGCGTGATGCACGTCTGGACATGTGCGATCGAAGGAGGCTGCGCCTGGAGTGGTTGCACGAATGGAGCAGCCTGCACGAGGGCTGCCCCGATTGGAGAGCACCGCCTGCAACTTCAGAAGGTACTCGAGCATCGCCAAGAAGGCATGATTGCAACCTGGATCTTGAGCTTCGAGCCATGTTGTGCGGAGGCGACCAGGAGGGATGGAGAAGAGCTTGTGGCTCTTCCTGGAGCCAACTTGGGGATGCGATGAGCACCGTGGAGGTCTGCCAAAGGGATCCCCGATGACGCTCAGATCTTTATACATAATTAGGGTTTTATCAAAACCTTAGAATCTGGACAACAAATCTGAACAAGAAACACAATCGACTCATGATAATCGAATCTCGAATAAAACAACGAATCCTGAAATCCTCAAGAATCAAACCCGATCTGATACCATGTTAGAAAATATAGAATGTGGAAGCGAAATGATAAACAAAGCATAATATAGAAATATGAAACTGGAGGAACAAAGAGATTTAACGTGGAACCCTACTCCCTAAGGACCGGGATGAAACCACGAGAGAAGCCCTCAAAGGGGCATATGTTGTCCATTGACTTTCTCAATGGACTACAGGGGTGTGAGGCTTTATATATAACACTCACGGAGTCTCCACATCTCCAAATTGGTAGATGTGGGACTAAACTCTGGATGGGGTAAATGGATCCTGGAGAGGTCCACCTACCCTCCTATAACTCATATGGCGCATAACCAAATACTCTAACAGTGTCAAATATATTCGTTCTGATAATGCTTTAGAGTTCCGTACCTTACATATTCATGATTTTCTTAAAACTTTTAGCATTGTTAAGCAGATCTCATGAGCCTATTGTTGAGAGAAAAAGAAAATCATATCATAGACGAGATCCTAAGGCCCTCTTATATAGGGAAAAGCCCAGGATTAATTACATGAGAGATACATAAAAAAAACATAAATAAGAAAAAAATAACAAGAGATATAATTATCTCAACACTCCCCCTTAAACCGGAGCATATATATAGATCATGCTCAACTAGGTGCAACATCTCTAAAATGAACCTCTAGTTAGAGCCTTGGTGAAGAGGTCAGCAGTCTCATCTCCCGTAGAAACATGTGAGGTGGATATGAAACCTTTCTGGATCATGTCTTTATTGTAATGCCAATCCACCTCTATATGTTTTGCCCATTCATGAAATGCGGGATTATTGGCAATGAATAGAACCGCTTGATTACCACATAAAAGCTGCATTGGAAGAGAGACCTCAACATTAAGGTCAGTTAACACAGATCTAACCCACATCATCTCTACGCTTCCCTATGCCATGGCTCTGCACTAGATATGGCCACCACTGTCCGCTTCTTGATTTTCCATGAAACAAGAGAGCTGACAACAAAAATAGCAAAGCCAGAAGTAGACTTCCTGTCTCTGGGGTAACCTGCATAATCTGCATCTGCACAAGATGTCATCTCGATAGATGTACCCCTGTTGAATATGAGACCAGAACTCAGTGAAGTCTTCAAATATCTCAAGATCACAAGAACCGCATCCATATGCACCTTCCTGGGCAGCTCCATGAATTTAACTTTGCTCACTATAAAAGCAATATCTGGCATGGTGATGGTGACGTATAGGAGCTTCCCAGCAAGCTCTCTATATCTCCTCCTGTCTACCTCCTCGGTATAATCATCATATAATCTCGTACTCGGATCCATAGGGTAGTAGTAGGCCTACAGCCTGTCATACCTGTCTCAGAAAGAAGATCCATCACAAACTTCCTCTGCGTCATCACAAGGCCACGATGATTCCTCGCGAACTCTAATCCAAGGAAGTATCGTCACGTGCCAAGGTCCTTAGTCCCAATATGAGAAAAGAAAAATAAATTCGAAGGAGAGTATTTGCTGAATAACTAAAGGAAAAAGGACTGGACATGGCAGACACCTTCTAAAACCGGAAGTTGCTCAAGGTACCGTCATACAGAGATAGAATTGAACAATCGGAATTAAAATTTTAATTGAGAGAATGGTTGAGCAGAAAAAAGAGCTCTTAAAAAAACAAAAGCGGATGATGAGTCCATGTACAAGCAACATAGATGCTATGGTTACGGGATCACACCAAAATGTGAAATACAAAAGTGCCCCTACATGGAAAGCTCAAGTCACAACATGCTCGTCAGATCTCCTCTCATGTTGTATATTGTTTAAGACTCCTTGAATCACACCAATGTTTTTGCTAATCATTATTCCGTTTGCTCCATGCCTCCATTAAAAGAGGTACATCCCCTAGTAGACAAAAATGCAACCATATATGATTTAAGCACATATCTAATGAGTATTGCAAATTTTTTGACGAGAAAAGTTTAGATCTCAACCTGAAGGGATGCAACATAAAAAAGGAGTCTATGAATAACTGAACTTTTAAACAAATAACTACCTATCCTTCCAAGAAAGATGATTCCCGAGAGCTTTTTGTAGTTCAAGGCGCTTAGGGACTCCAGTATTTAACCAATGATCAGGGGATACTCGATTTGCACAAAATAGTTTAATCCTCTGCTGTAATTCCTGTCTATCAAGCATATTTAACTGCAAAAGAGTGCATTTATAAGACACATATTGCAACCATCGTGAAACATACATACAAGATGAAAGACACAAACATTTTTTGTTGATATTAGAATCTAATCTATTGTGAAACTATTGTTGTACATAACTAACTAATGTATAGAAAAGAACACACGTAAATATCAAGAGAAAATGTAGTGATCCAAAGAGGAGGAAAAACAGTAAAGGCTGGAGACTACAAGATTGAGTATATTAGCAGACGAGGACAATGCTCAAGGAAATAATGCATTTCCTCTTCATATCTTTCTTTCTTAATTTATTTGATTTCTCGTCATTGTTCTCTTTTTCTTAATTTATTTGGTCTCCTCTTTGAACTACATTTTGGCATTATTTACGTAGTTTCATTTCTACTTTTATTTCCTTTTCACGTAAATATATGTATCATATGTTGAAGTATAACTCAAGGTTTTAAATATCGATATCGACATCCATATCGATCCCGTGTCGATATGATATTTCGATGATATATCAATGCTATTTCGTGGAAATATCACCCATATCGGCGTCCATGTCTGAAGGAAGGACCGAATAAGCCACCCATATACCGAATAAGCCACCCATATAGCCATATCAGTACCGATATCAATCCCTTGGTGATACTGATATATCGGCGAGATATCGCGTTATTTGATTCCATGTTCATCTTGGTAAGTAAAAGATGCAAAATTTTCACAGTTTTGATGGAAAAATGAATAAAAAATGAGGTAAAATTGCACATGTGTACACATTTTTTATAATTGTTGATTCAATATGCAATAAATAAAAAGAGGTTTTATCACTTGTGCCCTTTTAAACATCTGCAATATCGATCATGCCCCACTCTTTTGAACAATACCGGTTGTGCCCCTACCTTCTTAATAATTTGACAATTGCGCCCTTCCATTATAGTAAAGTAGGGACATACATAACTGATATTACAAAAGGTGGAATTGTGAATTTTGTAAAAACATAGGAACATGACTGATATTACCAAAAAGGGAGGAACATAACTAATATTGAGAAGTTAAGAAGGGTACAAGTGATAAAAAACTAATATAAAATGTCAATGTTTTCGAATTTTATATTTTTGAGCTACAAGTTTGTTATTTTCAATTAACTAAATACCTAAGGTCAGAGTCTAGAGTCTATCAGTAATAAATTCACCTGAAATTCTTTTTCATCAAAGAAAACTCAAAAATATATTGTATGTATATTTTAGTGTCTACAACTTACTGATAAAAAATCTATAAATAGAAGGTATGTTCTCTAGGTTAGAGATGGTGCAGTTGTCCACATGTTGTGGCGGGCTAGAGTTCTCTAGGTGGAGACTCATTTTCAGTTGGTGACTATGAAATCTGTAGTACAGAGCACATGCTCTCCGACGAGGAGATTCAGTCTGACTCACACACTAACCCGTTTGTCCTCCTCACCTCCATGGCATGAGAAGCAACATCCTCGACAACAACCGACAGTTATATGCGTTGAGTTGATATTGTCTGTAGTGTCTTCTAGCGTGAGTTGAGTTTTCTTTCTGTTTGTCCAAACTGAGCATTGCATGCTCCAGCTTGAGTGGGAGTGTTGGAGTATTTGGTTATGCGTCACTTATGTGGGAGATGGGTAAATGGATCCCTCCAAGATCCATTTACCACATCCAAGTCTTTAGTCCCACATCTACCAGTTGTGAGATGTGGACACTCAATGAGGGCTATATAAGAAGCCATCCCCTTTGTATCCAGAGAGAAAAGCAATAGACTATCACCCTTTGAGGCATTCTCTCGTTGTTTCATCCCGCTCCTTAGGAAGTAGGGTTCCACGTTAAATCCCGTGTTCTTCTAAGTTTTTTTATCTTTATTTCGGATACGCTTCTGCATTCCTATTTTCTAAAAGTTTAAGGTGGGCGGGGCTATTTGGATTTAAGTTATTTTTTTTGGAAAGTGACCGAGTATGCGACCGCATTGGTGTTATACTCAGCCGAATATATGGGTCAACCTACATATATGGTCGTTTCATCATACTCGGAGTGGTAAGGCTACTAAGTACGAGTATGCGGTATACTCGACCATTTCCTGAACACTAGTGTTCAGTCACCATGTAGCGGTCCACTCAAGCCCGTTGTATTGTTTTTGCTCTGGCGATGGGGTTCACGGCAAAGAGGCATGCTTGAAGATGGTTGTGGGATCTCAATGCGATTTGGAGGTAAGACTCTTGTTCGTAAGGAAGCAGTTGGGGAGTTCGGATGTATTGAGATATTAGTTATCTTTTATCCTTTTTATGTAATATCTTTCCTTTTTGTCTACATTATGAAATTTGCCCTACATATTTCTACTCTATATAAAAGAACCCTAGGATCTCATGAATAAAAAACTCGTTGTTTTCTCTCCACATGGTATCAAAGCAACAATCCTACACAAGAGTTCTCGTACTCCACTTGTGCCCTAGCCCTCACCCGCCACCCGTCTCCTCATCGTACGCGCTACTGACCAACACAACCTACTTCAGGGCCCATCGTGCGTGCATCTAGCCCCCACAAGGGCTTGCGCACATTGCACAACCCTATTCAAGGTTGTTGCGACGCCAAAGCACCCATCCATACCCATGAGCATCATCGTTTGGCCGTCGTAAGATCCAACCTAGCCCCACGCAACATTGGTGGACCAATCGTAGGCCCTCCACAACTGTCGTCACCAACCTAGGCCCTGCATAGGCCCTCTGCCACCCCCCTAGAGCACTTCTTTTCCTCTCTGTCACTGCCCAACAGCCTGGAACAATTTGATTTTGATCAGAAAAGGTGATTTTGGATTGATGAGGATGGTTGTATGAGTCTATATACAACCAACCATCTATATGATTATGTAGACTCGCTCGAATCGGTCTACTACCCCACTCTAGTTATGTTTCAACTTTCAACATCTTTTTCGCCGTGTCAAAGAATAATCGTGATGTCTTCTCCTCGTCAGGTGCCTTCCAAGATTCGATTCACATAGGAAGATGGATATAACCAACTATAAGTTTTGGTCCATGCAATTCTTAACCCTCAAATAATGCAATAATAAGGAGCACATAATAAGATAACCAGATTTGACGGATAAGACTAGGGAAAATGCTTCGTAGAAGTAAGATGACATTTATACACATATATGGCTCTCTGGTACTCTTATCACAGAGATTACCAATGACATTGTGAACTAGCCCACCACCAAAACGATATGGGATAGTATGGCAGTCACATATGGTCAAGCAAAAACTGAGGTCAAGATTCTTCAGCTGCAGTTCAATATCTACACGACCAAGCAGAATGGTCATCTCTACATACCTTCTACTCTTTTGCTCCGTGGCACGTTCGAGAAGCTTCACAGCTTCATGTCCGTTACCCCATCTACCGATTTATTGTTAGAGGGCCAACTTTTTTTCAATTAATGTATTATGCATATACCTTGGCATTTCCCATTGAGGGGAAAGAAGTAAAGGCAAAGGGTATATTGACTGTGTTACATATGTCTGTATAGATTTCAAGGTGTAAAGTTGATTTTTAACGTTTACAACATCGTCTCGTTTAACATTGATGACGAAAAAAAGATGTTGTGAGCAGATTCTTTAATCTGCAAGGGTTTCCAATCCTTTGGCATATATGGGTCTGCTAGTAATCGATGTGTCAATGAGATAAGTGGAGTGGGCACCACTTTCAGGGATATCAAAAAGGACGAGGATTTAGGCCTCGATTACTTCATCACGGTGGATAGATTGGTGTCCCTAATGTAGTTTTTAGGGCCATATTACTCAACCATCTATTTATCTTTAGATCACTGAAGAGAACTGATAAAATAATATCAGATAAAGGTTTTTGTGGGAAAGGCTAAAGGAATTATATTAAGTTTTTGCTAGGGAAATGATATGAACTGTGAAAGATAACGTAGGACGGCTAAGTCAAATTCTAGGATTTCCGACTTACAAACAGTGTGTTCTTAATGAAGATGGTATTAAAGATCTTAGCAAACGGCCCAGACTTGTTATACAAGAAGATGCATGCAACAACAAAACACTGCACTTGAATGAGGTCAATGTGTGACACGATTGTATGTTTTTCACAGGGAAGGGAAGAGGGAAATTCCTAAATAGTACCTCGGGATAAAAAAAATAAATGGGTACTACAAAATGTTTTTACATGTGTACTATAGTTGGGTCGCATTCTAAAGATGCGACACAGACGAATGTTTTTGGAAATGATGCGACTTTAGTTGTGCATACTCAGGATGCTACAAGAATAGCGCATCTTCATAATGCGACTTTAATCGCGCATATCCAGGATGCATATAGGAGGGAGCTTCTGCAAATGATGCAATTCCAGGAAGCTTCTTACATATCGCAGACTTGACGTGTGATATATCAAAAACTTCCTGGAAAATAGAAGGTGCACCTTGTACATGCGATATACCCAAAACCAACTGGAAATGATGCAATTCCAGGAAGCTTCATCTATATCGCATCAGTTCCAGGTTCCCTTGCATTGTTTCAAAGTTCCATTAATTCAAAATAGATCTTCATTTCCTGCAAATAAATACATTGATTTTATTGAGCACTCATCCACTTCGGAATTGGAATCAACAAAATGCACACATTCATAATAGATCCTTTCATTCATTATAGATCCATTCATTCATAATATATCCATCCATTCAACAAAATGCACACATTCATAATTGATCCATCCAATAATAATATATGCACACATTCATAATAGATCCATTCATTCATAATAGATCCATCCATTCAACAAAATGCATACATTCAACAAAATGCACAAAGGATTGATTCCAACCATTCAAAAACATAAAAATTTCATTAACGTCAAATTTATAAAAGGTGTCTCCATCAACGTCGAATTTACAACATCCATAAAATAGAATTACAATTGTTAATTATAGGGATTTTATCACTTGTGCCCCTCCGAGATCTCGCAATTTCAGTTATGCCCCTATCTTTTTGATAATATCAGTTGTGCCCCTCACTTCTTTCTCCGTCATCAGTTGTGCCCTTCCGTCAGATTGACCGTCAATGAATTGACTTAACCATGGTTTTTTCAAACCTTGATACAGTTAAGAGGGGTATTATTGTCCAGACTCCTCTTCTTCCTCCTCCAACCTCCTCCTCCTCCCTCTCCGCACGGAGTTCGCCGGAGTTCGCCTGCGTCGGAGGATCATAGACATCCTCGGAACCAGGACACAATCGGTACATCCAGTTGCCGAGTGCGGTGTATATCCTCCTTCCGAGCCGCCAACCACTGTAGCTCAACAAGGTCGCGGGACCAGCGCAGCACCTCTGTAATGCTCGTGGTTCATCCCCCCGATTCTCCTCAGAACAAAATTCGGAGGCGGTTATTTCCCTTCCTCTTGCAAGAGCACCTTCAACCTGCACCCCATGTGCTCCTATCGGAGCATGGGGTTCGAAGTTGGCGCGAGACCGGGGAGGGAAGGGGAGGGGGAGGCCCAGGGGGCGGGGCGGTGGGGAACATTGGGAGGCGCGAGGCAGGGGGAGGCCCAAGGGGCGACGGCGGGGAGCAGGGGGAGGGGGAGGCCAAGGGCGGCTAGATCGGGATCATCAAATGGACGGAGATTGAGGGATCTCTGTATGATCTGGGGTTCCCCCTTTCTTCCTCACGCAAGGCTCTAGGCGGAGGCGATTCATATGCTTCAAGGTTGCATGGATCTCTTCAGCGGTGGATCTCTTCAAAGGTGGATCTGGAGGGTCCTCGATCACCCGATGACATAATGGTCTCGACATCCCCTAATGTTGCAAATCTCCTCCAGATGAGGGTAGGATGCGGCATTCCTCGATGTTAATCAGAGACACATTCCAAACGCTTCGTCAAATAAGCCTTCAGTTTTAGAAACTGGAAACAATCACAAAAGAGAGTATTAGTAAATCTGGAAATCTGATGGAAATCTGATATTGAGGCTGCAGGTTCTCTTCCCTCGATTGTAGTTGAATCTATCTCTAAGTGCTCTCCGATCAGACCAGATGGCTTCTGATGCACCGTATGATTCAGGTTGCACCCGGATTCGTAGGTGCTTAAAGAGCAGCACCAGATGATGTGATACACGAAACTCCGATGGTAGATGCAAGCTCCACCACCCTCTCCTTGCCCCATCTCAACGCAACAACTGGGTCAACCACGGTAGCAGCAACAGGGGGCCAAGGAAGGTGAGGCGGGGGGTGACGGGGAGCAGGGAGGCCATGGAGGAGCCGGTGCGGAGGTGCGAGGGTCGGGGAGGAGCTCGGGGGTGGTGCGGTGCGGGGCTGGTGGCGCGGGGGGGGGGGGAGAGGGGGCGGTCCAGAAGAGGGAGGAGGAGGAGGTTGGAGGAGGAGGAAGAGGATGGGGATGAGGAGGAAGAAGAAGAGGATGAGGAAGAGGGTATAGAATGACCATGTAACCTTTTTTTTAAATTAATACCGCTTATATCCTCAAAGTTAACGTCGGTTTGCACTGTAGATGGACGGTCACTAACCCGAGGGGCACAAGTGATAAAATAGCAAGAACTGAGGGGCACAACTGATATTACCAAAAAGATAGGGGCATAACTGAAATTGCGAGATTTCGGAGGGGCACAAGTGATAAAATCCCTTAATTATATTGCCTTCGTCTCTGTTTATATGTCCACATTGTATCATGTGTATCAAAAGGTAGTAATCGACTGCCCAAGCATCGTTATTTGGGAGGGTCCTGCATCGTTGTCCTCGAAGGTTGACATCGGTGGCGGCGTTAGCGTGCAGTAAGTGGGTTGAGTAACCCTTACGTCTACGCTCAGTCTCATTGGTGCCTGCGACGTAGGCATGCCTTCACTCGATGGCTCGACAGCTGGTGTGATGAACTTGCTCTCCATGGCATAATATGACAACTCTAACCCAAATCCGAGGATGGAATCCGTACCATTTCTGCAACATCTGGTTCCTCCTCTACCATTGGTACGACAGGTGGATCATGCATTCTGCCCCGACCTCTTCCTCTCCCTCTAGCCCTTCCTCGTCTTGCCTCTGCATGAGCCTGGTTAGCATGCTCCTCGTGTATCGTCATCGCATCTGCAAATTGGTATGCCAACCATTGCTCCAACCATCTTCTCGATTAGTGCAGCAATCGGCAAACACCGTACATCCTTAAGAACCGCATAGTAACATTCACTTAGACTTGTAGTCATTTGCCCAAATCTATAGCCACCATCGTATGCTAAAGTCCATTACTCCCTGCGACAATCATGAGTTAAAAACCATCTACCTACATCTGAGTTCCACTCTTGCAATTTCCTAATGAAATATGCAAACTTCTTACCAGCGGTTTGAAGTGCAGCGGCCTATACCAACATTTTCATAGACTCGTTCTTAAAAACATTGTTTAAGTTGCTTGCGACATGCCTTTAACAAAAACATCAGTATGCGAAAGATTCTAATAATTCAACATCGGCATCATTTATTGCAGTTTTTAGACCAGGATGGTGGTCAGAAATGATACAAATTAGCCTTGCACGTAAACCAATTACTCTGATACAAATCAATGAAAGGAATCACTTCCATGTAGGGTCCAAATCCTCATCAACAATTCTGAATGCAAGAGGAACGATACGTTTCTCTCCATCTACCACGCAAGCAATCAATAATTTATGTCTGTACTTATCGTATAAATGAGTGCCATCAATACTTATAAAAGGCTTGCAATTTTTGAAAGCTTCAAGGCAAGGGCCAAATGCCCAAAAACATCGTTGAAATATATGATAATGTTGTTTCCACAAGTCGATGTGATGGGTGTATTTGATATCTATTTCAGTCCCCAGAATGGCAGCCTTCATTGCATGCAGAAGATACATCATCTCGGCAAATGACTTCTTTGAATAATCGAGTATTATTACAATTTGCTTTCCTCTGAGGATCCCGGACTTCTTTTCGCAATCCAATAATTGAACATCTCATGAATGTGAGCTCTACATCTTAACACCCAAACAACAAGGTCATCCCTCACCAGGGATAAAAGTGATCTAGACATGAATTTGTAGTCCACCTAAGGATGATCTGGATTAATCGTTGGGTTTATGCAAGTATGTGGGCCGACGTGGAGGAGCAGCAGAATCGGGGTTGATTAGGTTTAAGCGCCCATAAGTTTTACTGTATATAGCGTAATGGACATGCGATATAAAATTATATCGCATCCTGGGTATGCGCTACTCAAGTCGTTCTAAGGATGCGCTACTCTTGTAGTAGCCATGTAAAAATAAACATTCGGTTCTGTCGCATCTTTAAATGCAACAGAGCTATAGTAAAATAAACAATCGGTTACGTCACATCTTTAAATGCAATAGAACTATAGTGACCATGTAAAAAAATATTTTCTAGTACCTAGGGATTTTTTTAATCCCGAGGTACTACTTACGAATTTCCCTCGGGGAGGGTAACAATAATTTTTGAGATCTCATGTATGCTGTGTATGAAAACGGAGGTAATAAAGATAACATGAGAGGTATGGTTTAGATGGACTATTGATATGGAAAACACACGAGAATATGTGGGGGGTAACTTCTCAATATCTTTATGGCTCCCACCACACCTTGACAAACCCCTCCTAATATGTGGTTGTATGTTGATTACGCGATTAAAAATCCATTTAAAATGAATATACATGTGTGATGTTCTGCTGTAATGAATAGGTGGCTAAGGTAAAATGAGCCCCCGATGAGACTTAGAGTTGTCCATTGTGTCAATTAGAAAACATTTATCAACTCCTTTTGGCAGAGGTGTGGGATGAGCAGGGGATGGCATGGTTTGATCACTCTCTTGGCAGTTTTGGGGTAATACAGTGTAGTGACACATCTTTAAGAGCAACAAGGCCAACGGTACTATAGAACTATGTGGGCAACATATGGGAGCAACTATGGTAGAGTATAACATGCAGTGGTGTATGCAATATTAAGGCACCTCTTTATATGATTTATTTCAAAAATGTTGAGAGATTATTTATCTTTCCATGTTTTATGTATTTTCGTCTCTTTTAAGTCTCTATCGTGTAATTTGCCTAACATGTTTCTCCTCGTATATAAGAGAACCCTAGGATCTCCGTATGAATCAATTAAATCTTTTCTCTCTACATAGTAGCAGAGTAACGATCTAAGATCAAAATTTTTGTATCATGTGCCCTAACCCCACTTGTTGCCCCCTCTCTACGCCGCAACAGCACGATGTCGGCATCTCCACCACATGTCATCCTCGCAACAATGACACCACCATCATACAGAGCCAATGCAACAACAATACCATCAAGTGCCACCACTGCGACAATGGATGCTTTGGCTCCTTGTTCATTATTTGGCGCCATCGCTAGGGCTTCACCGGCCACTGCCAGCCATCGTAGGGCTTTTGCGGCACACCGTTGCCGTGAGTAGGCTCTAGGCGGACTCTGTTTGAGACTTCATGGTTTGGTTTGGTCACCAAATTACCCGATTTTGTCTATTTTAGTTGAATCCGACCTTGATACTTTTCTGCATGCCATAGAAAGAACCCTCGATTGAAGGGAATGATTGTATGAGTCTACACATACAATTGGTTCCCATGTGTTCGTGTAGACGCACTTCGATTGATTTATAATCCCAATTGAGTTCTATTTCGGTTGTCTTATCATCATATTAGAGAACAATGATGATATCTTCTCTTCATTCGGTGCCTTCAAGGGCCCAAATTCTATCGTCAAGATGGATGGTACTAACTATGTGTTACGGTTCATTCAATTTTTAAAGATCATGCAGTGCAATAACAAGGAGCACATTCTGGCACAGCTAGAGCCAAGCAGATAAGACTGTAGAGATTGCTTCATGGAAGCAAGGGGACACATACACGCGTTTTTCGTTCTCTGGAACTCTCATCACGAAGATAGCCAATAATATTGTGATTCAGCCCATAACCAAGGTAATACGAAATATTCTGGAAGTCACATATGGTCAGGCAAGGAATGAGACAAATATTTTTTAGTTGTGGCTTGGCATCTTCACTACCACACAGATTTGTCATCCTATACACAGTTTCTACTCTTCGCTTCATGCTTGAGAAGCTTTATAGCATCATACTCATGACTACATTCACTAAGCAGCAGATGGCACACAAAAACGTCAATTGTTGGAGTTTTTTCTGGCTAACCTAGACCTTGAGTACAAGGCATCACATATCCAACTCCTTACTGGTGGGACTATCCCCCTGTTGAGGAAGCTTACAGTCGTCTCAACAGGATCATTGTCCCATTCCCTGCCACCACTTAGACCTTCTCAGCGATGGCTGCATCTCGCGACAAAGGAGATACTTCTCAGTTTAGTGGGCATGGTACTCGTGGCAGAGAATGCAGATGTCAATGTGGTCCATGCATCTATTGCCATAGTCCTAATTATTCAGAGGATATATGTTATCAGGAGAGCATATACCTCACGTCTAATGTGTGACCGAGTAGGTTGAGCCCACTGCCAGTTCGGCTCCCACTACATATCCGAGGTTAGATTATGTTGTCACTCATTTGAGGGAGATAATGACTCATGTTGTCAATGCTAGAAGTGCACCTGCAGGTCCTTCAGACATTACAATACCTGCCAGAGCATCTTCTAGCTCCTCACGTATAGTCTATACTCTTACCATGTGTCATAGGGAAGTTATGATAGAGTGGATCATGGATTCGGGTGCGACCCACCACTTCTGCGGAGACAAGGTCCAATTTACATCATACAAATCTATCCCACCTGGCATATCAGTTGTCACTGCAGACGGGAATCAATCCCTTGTTACAAGACATGGGGAGGTCCATTTGACGTTGTTCATGCCACTGTAGAATTTACTACATGCACCAGATTTCTTGGTGAATTTGCTTTCTATTAGTCAAATCATTAAGGACGTGCATTATCATGTCATTATAACCTCTCTTCTCTTGTGTTTCAGAACATAATTACTAGTAGGGTGATTGGATGTGATCGTGAGTAAGGGGGCTCTAACGATTGATCCAGTCTCCATAAGATGGTGCATCTTTCATTCCTACAAGATTAGTCTCACCATATATGTAACATCTACGATTTGGTCACCTTCCTCTACAAAAGCAATGTCATGTCCTCTCGCGGATATCCTCTCGATCCACCTTCCAGTACTAGGCTTGCCAACTTGGGAAACAGCATCGATCTTATTTCCGTGCTGGTTAGAGTCATATTACCAATCATCGATCATATTTCGGTGAGGTTTGTCATCAAATCATGTATTGAAATATATAACGTTTTTCTGCCAATATCAAGTTTGTTCGCCTTGAAAATACCTTAAAGCTATGCATGTTACAATTTTTTTGAGTTCTTCAAGTCTCTTCGCATCATACACCATACCTCACGTGCTTGCACTTCCCAAGCATAACAATGTTATTGAACACAAACATTGTCACTAATTTGATGTAACTAGGAATCTCCTGAACCAAAGTCATGCACCCCATTCTTTCTAGAGTGATGTGGTTCTCACTTATCGCTACTTGGTGAACCATACGCCGTCCTAAGTTTTAGGTGAGAAGGTTCCATTCTCGATTATGTTTCTTGAGAAGGGCATGTTCTCCCTTATACCCCGTGTCTTTGGTATGCGGTTGTTGTGCACCACCTGACTCCTAGTTAAGACAAGCTCTCTCCTAGTATTATCAAATGTGTCTTCATAGGCTACTCTCGGACCTAGAAGGGGTACCATTGTTTCGATCGAGTTAGACGAATGTACTATGTCAGTATCGATGCCACTTTTTTCATTCGATCATGTATTTCTCTCCTACACATGACATGTTGACTTCGGAGAGGAGGTTTACGTGCCTCCTCCTATGCCACTGCCTCCTTCAGCCCCACCACGACATCCACGAGCTCTTGTGGCTCCTCTATATTTTTTCTTTGGCGGGCCTCTCACTATTCCCCCTGCTCATGGGCATTCCCCATCATACAATACGCTCTAAGTATGGTTTGAGCGCATTGTTTCTATTGATGGCACTAGTGATTTGTCTACGCAGTAGATTTCCGTACAGGATGAGCAAGTGCCTTCTCAGGACGCTAGTTTACAGGTTAAAGAGGATACTAATGACCTTGATGTGGTTATTGCTCGACGAAAGCGGAGGCATATGTGTGCTATGTATCCTCTAGTTGCCCATATGTCTTTACGTCATCTTTCAAAGGATTTTAAGAAGTTTGTAGTGGGTCTATCAGCCGTAGAGAATCCACGAACTACCAAGAGGGTATGTGAGACAATCAATGACATCTTACAATGGAGGAGGAGATGGTTGCGTTACAACCACGTAGCACATGGAGTCTTATTACAGCTCCTACAGGGTATCCACGGCAGGGTGCAAGTAGGTATTCATAGTGAAGCAGTGTGTAGATGGCAATGTTGATCACTACAAAACGAGGCTTGTAGGTCATGGGTTCACTCAGACATATAAGTAGAATATCAGGATACCTTCTCTCTTGTGCCTCAGCATTCTACATTGTGGATCCTTCTCTTAGTTGAAGTGATACAGGACTGGTCCTTATCTCAACTTGACGTGGAGAATGCATTTCTCTATGGCCTAAATGCAGCAACCACCAAGGTTCACTGCGAAGGGTGAGTGTCAAATGGTTTGCGGACTTTATAAAGCTATTTTTGACCTTAAGTACACTCCTAAAGCACAGTTTGAGAAGCTTTCGAACTTGATAGAGTAGCATGGGTATATGAATTGACTGCAAATTATTTATTGTTTGTTCGAAAGAATCATAAAGGTATAATTGTTATACTTGTCTATGTTGATGATGTCATTGTTACATGGGATGACATGCAAAGTATTTGTGTGACTAATGATTTTCTCTATCAACAGTTTGTCACCATGGACCTTGACGATTTAAGTAACTTATATGGAGTTGAGTTTGTCAGGAACCAATAAGGTCTTGTTATGACCCAGAGGATGTGCGTCATTGATCTTCTCTCTGAGACATGCATGTAATATTGCAGACATACGACTACTCCTATGGACCCTAGCATGGAGTTATATGATGGTGATACATAGAAGGTAGATAAGAGACAAAATAGAGAGCTCGTTGGGAAGCACCTATATGAGACCACTACTAGGCCCAACATCTACTAAGAGATAGCCGGTTCCTGGAGTAGCCTAAACATGCATATATAGATGCTTTTTATACGATTATGAGGAACCCGAAGTCCTCTCCAGGTACTGGACAACTCTTTAGCAAAGGGACATCCCTTACTGTTACAACATGCACCAATATAGACTATGCAGGATGTCTCAAGGATAGGAAGTCTACTTTAGGATTTGCAGTGTTCATAGGAGATTTTTGGTGTCAAGGAAGATCAAAAAGTAGAATGTAGTTGCCAGATGTAGTGTGGAGTCAGAATACAGAGCTATGGCATGTGGGAGTATTGAGATGATGTAGGTTAGATCCGTTCTGATTGACCTATCTATTGAGACGTTCCTCTTCCCATGCATCTACAATGCGACAACCAAGCTGCTCATTTGATTGCTAACAATCCTGCCTTCCCTGAGAGGACGAAGCATATTGACGTTGACCTACACTCATGACATGGTTCAAAAAAGCTTTATCTCTACTTCCCTTGTAAGCTCAAGGGAACATACAACACATGTGTTCATCAAGGCCATAGCGAGAAAGCCATTCCACAGGTGTTGTTCCAAACTAAGCATGATCGATATCTAATGTCCATCTTACGGGGAGTGTTGAGAGATAATTTAGCTTTCCATGTTTTATGTATTTCTTTTCAGTCTCTATTATGTAATTTGACAAACAAGTTTCTATATCAATAAAGGAGGGTAGAAATCTCTGTAATCACCTCTTGACTTTTAAAAACATAAACGATAAACATTGATATACAATATACAGGACATGAAATACAAGCACGGGTTAAATATTATGAAAAATGTACCACAATGTGCAAGGCATACGGATCCTCATCTCGGTCAATAAGTGCAAGAAGAAGAATATCAAGAGGAAGCAGTTCTTGTTGCCAAACTAAGTAAGAGAGATTTGTAGTTGCTTTGATAAGAAGATCCTATTCAATGTCCAAACATTAATAAAATAGTAATTTAACAATATATCATTATTGACAGAACTTGAGAGAGACAACAAAATACCTGAGAGAGATGTCCATGCTGTAGCTCAATCTGAATATGGTGAAGGAGAACATCAACCATTGTATAGATATTGCACGTGACTTCTTCAGGAGAGAACTCTCTTAGAACACGGGCCTACAAATAGAATCTTAGAGTTTCGCCAATAGAATTACTAATCATGATACTATAAGTAAACACATGAAAAGGACAATATTACAAGGTTAGCACTGTTTATATTTTCTGGGCGTCCACTCATTAATATCCAAGCACCAGAGCAAAGATACTGGCGATGCTGAGGGAAGCTACAGCTAAGATAAGTTGCTGCATATGAAGGGTCCGCTGTTGATGACAACAATTGTTTGCACTGGTTGATAACTGTTGTCTCAGCCTGCAAAATGAACCACAACCATTAAAGCAGAAATGGAATTTAATAAAAACAATATATCTGACATTTTTTGAGAGATTATCAGCAGAATGCTAATCCAGTGTAATAAACAAGAAGAACTAGCAGTTGTGCTAAATAGAATAATCTATAAGAAAAATGCAGAGCATATTGCCATATAAAGGAGAAAACGGCTACGTGGATTCTTTACTTTCAAACAAATCCAAGTTGAGTAATATTTAGGCTTAGTCCAACAATGGGATATCCATCTTGATTGTCTCCTTCCAACTTATCTTGGTTCATTGTGTCAACACACATTTGTTTGCTCCAGCTTAAAATACAGAGGTTACAAAGCAAACTGCTGATTGGAGGATCCAGTTTTGTATGAACTTATTGAAAGAGCTTAGTTGTGTTGAGGATTCATCGCATAATCTTCGAGATCACTTGACTGAGAGAGATGGGTATTTCTCAACAAGGAAGGCATACATAAGCACTCTCAGCTGTGGAAAGGAAATAATGACCTGTTTATTTATGAAGTTATAGGGCTCTCTTGCATAGAGAGGAGAAGAAACCCTAGAGGGCATATTACATAATAGAGCCAAGATAAATGGAGAAATACATAAGATATAAGAAGTCATATATGGATAACTCTCAACATTCCCCCTCACGATGGAGCATAGATGTCAATCATACTCAGCTCGGAATAACCTTTCTGGAATGGCTCTTTGGCTATGGACTTGGGGAAAACATTTGGTGTCTATTTCCCTGAACGGACATGGGAAGTAGAGATAAAGAACTTGTAGATCATGTCTCGTGTATAATGAAAATTTACCCAAGTGTATTTGGTCCTCCCAAGAAAAGCTAGATTGTTGGCAATGAAGAGAGCATCTTGGTTGTCACAAAATAACTGCATGTGAAGAGGCGTGTCAATGGCTAGGTCAGTCAGAACGGATCTAGCCCACATCATCTCAGTGCTCCCTTGTGCCATAGCTCTGTATTCTGACTCCACATTAGATCTACCAACCACAGTTTGCTTTATACTATTCCATGAGACCAAAGAACTCCTTATAAAAACAACAAAACCAAAGGTAAACTTCTTGTCCTTTGGACATCCCGCATAATACGCATCTGCACACGCTAAGATAGCGAGGGATGTCCCTCTGTTAAATAACAATCATGTATTTAGAGAAGACTTCAAATATTTAAGGATCATGTGAATGCATCCATGTGTGCCTACCGCAGCTGCTCCATAAACTATCAACTTTGCCCACTGTAAAAGAGATATCTATCCTAGTAATAGTCACATAGAGGAGCTTTCCAATAAGCTCCATGTACATCCTCTGGTCTACTCATCCGTATCATCGTCTTGGAGCTTCATGCCAATGTCCATGGGAGTAGTGCAGGTTTGCAGTATGCTATCCCTGTCTTTGAGGGGAGTTTGTAGCATAATTCCTTTATGTCATCACCAGACCTCCCTAGTTCCTGGAAAACTCGAGCTCAATGAAGTATCGTAATTTGCCAAGGTCCTTGGTGACAAACAGTTATCCAAGAAACTCCTTAGCCTTACTAATGCCAGTTAAGCCATCCCTTACAAGTTATAACAATGATGTCATCAACATAAATCATAATGAAAATGATACATCTTTGTGTCCTCTATACAAATAGTGAGAGATCTGCAATCAATCTCGTGAAGCCCTGCAGCTTTATCAAGTCTGAGAATTTATGAAACCATGTTCTGGGACCCTACTTAAGGCCATAAATAGCCTTATAATGTTTGCAGATGACACCTCCCTCAACAGCGAACTCAGGTGGTTGTTGCATATAAACTTCCTCATGTAGGTTATCATATAGAGAACCATACTTCACATCTTCTTGGGATAGATACTAGTCTCATATTACAATGAAGAGGAAGATGTGAAGGGTAGAATGACGAGACGCAGGAGAGAACGTGTCTTGATAGTCTACCCATATGTCTGAGTGAACCCACGAGCCACAAGCCAATCCTAGTAGCGATCAATTCTGCAATATGCTTCGTGTGTCATTGTAAAGATCCATTTGTAGCCAACCACGAAAGCCCCTGTTGGGGAAGAGACCAAGCTCCATGTGCCACGAGACTAGAGTGTCGACACCTCCTTCTAAATAACAAGACGTCAATGATTGTCTTGCAAATACTCCTGATATGTTTGTGGGATCTTTACGGTTGTTAGTCCCACCACAAATCTTCTGAAATCCTCTTAAAAACGTTTCAAGGAAGCATGGGCAGTAAGAGGATACATAGCATATGTGTGCCTCTGCTTCTGAATAACAATAGAATGATCAAGATCATCTGGACCTCATGTGTCTTGTAACGTAGCCTCTGGAGATGCCACCGACTCAATCTGAAAAGTATCCTGTAGTAAAGACTAATCACCAGTGCCCATGATAGAAATTGTTGAGATATTAGTTATCTTTTTTTTCTTTTATGTGTTCTTTTTCCTTTTTGTCTACTTTATGTAATTTGCCCAACAGATCTCTCCACTAAATACGAGAATAGTAGGGCATTACTAATAGGAAACTCTTTATTTTCTCTCATGGTATCAGAGCGATAGTCCTACATTGTAGTTCTTGTACCCAATCTGTACACTTGCCCCCACCAACAAGTCTTCTCTTCGTCATGCATGCATCCCACATCTACCAACCACTGTGTCGCCGATGGAGCTGCTGGATACTATTGCTGTCATCGTGCATCGCAAAAGGTCTTGTAGACCCATTCTAGTCTACATAGGTCCTGTTTTGGGTGTGTGTGCCCCCACCGGCACACTTAGGGCCCGTCTTGGCAATCTCTAGACCCTCGAGGTCCTCTCCTATCCTCTCCATCGCCATCCAAAGTTGCTAATCAGTCTGATTTTGATTGAAAAAGCAGATTTCAGACCTATCAATCACCTTTTCCGATCCTAACGTGGATCGAGGACTTACAAGGATGGTTGTATAAGTCTACATGTACAAAAAAATCGTTAATGATTGTGTAGACTTGCTCAGATCAATCTACTTCTCCAGTCGAGTTCCGTTTCAGTCTTCTTTTTCATCATGTCAGGGAACAAAGGTAACGTCTTCTCTTCGTCCAGTGCCTTCGAGGGCCCAAGTACCATCGTGAAGATGGATCAGACCAACTTAGTTATTGTCCACATAATTTTTAACCCTTTTGCAGTGCAATACCAAAGAGCATATTCTGATAAAACCAGAGTCGATAGATAAGACTGGGGATAATGCTTCGTGGAAGCAAGATGATGCTTATGCACATGTTTGGCTCTTTAGGACTCTTACCATTCGCAAATGACATTGTGAACCAGCACACCGCCAAAGCAATTTGGGATATTTTGGTAGCCATGTGCCCAAGCAAATAATGATACCAAGATTCTTTAGCCACAATTTGATATATATACATGACGAAGCAGAACTCCCACCCTCCACATACATTCTACTTTCGCTTGATGGCATGTTTAAGAAGCTTCATAGCTTCAAGCTTGTTACCACTTCTGTTACAATACAAATAAGTGACGCTTTACACTCCAACTTCTACGGAGTAGTAGATAGCATAAAGAAACTCCACAATGGTTGGAGTTTTCTTAGCATCTACGGTTCTGGAGTATGAGACCATACACGCCAAGCCTACAAGTGTGACCATATCACCTCAACATGCTTCTTATCCCACTACATGCCACCACACATACCTCCTCAGCGATGGTTGCATCTCGCGGCATGGGAGGTTCTACATTGTTTAGAAAGTGTCATCCTTGTGGCAGAGAAGGTTGGTTCCAACGTCCCTTGCACCTATTGTTATTTTCCATATCACTCTGAGGATCCATGCTATCAAAAGCATGTACGCCCCACATATGCTCGTGTGGTTGAGCATATTAAGCCCCCAAACAGTTTGCCACCTCAGACAAACTCATGCCATGATGATATTGTCTCCCGTTTGAAGGAGAAAATGACTCCTGCTACCGGCACCACTATAAGTTGCACAGATGCTGCATCCACTGCTAGAGCCTCTACGAGCCCCTCGGGTATCGCCTATGAAATTACGAATTTGTAGCATGCCAGATATGACAGAGCAGATATGGATATTGTTATTTTTACTTCTTTTATGTATTCTCCATTCGTTCCGTCCTCTTTAGGTAATTTGCCCAATGTGTCTATCCTTTATATAGAAGAACCCTAGAGCCTTATGAATATGTAAGTTATTATTTTATCCCAACATAAAGCATCATCATACTAGTTTTCTCAATCATTATAGTAGTAGCAGTAATCCTATGGTAGAGTTGTTGTATTTTTATACTTGGGGTCCTAGTTGTGGTGCTGATCACCGGGGGCACAAGTTTTCTCTTGTCATTGTCGACTATTTCTCCAAACTTTATTGGGTCCACTATTGTAAAAGTCGGTCGACTAAGCCGATTAGTCAGTCCGACTAGTCGAGTAGGCGGGGTAGCCAACTCGACTAGGCCTAGTCGGCCATTAATAAGTCAACCCGCCTAATCAGGCCGACTACAAGGCCGTTACATAAAGATTTTTTTAGTTTTTCGATTTTTTTGAAATCAAACTAATTCTAATATGGTTAATATTATATTTAAAGACAATTACTTCTTTTATTTCATTATGATAGTATAGAAAATGTACAAATCAATGTAAATAAATAAGAATATGTGCATAAAAATTGACTAATATACTTGAAATAATTAAAAAATTCAAAACCGACTAATGGCCGACTAAAGCCCATAAGTCGCCCGACTGCCGATTAATCCTTAGTTCGTGACCATGCCGATCGAGTACCGACTACTGCTTTCTGCAACCTTGATTGGGTCTTCTCTTGAAAAATTAGTCCGAGGATGGTTATATTATGCGAACTTTTATCATTAAAATAAATATTATTTCTACTAATGAAAAGTAGGTTCAGTCGGATGCCTTCGGAATTTTGTATTAGTTAGCTATTTCAGTTCTTCAAGCCTCTTTGGATTCTCCATCAAGCTTCTTGTGCCTACACTTCTCATCAGATGGTGTTGCCTAACACAAGCACTATTATCTCCTATCAAGACTCTTCTGATACAAAGTCATGCTCCCTCACTCTTATTAGGGAGATGCCTTCCTCATTTCTTGCTAACTCATCAACAATACAACATCTTCCGTATTTGGAGAACCTCTTTTCTCGAACACCTTGTATCTTCGATTGTGTGGCATTTGTCAATCACTTGACAAGTAGACATGATACGACTAACAGACTGACACTCCAAACTGAATACGGGAGACAAAGGGAGTGTGTGCAGGGCATATTTCTTCTTCTTGATATGTATCGACAAGAATTCTACTGCCCAAATGACTAACAGACCGACACTCCATACTATTACTGCAATCAACCGTCTTCACCGAGTATTGACTACTTCGTTGGGGTGCCTCTATCATCGACCATTACAATGTGCTGGACTTTCTTCTTTTACATCGACTCTATTCTGGACACGACCGGGTGTCGCAGCTACTACTACATGCACAACTGAAACTTTTTCCCGATAACCTGAAAAGTTGTAGTCCCGTCCTCAAGTGTGATCTTCTACTAGCAAATTTTCTTCAAACTGGATGTCTTTATCCCCATATGAGCAGGATGTATGTATCATTGTCTCTGTCAGATGCACCGTGTAAATATGTGTTCTATATTTTTTCTTTTGTTGCAACCTGCAGCTTTCTCGATTCTAGAGTATGTAATAGAGGGGTATGTTCAGTCCTGTAGAGATAAGTGGTGGAAATCTGGTCTGTTTGTGAGAGATTGCAATAGACGAACCGACCCACAGAGGCTTAGATCTTGACCGAATGTTTGACCGTTAGGATAAAATAGCAATTAAGGTCGGATTGGGCTGAAATTTGGAGGATATGCAGATAATTAACATAAGACTATAAGTTTAGATTATGGAATCAAAAATGACAAAAAATTAAGGAGGATTACAGTTACAATACCCAATGTTGTAAAAGTCACCCAACTACCCTGACTAGTAGGTACGACTAGTCTAGTTAGTGGGGTGGCTGACCAAGTACCGACTAGGTCCACTAGTCAACCAATTTTTGCTTGGAGATATCACGTTTTTTAATTTTTAAAAGCAAACTTATTCTAACACGCTTAATATTTTATTTAAATTCAATTACTTTTTTGATTCATTAAAATAGTATATATATATATATATGTAAATATATAAAAATATATCTATAACAATGATTTATATATTTAAAAAATCAAAGCTGATTAAAGTATGACTAAATCCGATTAATCACCCGACTGTTGATTAATCCTTAGTCAGTGACCTGACCAACCAAGTACCGACTACCGACTTTTGTACCTCTGTTGCAATCCTCCCTACAACAAAGGATATGTTTCTAGACAAGAATTCGGTATGTTTGTGAGAGATTGCAATAGACGTTCCGACCCATAGAGGCCTCATGAGGTTTCATCCCGCTTCTTAGGGTGCAGGATTCCATGTAAAACAAGATGATTATTTTGATTTTCCGTTTTTGATTATTGATGTGCTTCCACGTTGATATTTCAACACTTGTCCTGCTACAAAATTGATCTCAAATATCGAAAAGAATCTTTCTTTTGAATGGTATTGTCTCTAAACCTCCAGCTTTTCGATTACGCCATATATCACTAATTGACATGGTATCGTCGGCGAACAACATACATCATGGTATCCCATCCTGAATGTGACGACCGCTCAACTCCCATAATCAAAGCAAAAAAGGATCTCAAAGTTGAACCTTGATATAGAGCGATACTGATGTTAAAATAGTTAGTCTTCCCAGTCTGGATCTTTTCAAAAGATGAAGCCCATCATACATATCCTATATAACATTAATGTATATGATAGGTACTTGTCTCTTCTCCAAAACTCTCTACAATCTCTCCCTTGGGACTAAATCATAAGCATTCTCCAAATCAACAATAATCATGTGGAGGTTCTTTTTTTAGCTCTATATATCTCCATTGTTCTCATCAACAAGTGGATAGCTTCAATAGTTGAACGACCATGTATGAAGCCGAATTGGTTTTTAATTAGTTTTGAAACTTGTCTCAACCTTCTTTTAATTACATGTTCTCAAATTTTCATACTATGACTCATCAATTTGATACCTCAATAATTCAAACAATTTTGAATGTCTCCTTTATTCTTATAAAGAAGCACCGCAATTCTTCTCCACTATTCTTCAGTAATTTTCATCCTCTGTCGAATAACATTGAATAAATTTGTGAGCTAAGTCAAACCCCATTCACCTAGAACGTTCCAAACTACTGTAGGAATATCATAAGGTCTACCCCTTTTTCTGATGTTTCAAAACCTTTAAAATGACCTCCACTTCACTCCTTTGTATCCATCTATAGCTTCCATGATTCATGTGACATTCACTACTAACAAGATCTCCCGAAGTAATCTCTTTAATCCATTCCCCAATGAAAAGCTTATGGAAATATTGCTTCCATCTAGACTGTATATCCTTTTGAGTAACAAGTATGTGTCATTCCTCATTCTTGATACATCTTACTTGAGAAATATCTTTGGTCTTTCTTCCTCTAGATGTGGCCAATTTGAATATATCATTCTAGTCATCCTTCGAGTCAAGCTCATTGTACAAAACTTCATAAGCTTTCGACTTGGTTTCACATACAACATTTTTTGCTTCCTTGTTCGTAATTTTGTAGTTTGTAACAGTTTCCTCTGTTCTATCCTTATGAATAGCTTTCAAGAAAGCTCTTTCAATTTTAAGATTCTCTCACCCTTCACTACCAAGCCTCCTTTTGACCTGAAACTCCTTCATAAGACTCGCCTAGTATCTCTTTGGTTACCCTTCAGAAATAACATGCTAACGCCTCCCACATCTCGTTTGTACTTCCTTTACGATCTCAAGATAAGTAATCTTGCAAGAGCGGGTTTTTTTAACAAGGAAGCCATATTTAGCCACAGCTAATGCCAGGATAAACGCAACCTTGCAAGCATGGGCGAAGACAGCTCACTTAGAAATTTATATCCGATGCAACTTGATAGTTGGCACCATGAAGAGAGGCAAAGGAACGATATCTACGTGATGAAAAGCCTCAAATGGTTAGCAATGAATGAAACCTGAAGAAAAAAATAGACATAATGGGAAAAAATTAGGCACTATGAAATTCTGGTAAACAGACCTGCTGCCATGCTTGTATGGCTTGGGCCTTTTTGTCAACCCTTCCTGCCAGAAAATCACGAATCAATGGAGGGAAATGTCGCATTGTTTTCTCAGACCATGTATGTTGACAAGATGACATTACTTGCTCCAGCAAATGTTGAACATAAAAAATATGGTTCGCATCCGCTATCCCACGAGTCTTGATGCTGATAGCAAGGCTCACAATAGTTGTCCTACTAAGTGTTTCGGTAAATTCAACGGGTCCCTGAAGAAGGCTAAATAAGGACGGATAAAAGTAATACAATAATAGAATATTATTTAATATGTGAGTCTAAAACAACCTACCTTCAGCTCCTTCTTCACCAGGAAAAAATCACGCATAGAGAGAAGTAAATTCATGCACAAATTTTCTGCCAGGCGAAATAGACGATGTTCTCCACGTTTACCCTTCAACATGGCAATGATTTTTGTGACATCGTACATTAGAGTTTTGTGTTTACCATGATACCTGCAGGATAAAGTCACATCAGGAGGTCTGAATAGAAAATATGGTAAAAAAATGCTAAAGAAGAAAAATATAGAGCCAAGTAGAAAAGGTATTGTCAAAATGGTTACAAGTATACCGTGAACAGGATTTTTTTTTGAAAATAAAAGATGGTGTAAAATCGAGGTTAAACCTAGATTAATAAAGCACGTATTACATTACATGGACTATGCCTAAAAGATAGCCCTAATATGATGAATTACATTCTCCATGCTATACCGCTCTGGTTCAAGACCACCCCCTATAGCGAGACAAAATCAGATTATCCAAGCAACAACAAAAGGATGAACACACTCATCGCGAGAACGAACGCACGCAGATCTTGTCGATTTACTGCCACATGATGTGTCAAGTGTTCAAATCTCCTTCAAATATGAATAGCCAAAGAACATGTGCAATCACTCCACTTAAGTCAAACATCATGAACAAGCATTATCAGACCCCTTAATTCCATCTAGCACTAATCTGCTTTGCCAGCAAATGCCCCGTATGCATCTACCATAGAAAAACCTTCACCGGCATGGGCAAAGTGGAATACCAAATCATCCAAAAACAATTAACCTCATCCCTACTTCTCATGTTTAAGCCCAAAAAAAAACATATATATGCCGTCATGGCAGAAAATCTACCATCCGGCCAATGCCCGAGATATCGGTCTCAGAGGGAGTGTCGACCTCACCGAGACCCCGTGGCATGACCATGTATTTCTCCACTCACATATACAAAAGCCGCAGGCAAAAGTGGGACCGAGGCACCATCAGCCCAATAATCAGCAACCAATGCCTCATTCTCTGCCTAATGAAAAAAATCCAGCATCCCTTTTCGCAAGAATACCAAGTTCAGACCAATCATCTCTCTGAAAATGAAAGATGTCACCTCTGCCTAATAGTAGGATCATCAAGTGTCAGACCAAAGGAATCGCATGCAGATACCTAGTCAGGAGATAGAACGATTGAAGACAATCCTCAACTCACATGCCATGTTAGCATCCATCTATATACCAGATGAAGCAAACGGATGACCAAATCCTCACTTGTACCCCAAATCTTAACAATTCCCTTTGCAAGGAAAGCCGAATTTCTCTTTAGGCCTCGTAATCCCCAAACCACCAAGCTCCTTTTGCTTAGTGATCATACCCCAATTTACTGAAAAAGATGCTCGGCCATCAAGATTTGCCCCAAACTAAAAGAAACGTGTAATGGACCCAACGATACCCCACACAAACCGGGATAGACCCTGTGGACATATAATAAAAAGGGGTATCATCCAAGACGATACAACAGCAAAGCCTTCATCACTCAGAGGGGCAAACAGATTTCCAGCTAGCCAATTTACTTCCATCATTTCAACCAACAGCCACCAGTGTACCTTGGGTAGCAGCCACCAGTGCACCTTCCCAAGCATGCTACACGTAAGAGGAAGTCCAAGATATGTGATTAGGAAGTCCCCGATGAGGATCTGATAGCCGAACAACAAGCATAAATATCCCCCTGCAAAAGGTCAAAGGAACAAATATCGATTTATCGCTGTTGATTCGAATACCCAAAAGAGACCCTAATATGTCCAACACCATGAACATGCCTCCAACCTACCCTACATCACCCTCCATGAAGAACATTGTATAGTCTGCATATTTGAGGGTAGGGATGGACATATCACCACAGTTGTATCAAGAATGAACCTTATTTGATTGCCTTCCTAGCCAAGATTACAAGTGACCTCCATAATCACAAAGAAGAACAGGGAAAGGGTGTACCACTTTTAAATCCCCCTCCAAGGTTAAAAAAGGTGTCCTCACGTATGTCATTCACCAAAAGAGATCGTCATGATACGTTACTTCATCTAGGCAATCCGGGTGTCCACGAAACCCCTTCGGCGAAGAAGAAAAGGAACAAATGTCGATTTATTTATGTTGATTCAAAGACCTGAAAGAGATCCAAATATGTCCAACACCACGGACATTCCTCCAAAATCAAGAAAAGGAAGAAAGAAATGAGATATCAGTGTTGAATCACCTTCTTAGGCCAAAAAATCACCCTCAATTCACAAAAACAAAATAGAGAGATCGTCACGATACATTGTTTCATCCTGGCAATCCAAGTGTCCAAGAAACCCCTATGTCGAAGAACAAACCAATTGAAACTCCAATCAATACTACCATATGCCTTCGAGAAGTCAATCTTCAATAGAATACCTTTCATACGCCTTTTGATGCAAATGAAAGATTTCCAATGGTGGAAAAATTAGTTTTGGTAGTGGAAATTTATGGTGGAAGAAATTCGAGGGAAGAAGAAGAGAAGAACTCATCAGATGTGAGGGATTTGGAGAAAGAAGCAAGTATATCGTGTGGAGGGAGAAGAGAAAGGGAGAGAGAAGAGATAATTCTCAAAATTTTATAAACTATGAATAACCCATTAAACAACCTCATGCTCCCTTTATATAGTACGGAAGAGGAGATTACAATCAAATTTAGAAGGAAACAAATAAAATAAAATCCTAACAAATCTTAATTATCCTCTAACCTGCCTAATAAACTAACTAATCAAAATCAAAATGGACTCTAACCAACCAACTAATTTATTTGAGATCACAAACAATCTCTTTGTTTAAATAAAAATAGCAATGGACTTAATTAACCATAAACAAAATTTAACTATAATTAATGGACTAAAATTAAACCCTGTTTATTTATTTCAAGTTACATCAGCTCTCTATCAGTTTAAAAACTCATCTCCTGATGAGTGAATCTGTATTCGATTGCAGTAGGCCATGTCTTGTTGAATCCAATGAGCAATTGGCTTCAATTTCATGCCTTTCTTCCTTAATTCAGCATTACATTTCCAGTTCTTATCAATTGAAGGGTGTCCCTGTAATTTTCTTGCCCCTTCACTTAAATAAAAACCTACACATAAGCGTCTTCATATTTCCATTGTTAGGTAAAATATAAATGGAGGAGGGCACGATCGTAATTCTCCTATAACTTATTGTTATCCTTAATTTGATGGGATATATATTTCCACAACGAGAAACCCTTCCCACAAGTTGCTAGGTTTCTTTGTTCATTCCCCTTGCAGCGACGACAGTGGCAAAAGTATGGAAAGAGACGACGACAGGGGCTGCTGGGATTGCAGCATGCAAAGTGGGCGGTGGCAGCAGCGTCAGTGGGTCACACTAGAGGTGTTGGGGAGCGCAGTGGCAGTGTGGGTTGGGTGATGGGGTGACTGCGCGAATAGAGGAGTGGAGCGGTGATGTCGGGAAAGAGAAAAGGAGGGGTTGATGGTTGTTGTGCGTGATTGGCAGCGAGGGGTGATGATTGTAAGCAGATTTCGGGTGGTGCGGTGGTGGCTGGAGGGATTGGTGAGGGTGTTGGGGTTGCGGAGAGGGTTGTTAAGAAGGTGGTTTGGATGTTTTGGTGGCAGAAAGGGCCTGGGAGGGGGCTAGAGAGGTCGCCCAAGGTGTTGGAATTGATGGTGATGGCACCGGGGATGGCGCAAGGGCAAGCTGGATGGTGGGGCTGAAGTGGGGGGTACCTGGGAAGGTTCCAGAGGTGCAGGAGCGACCGGAGGGGATGGTGGAGCTGAGTCCGTCAGCATCAGCCGATCTGAGACGTGCTGGAAAGCACGCCTAACGTCGACGGCACCCTTTTTCTTGTTTTTCTTCATCGGAACCTGGACAGTAGCTTCGAGGATCGGAGGTATTGATCCGACGGCGCTTAGGGTCCGAAAATCAGCAGCCAAATCCTACGGATTTGATTGGAATTCGAGTAATATGGACATCAAATCTTTATTGTAGGTTTATTTGGCTCGTCGTTTGTGTTCCGTCAAACGAAATTCATTGGTTATACGTCGGCATGAACCCCTGTATGGATCATCAAATCGTGAGGACGATCTGAAAGCTATGCTCAGGTACCAATAGATGCAAATGAAAAATTTGCAACATTGGAAAAATTAGTTTTGGCAGTGGAAATTTTTGGTGGAAGAAATGTGAGAGAAGAAGAGAAGAACTCGTCAGATGCGAGGGATTTGGAGAAAGAAGCGCGCAGATAGCTTGGAGGGAGAAGAGAAACGGAGAGCAATGAGAAAATTCTCAAAATTTTATAAACTTTGAATGACCCATTACATAACCATTTTCTCCCTTTACACAGGAGGGGGAGGAAATCACAATCATACTTAAAAGGAAACAAATAAAATAAAATTCTAACAAATCTTAATTATCCTCTAACCTACCTAACAAACTAACTAATTAAATCCTAAATGAACTCTAACCAACCAACTAATTTATTTGAGATCATAAACGATCTCTTTTTTTAAATAAATTTGCAATGGACTCAATTAACCATAAACATAATTTGACTCCAATTCACAACAACAACAAAGCCTTTTCCCACAATTAAGTAGGGTCGGCTACATGGATTCTTCGCCTCCATTCAGATCTATCTTGGGTCAATCACGGACTTATATCCAAAAAACTAAGATCCCTTCGTATAGTCTCTTTCCAACACTTCTTGGGCCGTCCTCGCCCTCTCTTAGCCGGCTCAACATCCCACCACTCGCATCTCCTAACCGGTGCATCAGTTGACCTTCTTTGCAAATGACCAAACCATCTTAAGCGGTTTTCTCGCATCTTATCCCCGATCGGAGCTACACCAACTTTCTTTCTGATTATATCATTCCGAATCCGATCTTTACGTGTATGTCCACACACAATTTGACTCCAATTAATGGACGAAAATTAAACCCTGTTTTTTTTTACACCCAAAAAAAGGGGGGAGACACTCAGCGGTGTTCGCCCCAATATATTAAGAAAGGAGGAAATAACAAAAAGAAGTATAAAGAGCAAAAGTCAACGGCTCTACAATAGACGCCACAGCCCCAAAAAAAGAAACCACACTGGGGCCTAAGCCAAAACCCAATCATCTACTAATCTCGCACAATGTATAAGAACGTTGTCCTTGTAGAAGTGTTGCCCCGAGAAGAGGGTTTCATTCCTCCCCAACCAAATCGACCACAGCCTCGCTATGGGACGCAGGATGTCCCTTCTCTCCCTGTTTCTGTTGTTCACCAGCGATTCATAAAAGGCCGTCAAGTCATTCGTGCACACCCAATCCACATCCGCTTCCTCCCAAGGTAGAGGAACCTCTACATGTAGCTCGCATGCACTGCTCGAACCCACATCATTTCTGTGCTTGCTTGGGCCATAGCCTTATATTCCGATTCAGCACTTGATCTTGCTACGACAGTTTGTTTCTTGCTTTTCCAAGAAACGAGAGAAATCCCAACAAATATTGCAAATTCTGAAGTTGATTTCCTATCCTTAGGACAACCTGCATAATCCGCGTCAGCATATGCGGATACAGAGAGTGTGTCTCCTTTCTTGAATAGCAACCCTGAGCCTGGAGATGATTTTAAATATCTCAATATCATGTGTATTGCATCCATATGTACCTGCCGAGGTTGCTCCATGAATTGTCTCGCTCGACTCACTACAAATGCAATATCCGGCCTGGTAATTGTAACATAAATGAGTTTTCCAACCATCTCTCTGTATCTCCTCTTATCAACTTCATCTGTATCATCATCGTATAGCTTCATGCTAGGATCCATAGGAGTCGTGGAAGGCCGACATCCAATCATGCATGTCTCTACAAGCATATCTGTAATATACTTCCTTTGGGTCATCAGTAGACCCTGTGCATTCCTAGCAAATTCCAATCCCAAGAAATTACCTTATGGTGCCCAGATCCTTAGTCACAAATTTACTGCCCAGAAAATCTTTCGCCATCTTAATTCCATGCGCATCATCTCCTGTAATAATAATATCATCAACATACACCATGACAGCCACAGTACCTCTAGACGTCTTCTGCACAAACAGTGAATGGTCTGCATTTGATCGCTTGAATCACTATCGTTCAAATAAATCCGAAAGCTTATGAAACCACGCTCTTGGGCTCTGTTTAAGGCCATATATTGCCTTATGGAGCCTACAAACTTGCCCACACTCCCCCTCAGCAGCAAACCCCAGAGGTTGCTGCATATAGACCTCCTCTTGGAGATCTCCATACAAAAATGCATTTTTCACATCTAGCTGGAATAGCGGCCAATCACGTGCCACAGCAACTGAAAGGACACACAAAGTAGAGTGTCGAGCAACTGGAGAAAACGTGTCCAAGTAATCAACTCCATAGGTCTGAGTAAAACCACGTGCCACGAGACTTGTCTTGTACCGATCAAGGTTGCCATCTGCATGATATTTAACAATAAAGACCAATTTGCAGCTAACAATAGACGCTCCAGAAGGAGGGGGAACAAGTGTCCAAATGCCACGGGACTGCAATGCGGCCATATCTTCTTCCATAGCAAGCCGCCATTTGCTATCTTGCAGGGCCTCCTAATAATTGCGTGGAATTGCTACTGCAGATAGAGCTGCTGCAAATCTCTGGAACTCTTCTGTAAGACGATGAAAGGAGACCTGGGAAGCAATGCGATAGAAAGCACACGTGCGCCGCTGCTTTCTAATAGCTATAGGCACGTCCAAATCTCCATCATCTGTATCATGTTGTGTTCCCTGTATCAATAGTTCCTCAGACTCATCGTTAGAAATCAAGTTATCAGAACAAACCTGATGGCTGTTGGATGACGGGCCATGACCTTGAGCAGAGGAGGACCGACGAGTGTAATGCTTTGGTAACGGAGAACAACAGTCACTGGAGGTGGTAAAGGTGGAGGTGAAGGTATGGCAGGAGGCGGTGATGGAGATGGCACCGACGGTAACTGACTCACGGGAGGTAGTGGCATGAATACCTCAGTATCATAATGAGAAGTAGTCAGACTGTCACCTGTAGGAGAGAAAAACATCACAGATTCAAAGAATATGACATCTGCATAAACAAAATATTTTCAACGTAGCGGATCGAAGCAACGATACCCCTTCTGTGTCCTGGAGTAACCTACAAACACACATTTGATAGCCCGGGGAGAGAGCTTATCAAGACCTGGTCCCAACTGATGGACAAAACCAACGCAGCCAAATGCACGGGGTGAAAGTGAGAACAACTCCTTCTCAGGAAGGCTACAAAGAGAGGAGATTTCTCCCCTCGGACAGATGAGGGAATGCGATTGACTAAGTAGCAAGCTGTGAGAACCGCATCAACCCAGAACGAGCGTGGAGCATGACTCTGAATAAAAAGGGTTCTAGTAATATCCAATAGATGCCGATGTTTCCGCTCTGCAACACCATTTTGTTGTGACGTGTAGGCACATGAAGTTTGATGAATTATGCCACAAGAGGAAAAGAACGAGGACATAGTTCTAGTGCAAAACTCCAATGCATTGTCAGAACGCACAATTTTCACAGAAGAAGAGAAAACATTTTTAACTTCATTGATAAACGTTTGAATCACATCTCCTGCTTCAGACTTATTCTTCAATAAAAACACCCAAGACAAGCGAGAAAAATCATCTACTGCTACCAGATAGAATATGTGTCCCTGTTGGTCAGGAACACGACTTGGACCCCAAATATCAATATGGACTAACTCGAACAAGGAGCCATCGCTCCGACTCTGACGACTCGGGAAAGTAGACCAATGATGCTTGCCCAACTGACACACTTCACATTGGAAGGACGAGTTCGGAGAAATCTGGGGCAAAATACAACTCATCTTCTAAAGAGGGAGGTAACCAAACCGGAGATGCCAGATATATGGCGAGTCTGATCCTGCAGAATGGAGAGATGCACCGACACAAGGAGTATGGATCAAACGATAGAGACCATTCTGCTCACAGCCATAGCCAATCACGTTGCCCGAGGGTATGTCCTGAAAAACAAGAGATGATGATTCAAAAATAGCTCGACCGTTTAAATCCTTTGTAATCTGTCTATTGGACAGCAAATTCATAGAAAAATCAGGGGCATATAACACATTCTGCAATCTCAAGGAAGGTGTTAAATTAATCTCCCCCTGTCCTGTCCTGTGATCAGGGAATTACCACAGTTCGACCTGAAGAAACATGTCTATATAAAGTGAGTTGTTCCTTCTCCCCAGAGAGGTGATGTGTCTCTCCAGAGTCCATAATCCAGTTCGTAATCATAGATCCACCACAAGATGTGAGAACATGAGAGCTACCTGACGTACTGGTCGTGGCAGGTGAACTGGCAGAGGCAGAGACGGCTACATCTGACTGACCTTCAGGAGTTGTATCAGGAGGCATAATTTTCCTCAGTTTGGCAACCAGATCATCGAATCGCCGGTCCAATGAGGAAGGTGCAGGAGACTCAACTTGCTCAGCTACCCGAGCTGATGCAGGAAAGCCATACTTTGAGTAGCATGTATCTTCAGAATGACCAGGTCGACGACAGTAACTGCATGGTTGACGAATCCGACCCCCACGACCCCGGGGGCCACGACCACGAAAGGTAGAGGAGCCACCTCTACCCCTGGAGGCTGCCATCGCTGAAGGTGTCTGGCTGGCAGTCAAGCTAGGGACAGTGATTCGGCTCAGTCGACGAAAAGCTTCCTCCATTGGAGGAATAGTAGCGTCAGCTAGAATCTGAGATCGGGAAGCATCGTACTCTGGATCAAGGGCCGCCAGGAATACACCTACCATGGTAGCGTTCCTATACGTCTTCTGTTGTTCTGGAGTGGTTGTTAATGGCATGAAGCTATAGAGCTTCTCAAACATCCCTCATAGGGATGTGTACAATGAGTGAAGAGGGCGCCCATTCTGCTTGATTGTAAAAATATCATACTACAGTTGAAGTATCTTGGTCTCATTCCGCGCCTGTGAATATGTCGCCGCTAGAATATCCCACAAGGCCTTGGTCGTGGGCTGATGTAGTACATCATTGGCGATTTCTATCGTCAACGTCCCAGATAGCCAAACTTTGGCATACGCATCATCTGCCTCCCACGAGGCATGCACCCCAGTCTTCTCCATTGGCTCCTCTTCGGTAAGAATATGTTACTTACTATTCGACTTCATCAAGCTCATGAACCGCATGGCCCAGAGCTCATAATTTGTCCCGTCCATTTTCACAATAGGCGTTGAACCTCTGAATGCACCAGCGGCGGGTACATCAACCTTATTCTTAGACATATTGCCGAAAGAAGACTGCTACGGGTGCAAGAGATCAATGTTTGTGTGTCTACACAAACATATATGGGTTTGGGTGCACGTGTAGACTCATGCACGCCAACCCATCAACCACTAGTCGGAGCTGAGACGGTACACGAGCGTGGGACAACACCCTATGCACGCGGTGCGCACAAGTCGAATGCGTTATCTACGTAGAACGAGTGCGTTGTGCGCGCTAGGGCGTGCGCGCGATACGCGTGAGGGCAGTCGTTGTGCGCGCGGAAGGTTGTGCCCTTGGGGGAGGGCAGGCGTTGTGTGCACGGAAGGTTGTGCCCTTACGCGAGGGCAGGCGTTGTAGGGCAAGCCCTAGCTGTGGAGATGCGGCGCCGGAGAGAAGGCGACGGCGGCGCGAGGAGAGGGTTGGAGGTGGGGTTAGGGTTTCTTGGGAATCGAGAGCTCCGATCTAGGACCGCCGCTCTGATACCATGTTGGAAGAAAAAGAGTGCGTATTATTTCTGAGAACTAGGCTCTCTTATATAGTAGAGAGGCCTATGGGTAAATTACATAAAGTGGAAAACAGAAAAAGATAATAAGAAAGAGATACATATAGAATATGAAAATACAAATATCTTCACAAATACTAAATACGAACTTCTGCAACACGGACCAAGATGATGGCAATAGGTGCATGAACCATGCTAACATCTACCTCCTCTGCCACGAACACCATGCTCTCTTAACTCAAAAGTACCTTCTCTATAGCAAGATGGAACCATCATTGAGGAGGTATGTGTGGTAGTAGTGGATGGGACAATGATTCTGTTGAGACGATTGTAAGCCTCCTCTTGGAAGGGATAGTCGCACCGGTGAGAAGTTGGTGTGTGTTTCCTCATACTTGGCATCTAGAGCAACCAGAAAAACTCCAACCATTGTGGTGTTTCTATATGCCATCTATCTATTGCTCAGTGGACATGGTCACTAGCCTGAAGCTATCAAGTTTCTCGAATATGCCATGGAGTGAAGATTGGAAGTTATACAGAGGACGACCATTCTGTTTGACCGTGAAGATGTTGAACTGCAACTGAATAATCTTGGCCTCATTTTTCAGTGGACCATGAGGCTACTAGGATATCACATTGCCCGGGCAGTGGGCTGATATACGATATCATTGCTACCCCATGATGAGAGTTCCACATAGACACATACGCTCATACACATTATCTTGCCTCTACGAAGGGTTATTCGTAGTCTTATCTGTCGGCTCCAGCCATCTCAGAATGAGCTCCTTTTTATTGCACTATGTGAGAATCAAAAACTACATGAACCACGACTCATAGTTGGTCCCATCCATCTTAACGATGGGAGTCGGAACCTTAAAGGCACCGAACAAAGAGAGGACATCACACCTTCTCTCTGACATGATGAAAAAACGAGCAAAAAAACAAACTCAATTGAGATTGTAGATTGATAAGAATGAGTCTACATTAACAAATAGGGTATTGGTTGTATGCGTAGACTCATGCAACAACCATCACTTTTAATTATGGATCCGCACTAGGACCGGAAAGGCGATTTATGTCTAAAATAATCTTTCTCCGGTCAATATCAGATCTAAGATGATTCTCAAATGCTGAATCAACATCGAGGAAAGAAATGAATGTCCTGCGTGGGACCCTAGGAACCTCCGGCGGTGCTGGAAGTGGCTGATGGTGCCGCTGCAGCGCACACGGCAGCACTGCAGAGAGCCTGGCAGTGATGGGTACTACTTAAAGGCATTAGAGGCCTGATCAATAACCTCTAATGATCAACGTTTGACTTTAAAGAATGTATAAAGCTTTCTACCAGAGCTTTAAAAGGTTTATTGCATCGATCGTGGCGCAATTACACATGAAAACAAGATGGCATGATCCTCGAACGACTTGCATCAACCTTCCTTGCACTTTTCGGAAGTATTGTTGTCTCAGAATCAGGATTGGCGAGATTTTATGTCAAGATATCACATCAGTTTTTTCATTCCCAAATGATAAATAATAAAAGACTGCAAAGTGAACATAGTTTAACCATAATTCCAAGTGATATCAAATAAGACAGCATATTCTGGTAGTCTACAAGGTACCATGCTGAACATAGGAAAACAGAGGCTGAGTGGTACGAGATCGGATTATATACCTACAGAAGCCAGGAAACAACACAGGTTCATG
Source organism: Ottelia alismoides (assembly GCA_037367405.1). Taxonomy (NCBI): domain Eukaryota; kingdom Viridiplantae; phylum Streptophyta; class Magnoliopsida; order Alismatales; family Hydrocharitaceae; genus Ottelia; species Ottelia alismoides. The sequence continues at coordinate 192,670 of JAZKJV010001510.1, forward strand.
ATGGGTAAGTTTTCGGAGACTAGTACACAGAATAAGCACAGACAAGGCAACAAAGAAATAACTATTGCATTGCATTAAAGACGAATGAAAAAATGTCAAGCTCCTACTTTTATCAGAAACGTGGATCCTTGTCTACATCTCAGACTAACAAATTGAATTCCAAGAACCCACAGAGTGAAATTAAAATGCAAAGCTCTCTTCTAAGTGTCGAGCTCCTACTTTTATCAGAAATGCAGATCCTTGTCTAGAGCTCAGACTAACAAATTAAATTCCAAGAACCCACAGAATGAAATTAAAATGAAAAGCTTTCTTCTATGTAACTGAAAAGATCTTATACCTATACAAGGGAAGCAAGCGATAGTTTAGAATTTCCAGAAGCAGCAAAGATACTCCGGGCTTGTTCAATATAGATGGAGATCGTTGTGTTAGAGACTGGAAGCCATGACAAAATTTAAAGTTATTAGCCAATCTTTTCAATATAACCTTATTGGTCAAGATTACACAAAAGGATAGATATGTGTATTCGATTGACAATGGTAAAGATGAAGACTTTGTTCCAGACATCCATACACAGAAATATAGCAGCTATGAATAAATCTATAGATAAACAACTACCTTTTTTGACAATCTCGTAAGCTTTTAAAAGTCCTACATCTTCGCATTTCACGAACTTTCATCACTGTGGACTGTTCTTTTTTTTCAAAAAATAAAAGATTCCAACATTTGGCTAAATTTTGTTTCAGTTATGTTCTGACGCAAACAACTATCTTTTTGACAATCTCGAAAGCTTTTAAAAGTCCTACATGTTTCCATTTCGCGAACTTTCATCACTGTGGACTGATCTATTTTTTTCAAAAATTAAAAGATTCCAACATCTGGCTAAGTTTTGTTTCAGTTATGTTCTGAAGCAAAGTACATTCAGAATTACGTTAATTCACACAGGAACCAATAATGCAAAAAATATGGTGCATGTACCAAAAGGTTCATATAATTATTAAGAAAAAACTATTGGGTTAGAAAAGCATGTAGAAGTTTTGAGGATTTAAAATGTATCCTCACCTTTCAAAAGAAAGTAGAAAATAGAATAGAAAATGATGTATTTTTTCATATAGAGTCTTCTAATTCACGGTGCCACATATAAGAATCACCAAAACAAAAAATTTGAAGAACTGTTAACATAATTTGTAGAAAAAAAAGCTGATTATATGGAAATCATAGGTGTCCCCCTCTTATAAACAGATTAAAGTACATGAAAAACCATGCCAGAGGACTAGAAAGAAATTGATGACCCGCAAAATTATGAATAACAACAAAACATTTTCCCATATTAAGTAGAGTCGGCCACATGGATTCTTTGTCTCCATTCAGATCTATCATGGGTCATTCTAAGGCTTACATCCAAAAAACTTCGGATCCATTCTAATAGTCGCATTCCAACACTTCTTTGGCCTTCCTCTCCCTCTCTATCCAGCTCAACATCCCAAAACTCACATCTCCTAATCGGTGCATCAACGAACCTCCTTTGCAAATGGCCAAACCATCGTAATCAGTTTCTCTCATCTTATCCTCTATCAAAACTACACCAACTTTTCTTCTGATCGCATCATTCCGAATCGGATCTTCGCATGTATAACCACACATCCACCTTAGCAATTTCACTTCTGCTATTGTCAATTTCTACACATGTTTGTGGTTCATAGGCCAACATTCTGATCCATGGAGCATAACATGTCTCACGACTGCTTTGTAGAACTTTCCTTTGTTTTTTCTTATTACATAAAACAGTAGAGGCTCCTCTCCACTTTAGACAACCTCCATTTATTTTATGAGCAACGTCTTCATCGATTTCCCCATCATGTTGTAAAATAGATCCGAGTATCTAAAAGAATCTTTCTTCTGAATGTTATCATCACCAATCTTCACCTCAATTCCCTCGGCACTGCTTCCATCAAATATGCACTCCATGCATTCAGTTTTACCTCTACTTATACGAAATCATTTAGTCTCTAGTGCATGTCTCCAAACCTCAAGTTTCTCATTTACTGCATCTCTAGTCCCAACAATCAACACAATATCATCAACAAATAACATACACCAAGGTATCTCATCCTAAATGTGACTAGTCAACTCGTCCATAAGCAAAGTAAAAAGGAATGTAATCAAAGCTGAAAATTGATGGAGACTTATATTGATGTCAAAATAGCCAGTCTCCCAGACTGATCCTCACACACGATAAAGCCCCATATACATACCCTTTATAAGGTTAATGTATAGGACAAGTACTTGTCTCTTCTCCAAAACTCTTCACAATATCTCCCGCGGGAAAAATTACAAGCCTTCTTCAAATCAATAAAAATCATATGGAGCTTTTTTCTTTTAAATCTATAAATCTCCATTGTTTTCCTCAATAAGTGGATGGATTCGATAGTTGAGCGACCTGACATGAAACCGAATTGATTTTCTTTAACATTGGAAACTTTGCTCAATCTTCTTTCCATAATACATTCCATAATTTTCACAGTATGACACATCAGTTTGACATCTCTATGATCTGAACTAGTTTGAATTTCCCATTTTTTCTTATAAAGAGGCACATCAATGCTTCTTCTCCATTTTTCAGGCATTTTCTTACTTCACCAAATAACATTGAATAAGTTTATGCGCCAAGTCAAACCATATTCACCTGGGCCCCATCGCGCGGCTGTGGTCCATTTGGCATGCTAGAAATGAGGCTATCTTCTCGGGCATGCGGTTTTATACGGAGAACGTAAACATTATGGCGAGCAGATTTATTTCCGAGTGGTCTAGGTAATTGGGTCACGGCGTTTTGTTGCCGTTTGTCGTCATTGTACTTTTATTTTCCCTAGCCTCCTCCTTCCCCGTTTCCCCACTGTAAGTATCTTTCGCCTTTCACTTTGGTTAATATATACCTGAGGCGAGCACCAAAGAGTGTTTCCCCCTTGTTTGAGCCTAAAAAAAATTCAATGCATCATTAAGACTACCCACCTTGGAGCATCAACCAAAATTACCATTAAAAGTGGTTTAATGATGACACCAACCACATGCCCCTTCAAACTAACATGTGAAGCGTACATGGACCATTTCCAGATCATATCCTCAGTGTACACACAGTCAACCTCAACATGCATTGGTTGTTCATAAAAAATGGATAGTTTACAGTAAAAGAAGCAGCATAATTGTCAAGCCTCATCTTCACTGGATGGTCAACTTCCTGGAGAGACTCACTCTTGACAGAGCATACCACATCCATGTAAGGTGCTATGCAACTGCAACATAACAAACTCGTAAACAAATTGATATGAGCAGCAACAAGTTAATCGGATGATTCTAATATTAGATATTTTTTACACCAAATAGAAGTCAACTCCCTTTCAGAAGAAGGATTTTTCTAGAAGACCATGTTGGCAGTCTCCACCTCCTGACACCCAGTTTCCCCTCATTCCGGTGTTTGAACACCCCTTCCTATTCAACTAAACAAGGGCCCCGCCCTCCTCAACCCTCTTCCACAGGAAACTCGAAAATATACAAGTAAAACAAGCAAAGCTATAGGGCCAATCCTAATAACGAACATCTTTAACCTCAAGTCCCTCAACCTCCTCCTGAACATTACCACCTCATCAATCATTGTAAAGGGTGGTCGAGGGTATGTCCAGTCTTTCAACCTGCTCTCTAACATTTCCACCACAAGACCATAGTCAATAATTGTCATCCACTATGAAACTCATAAAAGGGGACTTCGATCAATTCACAGTCAAGACCAAGGCCTCCCAAAAGATCACCAATGCCTTTACTTAATTTACCTCATGCTTCAACCCCAAGACAAAACAAATGGTAATATCCAGATATTGATGCAAGGGTATCTGCTACAAGTTAGAGGGGCCTTTGACAAGCCAAAAAAAAAGGATTTCTACATGCCAGATGCAAAAGCAAAGCACCAGAACAAAAAAAATAAACATCAAAAGGTAGCCCTACCAATGTGATGGAGTGTGGGAGGGAGAGCGGAGAGGAGGGAGGAGAAGACGGTTGGGTAACTGTGCACAACCAATGGGGGTGCCGTCGTGTAGGATTGCAAGTACGAAGCGGGCCATTCCGAACCCTTTCGGGAGAGGCTGTTTCAGATGCGGCTCGCTTTCTCATTGGGCTCGGCAGTGTCGAGATGCCATTCGCTGCTTCCGTTGCAAAGGTTTCTCGCACAGGGCCAACTGCTGCCCTCTACTCACCGGGGACTCCAAAGGCGCTAGAGAGGGGAGATTGTGCATGTTGTTGGGTGAAGGAGGAGGGCCTGGAGGTCTCCATTCATTGGAGAATCGGACGTGGGCCTGGTGTCTGCGGTGTTGATCAGGGGAGACATGGTCCCATTTTCCCCAAGACGGGTGCTGGCGAGAGGACTCACAAATATGGAGTCCAGAGAACTCTTGAGTTGGTCCAAGGAGGGCTGGACGGGGTTGCGATGGCCCAGACAGGCGATCACGGATGGAACGCAACAGCATGTGATCACGTAGCATGTATGCATCAGCGGGGTACCTCTCAACCTACGCGACCTGCGTAGCCTGCGCACAATGTTAGGAGGCAAGGTAGTGATTGAGGCCTCGGAGTCGTCGAGCACCCGGCCGGGGGAGCCGTCCGATCCTATCCTGAAGGTGAGGGGGGTGCCTTTGGAGTTGCTTGCTTGGAGGGCTCGAGTTGGCGGAAGGAGCTTTCCTATTGAGATCACTGCGGTAGGGCAGGGCGATCGCGACCGGGCTCGAGCAGTCCAAGGTGGGAGGTGCCGGAGGGGGATCCAGGATGTAGTGTGGGAGGGGCTTTGCCGGGTCACAGTCGAGGGAGATGGACTGGCGCTCGGGAATCTATGTGTCGTGTCGCGAAGGGGAGTCTCATCATCTCCCCTTCTTTGGCGGTTTTGGTACATTCGAGAAGGGGGGTCCATCCGTACCCCTGACTTTTGGGACTCTCACGGTTTCTCAGCTCCCCTCGCAGACCCATACTTTTATGGGGGGTTCTTACGCCTATGTGGCGCCCGTGCCGCATACTGAAGCCGGCAGGCTTGACGGGTCGATCACATAGGATCGGATCCGACTGTCATCCCAAACACTGCGGACAAACCAGATAAGGTGCCCATGCAGCATAATGAAGATTGTAGGCTGAACGGGTCGGTCGCATCCGATCCGAAACCGACTGTCATTTCGGGTACTGTGGGCAAAACCGATAGGGCAGTTGCATTCGGGCTCATCGGTGGTGCCATTTCGACAGCTTCAAATGCTCGATAATGGCTCCAATTTTGACATTGACGTGGCCGATGGATGAGAGTCAAGATTGTAACAAGGAGAGGACATTCTTTCAGAACCCACAGGGGAGCACGATGGCTCTCGAGGGGGATGGACACTGAGCCAAGGGGGAGGCGTCCAGCGGAAGGTCAGGGAAGGCTCGGAGTACCAATAAGATGGTGGAAGTTGTCTTGAGGGAGGGGGGTCTTGAAGAAGCGACACCATGTCCGGATTTCAATGGTAAGGGTGTCGTGGCACCCACCATGGCACCAGGGGTGGATGGTAAGGAGGCACCTCGATTTAGGGCGTGCTACGCAAGGATAGCTTCCAGAGCAAGGATGCAGCTAAGGGAGGCGAAGCTAGCTGTGGCAAAGCAGGAGGGAGGGGAGCGATTGTCGCCCCCCGATGCCTCGACCTCATGGAGCTCTCCAAATCGTTTCTATGTGTTGGATAGGGGGGTGGCTATGCAACAGCGCCCTTTATGTCGATAAACATCCTTTTATGGAACGTCAGGGGGCTGGGTCGACCGGAATAGAAGATGGGTGTGAGGAACCTTATTGCAGATGCTGGGGCGGATATCTTCCTCCTTCAAGAAACGAAAATGCAGTCAGGAGCGGATGTCGAGTTGAGGGGCCTGGATATCGGTGAGCATTTTCTGATGGCGGAATAGGGCGTACAAGGTGCCTCGAGCGGGATGCTATCTGCGTAGAGGGGGGACTCTTTCGACATGGTGGAGTCGAAGTCCACCCACTGCCATTCGGTGCGTATGTGTAGGAGGAAGGGCGGTTTGGAATTCTTCGTCATGAACGTCTATGGGTCGCGCAGCGGTGATAGGAGCGCTATGGTGGTCGAGATCGAGCAGTTGGGAGCTTCTGCTGGGGAAGGTGTCTGGATCATTGGGGGCGATCTTAACATCACCCTGCTCCCCGATGATAAGCCCCAGGGAGGCGGCGACAGGGACCCTGGGTCGGATGGGTTCCGCGGAATGGCCAACGGCCTGGGGCTGTCAATCCTTGATGTTGCGGGATGCGCTTTTACCTGGCGTAACAAAAGATCACGCTCCAGGTTGGACAGATTCCTGATCTCTCCGGTTGGGGTGGCGAGGTTGCCTCTCTCGCGCGCGTGGGCTCTTCCCCGCTCCTATTCCGACCACACGCCCATAATCTAGTCGTCTTGGGAGGAAGGCAGGCACCGATTTATTTTCCGTTTTAAGAAAAGTTGGTTACAGGAGCCTGGATTCCGGGAGAAGGTGGAGGAGATTTGGAGACGGTGTTTGACAGAGGGCTCGACGATCTCCAGGTTTGCAACGAAGCTCTCGACTTTGAAGTCCTTCCTCTCGTTTTTCGGGAAAGAGGTCAGGGCGAGGCGAAAGGTGAGGAGGGGAGAGGTGTAGAGCGAGGTTGCTAGACTAGACCGTCTGGATGATGAGAGAGAGCTGTCAGAGGACGACTTCAAGGAGAGGCAAGGCTTCCATGAGGAGCTCCTAATGGAGGACAGGAAGAAAGAGGTGGATTGGTGCCAGAGATCCAGGCAGAAGTGGCTTCGGGAAAGGGATGCATGAATGATGGAAAGGGGGTCCTAATACCCCTTGCTTTAAAAAAAGTGCTTTTGTTTGGGCCAAACAAACCCAGCTGTAATTAGAAAAAAGGAGGCCCATTTGGGGGCTACTGCATTATTTGGCCAGGATAAAAGGGGTTGATTTGGAGAGAGAAAAGGGGGAAGAAAAAGAGGTCGGAAAAATGTGTTGCGAGGCTAAAAAAAGGAACATACATAAAAAAATGATGATGAATGATGGGTTAATAAAATAAAGTGAATATCCGTTAAAAAATGGAAGAAAAATGAAAGATTGATTGATTGAGGGAAAATGATGATGAAGAATGGAAGTCCAAAAAAAATGTTAGCATTTTTAAAAGAGGGAGAAGAAGAATAGATCAAAAAAATTGTTGAGAAGTTGTTATTGTTTGGACCCCTATTCAACTATTCTCCCAACTTGATCGAGTACCCTTCTTTTTTGACAAGGATGGGAGAAAGGGGAAATGTTAGTAGTGGGTTAAGGAGCCTACCAATGTTTGAGGCACTCAAGTTAGAGTGACCCGATGTTTAGAGTTCTCTCGACGGGAGACACATTGCTTTTGCCACATTCTCCATTGACTGTGAACTCCTTATGTATGGATATTCCCAAGGCATCAGACCATAAACGCCAATGTGAATGGTTATTCCCACGGCAAGTTTGATGACCGTGAAATCCAGTACACATGGATATTCCCACAGCAAGTTCCAGCGACCATGAACTCTACTATGAATGGATATTCCAATGGCATTCATTTAGTATCTGACCCTTCAGGGAGATAGAGCATTCTCCAGTGAAGAAAACATGTGGGCCGAAGTTCTCATGGTGGGAGAATCATTTCAATTCAAGCCAGTTCACACTCCAACCTCTAGTTCCTCCTCACTAGCATGGCATGAGAAAAAACGACCTCAACGAAACCGATAGTGTATGCATTGAGTTGATATTGTCTATAGTGACATGTACTTTGTATGAGTCAATATTTTCCTTATGTTTCTCCAAGCAGGCCATTGAATGCTCCAGCTAGAGAAGGAGTGTTGAAGAATGTCTTCGGTGGCTCTCATGTTTAGTTCCACATCATGTGTGGTGGGAGTTTGGTATCTTGGTGGAGATATATAGAGCCCCACACCCCTTAAAATCTTCTAGAAAGTGAATAGATCACCAACCCTTTGAGGCAGTTCTTTCATGGTTTCATCATGCTCCTTAAGGAGTAGGGTTACATGTGAAATCAATTGTTCTTATAGTTTTGTTGCTTTGATTATCTTTTCGCTTTTGCAACATTGTCTTCAACATGTATAAACACTGTTTGGATACCCCTTCCATGCGCCACCACCATATGCTTGAATCATGGTTCGAGCATCCAAGCACATTGAATTTTTTTTTGAATGAAAATACGGGTGTCCTCCCATGGTGGGAGTCACCTTAGAAGAAGCTTATATTTATAAAAAGAAAAAAGAAAAAACCAAAAAATGATTTACATGTGCCTGCCACTATATATCCCATGTTTTACACCACGCCTTACAATGCACAAGCACACTTTCAGAGCGGAAAGGAACACCCCCCCCCATGATGACGCCGTTTCACGCTAACCAAATAGCTCATATCACAGCAAACGGGAGAGTGTTGACCTAATGCCCCACGCCACATACATTCCTCGTAATTCACCAAAAACCTTCAAAATCCAGAGGAGAAAGCCATGGAATGCTAGTCTCCACCCGCACCTCCCCAAAAGTCGTGCACGAGAAGAACAGATGGTCCAAATCCTTCGGTTCCAGGCCGTACCTGTCACATGCAGTGTCAACCACCTCGAACAACCGCCCCCGCCGCTCCTTCGTGGGGACCCTTCTGAACCTGAACAGCCACAGAAAAACTTTGATCATAGCCGGAACCCTGCTTCTCCAAATCAAGCGCAAATCCACACCCTCCTCTTCCAACACACCACGCTCCTCCCCGATGAAATGCAAGTAAGCCTTCTAGACACAAAATCTACCATCACTCCACACCAAATGATCCCTTCCCATTGACGGTGCCCGCTCCAGCGCCAAAGCAGCTTACAAATCCAAAAAGCCCACCCTGTGGTCCGACAGCTCCGCTACAAATAAAGGGGACCAAGACCCTTCCCCCAGGCCCCCGCCGCTCCTTCGTGGGGACCCTTCTGAACCTGAACAGCCACAGAAAAACTTTGATCATAGCCGGAACCCTGCTTCTCCAAATCAAGCGCAGATCCACACCCTCCTCTTCCAACACACCACGCTCCTCCCCGATGAAATGCAAGTAAGCCTTCTAGACACAAAATCTACCATCACTCCACACCAAATGATCCCTTCCCATTGACGGTGCCCGCTCCAGCGCCAAAGCAGCTTACAAATCCAAAAAGCCCACCCTGTGGTCCGACAGCTCCGCTACAAATAAAGGGGACCAAGACCCTTCCCCCAGACCTCCCCCACCACCACCTCCTTATCCACTACACGTTGCATCAGCTTGGGAAATGGTCCCCCAAGACCCCCTCACATGTCCAATGGTCCAACCAGAAGCGGAAGGCACCCCCGGTTCCCTAGCACGCCTTGAATTTGCATGACAACTCCCGCACAATCATCACCACCCCCTTCTACAGAGAGGAAGAGATGCGTCCAATCTCAACCTCCAGCAAAACCGACATTTTATAAGTTTTCCTCAACAGTCTGCAAACCAGATCCCCAGAACTTCCTTAAATCTGAACAACCCACTTAGACAATAACGCCTTATTCATCTCCCCTAGGCTTCTGACCCCAAGGCCACCCTTTTTTTAGACGTCGTAAACTATCCCATCCAATCAAGTGAGAACCATAATGTGGTTGCTTCCCATCCAACAAGGAGAATCTTCTCATGCTTACCTCAATATCGCAACGAACCCCATTAGGCATGACCCGAGTAGAACAGAAGAAAATCGGGATCGTTGAGAGGACATGCTTCAGCAGGATCAGCATCCCCCCTTGGACAACAGTTGTACATACAACCCGGCCAACCTCCCATTGATACGATCCACCACACGCCGCCAATCCACTGCCTTCACCCTGCCAGCCACCAAAGGTAGCCCTAAGCACGGAATCGGCAACACCGCCCCCGGGCATTGCAGTGCCCCCACGGCCAAACTCACCTCCAACTCGAAGAGTCCAAAAGGTACCACAACAGACTTGTCCCTATTCGCCTTAAGGCCCGAGATGTTGCCAAAGATCTTCATAGCTGCCCCTACTCTTTGCCCCCATCCTTCTCTGCCCCCAAGAAGATAATAGTGTCGTCGGCATACTGCAGCAAAGGGATAGAGATGTCCTCTCTCCTGTAACACAACCACCACCCCTCGAACGTTGCCAACCTCATCATAACTGCCAGTCCATCCGTCGCCAAAATAAACAAAAGCGGGGCCAATGGGCAACCCTGCCTGAGGCCCCTCTGTGGCTGGAAACCCCCCCCCCTCAAGGCGGCCATGGACTAGCACCACCATCAAGGTCATCGTGATGCATCGTTTAGCACCGCCATTGAGGTCATCGTGATGCATCGCTTGATCCAAGCAACCCATCTAGGCAGAAAGCCTCTCCATTGCAACGAGCTCCACAGAAACCCTCAGTCCATACAGTCATACGCCTTTGAGAAGTCCACCTTCCACAAAAGTCCCTTCGAATTCGATCTCTTCCAATCTGACACCACCTCTGAAGCTGTGACTGTGAACCCCTCAGGATCCGGGTACCCGTTTACGCGCAATTCGCAAGATATCATTCATGTTTAATCGCACAAGTCGCAAAAATACAGGGAAATTTTTTTTTTCGAACAGTAAGTCAGTAACAGAGCAAGCAAAGGCAGATTTTTTTTTTTAAGATTTCCAATCTAACTTAAATTTAAGTACAATAACCTTATATATATCCATATAACTTGAGGAGAAGAACTGGAATCAGATCTATTTTTTTTCTTTCAAAATTCCAAGTAAGAAAGGATTTATTGTATAAAACACATGCATGGCAGCAAAGGAGGCTAGGGATTGTACCTCTTGATATGCTCTAAAAGGAGAAAATCATGCATGCAACAGGTAGGATGTTCTGGAGCTTCAGCACTTTAAATCCTCACAGCTGTACTTGATGTTCTTGAGGTGTATAACAGAAGAAGAAATAATTAGGTTACCTGGAACTCTAAGTCTCTCCTCCGACGATCCGCATAGCTCTTCTGGCGGCTTTGTGCCGTCAGAAGCCTCCGTCTCACAAGATCAACAGCTCTCGCATTCTCCTCCAAGAGATCTACGGAGTAGAGAGCATGGTCACCTACCTCCCGCCAACTGAGAGGTGTGAGGCATCTCCGCCCGTATAGGGCTTCGAATGGTGCCATACCAATACTGGAGTGATAGCTGTTGTTATATGTCCAGTTGAAGGTACTAAACTGTTACCAAAATCTCTCCCTGGAGTCCCAATTGCAGTCAAATTTCAGATCTACACTCAAAATCTTCTCATCCTCTTCATCCAATTTTGAAGCAAATCAAGGTACCATCCCTTCCCTCCTATTTGCTGCCAAACATGTTAGGAAAGAAAAGGCGTCAGCGGTTGCTGGTACCTCCCAAAAACTTATATAAAGTAACAGGCATTTATTATTTACAAAAGAAAGAAAGTAGAGAGGCAAGAACAACTCAAATTAAACGTTATTTCTACTTTGCAATGAAAAAGGTTTTTCAGGCTATTTCTAAGCATCTCAGATGTTTGTCCCAAACCCCGGCATTTCCCACATATGACATATTTTATAGTACTTGAGTATTCATGAGTATCTGAGTGTAAGCACATATCTATTCATAGATCATGTTGTTGAGTGATAATGGAAAAGTTATGATTGGAAGGATCTATTAATTTATTTAAATCATTGGGTAGAGAGAATGGTCATTTCCTACTAACCCTAACTTTGGATCGTAACTTCTCAAATTCTAAATTCCAGTGTTTCAGATACAATTCCAGATGGTGTAGATGCAGATATGGATGATCTAGATGTAGAATCGCCATGTCTGTTGGCGAAGTAACTCAAGCGGTGAAGAAGCCTACAAATGGCTCTTCCGTCTCGCCCTCTAATTGGAAGCGCGGTCCAATAGAGGGATAGGTCTACTTCCCAACTACGCCACTGAGACGGGTGAGAGTGACTCCCTAGAAAAGTCGCTCTAGAAAAATAGCCCGACTAGTACGGGTAACCGAGCTCGTACGTAAAGCTGAACAAACCAGGATCCCCCGCCTGGGCATCCTAAAACAGGGTCAGCGGAACTGGTCTAAAGTCTGGATCCCAACGAGGCGTAAAAACACTGCGAGCTCGCGTTAAAACCAAAAAGGGACTGGGATCCTAGACCCGCGCACTTGGCGGCCGCTGCCCTAACTGGGCTTCCTTTCCTCCGCCCAGTTGAGGGTCACCGCGCCCTCGCACGGTCATGTGTAAAAGTCGCAATGACCGGCGTAATTAATTTTTTTATCTATGATTCTCCTTCTGTCTCACTTGATCGACTACTCCATCCTTTCTTGGTCCTTTTTGTGGTTAACTGTGCCGACTTTTTCTAATAGATAATATCCAAGATTTAGTTGGAAAATGTAGTCATAATGTTCGTAGAGAAACATTTGCTAAGAGAACGATGATGATATCTTTAATACTTAGAATATATCCCTTGCTTTTAATAGATCTGTGAATAGAACTCAATTCATGTGTAACACACAAGGATTCATTGATTGAGGATTGTAGTCATAATGATCTCGTGAATCATTTGTTTGATTCAAGAAAGAAGAGTATTAGTATCTACTATTAATATTTTCAATATCTTTTCTAATGTTGGGAAACTTGGATTTGTTAGTTGAATCTGGATTTAAAGTCAGAGTAATGCAAACACTCCAAATTCTTATTTTTTTTTACACTTGCCATGGCTACCCTCTTTGAAACAGGCATTTGGGTCGTGTGTTGTACCATATAATCTACGCATGCGATATGCAATTATCTGCAATTTCTCTCTTCCTTATTTCATATTTCCCAATTTTATTCCTCCAAATCTCAAGAAGGATCTCCCCATTCCCGAGTGGAAGTGGGAGAGACTGCAGTAATCCTGGTGGTCTCCTGTGCTCGGCCTTGACCATCTGACAGGTCATGCATCTGCTGAACATGAGGCAGCGCAGATGGCTCGAGCTGTTGAAGGATTATGATTGCACGATCTCTTACCATCCCGGTAAGGGAAACGTGGTGGCTGATGCACTTAGCAGGAGAGCGCATGCTGATGGTACGGCGAACTGGTTATATACATGGGATACGCTTGCAGCTTTGACCGATTGGCATCCTCAGGAGAGCACATCCATTTCTACCGCCGTGCCTCCACGATACAGCAGTCTTTGGGATCGTATTGTTGAGGGCCAGAAGACCGATCCTTGGATCCGAGATAGATACATGCGCGCCGTCAAGGACGAATTTGACGACTTTGTTGTGATGGAGTCTATTTTATGGAAGGCAGGACGGGTCGTTGTACCCAATGATGAGCAGCTTCGCAGAGACATTCTCGATGAGGCACACAGTTCACGGTTATCTATCCATCCAGGCAGTACGAAGATGTACCGTGATCTGCGTCGACATTTCTGGTGGGGTACCCGGATCCTGAGGGGTTCACAGTGACCAAGCCATTCATCATAGCACGTCCAAGAATAAAGGTTGACTGTTCCGACGACACAATCTTATGCAGAACCCCCCTCAGCCAAGTGGCCAGAACCTTCAAAATAATGAGATTGATCATATTCGAAAGTGCAATGGGCATGTAATCCTCCACCTGAACCACCACATTCTTCTTCTTCAGCAAACATATGAGCAAACTATTCAACCTTTCAAAACCAAGATTACCTTCGCAGAATTCCACCATCACCTCCATGATATCTCCCTTTACCTCCTCCCAAAACTCACTGTAGAAACACTCTGAACTTAAAGCATGTTCAGAGCCTTACATACTAATTAGAAGAAAAGAGAAACAATAGACAGTCTCAAAGAAGCTGCAACATCATCGAGGATATAGGATAGGTTTTTGCAAAACTCAAAGATCATTAACAATTCCTGGAAGATTTGTCATCGAGTGAGGTGTCTTTAGCTAGGAGAGTGACGATTGATCATCAAAGCAAGAGATATGCAAATGGGAGGGTGTTGGGGAAGATATCATCACTGAAGAAACATATCACCTCGTAGAGAAAGGTATATGACGAAGGCGGAAGGAGAACGAGGGCACTTAAGGACGTGTTACTATTAGACAACCTTGAAGGTGGTCTAAAGTTGGATGGTCTGAAGTTAGAACTTTAAAGTGTTCAAGAGAACATTGTTGAGGAGGACAACAAAAAAGGAAGTGGAGTAGAGACAAAGATCGAAGCAAAAGGGGTTGCATAAGGGAGACATCAAATACTAAGTTTTTGTATGCTATGGCTCATGGCACACGCATGAGGAACTTCAACGACTTAACTTCAATGGATAGTGAGTCATTCCACAAGGAACAAGTAATTGGCTTCTTTTTAGACTAGTTCAGAGCCCTAAGCAGACATAATGGACCGGGGTTCTGGATTGGACAAGGTATGTCCAGGATATCAAACAACCAGTCAAATGGACTGATCCCTGAGTTCTTTATTTATAAGGTCAAGGAGGAATTTATTGACATGAATGCAGACGATTTTTAGGGATTGAGGATCCCCTATTTACTTATTCCAATAAATTTGGGAAGTGGTGGCAAGTAATGTCTTGAAGTCGGTTGATGACTTCAAATCGGTAAGCCATGGTTGCAATCTTGTGAACATGGCTCTCATTTTCCTTATGCTAAGAAGGATATCGCCAAAAGGGTAGAGGATACTCCCTAATTGTTTGTCAAATGCTAATTATTTGGCTGTTGTGAACTTTTAGCTAATCGTCGAAGGAGGATGTCGAGTAATACTCTCTCACCTCTACCATCAATGTTCATTCTAGATGGACTTATGATGGACATGGTAATAACAACTACAAAGTGATTAGAGAATGGGAGAGGAGAAAGGAGGACTTTCTTTGGAAGGTGGATGTCTCCAAGGCATACGACTGTGCTGTGAGAACTAGAAGTTAAGTTAGACACGTTAACTGTTATATTATGTTCCATAATAACAAAATAATATCTATTTCCCAAATGATTAGCCACATCGGATGGATCTTATACATCAAGTCGAACAAGCTCAAAAAAGATGGTGGAATGGATTGTACAAGAAGAAGCAAAAGAACTTTGATGATGCTTTCACAGTTGGCAAGTCTCGTATTCTACCCTGACAATATGAGGGGGAGCTAAGGAAGTACCTAACAAAGATTCCGCGGGGACAAATGACCTAAGTGTTGGTGGCATAGAGTACTTGAAGAAGCGTATAGTTAAGTCTCAGATTATACAATAGCGTACTAAACAAGAAGTTAGATACCCCCTTCTTCTCAGTATGCAGAAATTGTCCTCCCAATCAATATGTCCATAAAAATATAACATCATCAAATATAGCTGGGCATTTGAGTGTCTTGCAAATCTGACTAACAAACGATACATTGTTAAGAAATTCAACAACAAATAGAACATTGATAATAAGCTCATCTTTCGTGATAAGATGAACATCCTCTTTTTCCAGTATAGGTGAAAGTCTATTGTCTCCACATATACAATTCTTCATGGATAAACTTGTCTCATTCCACAAAGTAGACTCTTTTATCCACAAAGGTGAGTGGAGGCCAATGCGTCAATCAACCAAACTCCTTTTACAAAAAATTTTGGTGGAACCAACAAAGAAACCAAAGCAGGCAACAGGAGCAATCTACGAATGATCACGTTAATGGGAGTGAATTTTCTACACAATTAAGCAAGTTCAGACGATGCATCAAATCGACAAAGTCCTCTTTCAAGACTGTCACAAATTGGCCATCACCTTCAATATTGATGGCTCGAGCAGCATGTGATAGACACCCATGTTTGTTGTAGCAAACAACCCGAGCATGCTCGAATTTATTAGAGAAAGTGTAGTAGATGATGTTTCATCCTCATTCTTGTATGGAGCGCCCACGACCATGTCCCTTGTATAAACCACATCCTCCTCGTTCAGATGGGGCAACAAGAGGAATAGTTTGTCTTGGGACATCTAAAGTAGTGATGGAGTCCACAAATCGATTAAGAGTATTATGTGCCACCTTTATGGTTGGTAGAGTGGAGGTCATGATCATTGGTCACGGACAGAGCATTTCCCATGCCGAATCCTACAAGGAATACCATCATCGCCATTTGTTGGCAGTATTCCTTCTGTATAGGGAAAGGTGCATCCTAAGATAAACATTATATCATTCAAATAATGATTTCATTAGAGAAAAGTACTCTACTAAGGGTCGTCCTACTTGCTTCAGGTTTATCATATCAAAGTATGCCTAGAATATACTACTTGAGTTCCACTCCTGCCCATATATAGCTCATCTACAAATCAAAAGAATGCATTCCTCCACATATCCGCGTACATAAACAAACACAGAATTAGGGCCGTCAGAAATTTCTCAGGTTCCACATTCGCTCAGATTCGGCTCGCTAAAAGTTCGATTCAGATTCGATTCGAAAATAAACGAATCGAACCCGAACACGAGTTTGGGCTCGATTAAATAAACGAACCGAACCTCAAAATCATAGGTTCGCTCAGGTTCGGCTCGTTAAAAGTCCGATTATATACACACACACATACATAAAAGTATATATACATAGAGGAAAGGGATGCTGCTTCACAAAGCAGGGAAGCTCCCTGCTCCTTCAAAATCTGCCGTCCATTCGGAATTACGTCTGTCGTTGGATGAGAATAATGAAAAGGCCATCTTCCCTGCCCCTTCCCCTCCCGTGCCCTACTCCCTCTCTACACACTCTCATCGCATTTGCCCTTGCCACTTCCCCCCTGCGCTGTTAGCAATGTGAGCCCCGGGCGAACCATTTCTACAATAAATGTTATTGTAATGAATAAATTATCAATAAAAGTTATTGTTTATTTTTCACTCCCCTTCTGAGATTAATGAATGAATGCACTATAGGGTCCCTCTGTACAATAAGGGTTATGTACCATGGCCAACTTGATGATCATACAGCTGTTGATTCATTGGATGGATCATAGAGGCTGATGCTTGGATGAATATCTAAGGAGTTAGATAGAGGACTCATCAAGCATCATCAAATGATCATTAAGTGATGATCTCCAGTCTGAGTGGGAGATGGCAATCCTATCTCATATGACTGATATCTGACTGACCTCTTGATGCAGGTCCTCTGCATGGGAATAATGATTCAGAGGTGTCAGGCTAGTTAAGTCAATGGGTTGACTTGACGAGATCGAGATAACCAAAGACCTACGTTGAATACTGTCACAACATAGGCATGCATCCTCTGACTAGAGACAGATGTATTGCTATATGTCTGAGTATGTACATTTGGCAGACCAATAGGTTGATGACCTAATCAAGGTCTATATACCGGCGAGCTGGTGTGCATGTAAGGACATATGAGTAATACGATCTCTCAAAGGGATCATACAGGTTCACTTGTGAACCGGGAGACATGAGCTCACTCATGAGGTATTGGGACTGAACAAATTCCATGCATGATCGTCGTGCTTTGGAAGCATGACATGAATTTGAAGGTAAGATATATGCTTTGTGAAAGCATATGATCTATACCAAATCCCGATGACCAAGATTGAGAAACTTAATGATCTAACCCTGAAGATGACAGTGTAAAAGTGATCTTTATCTTCAGGATGATCATGAGTCTTCCAGTATGTAGGATGTGCAGGTATTAGGAATACCTGAAGGGTGATTTGATCATATACGATTGTATAACCATGACGCTTCCATTCCGAGGGAGTGATGAAACAGGTTTGGATTTTAGTGACTCCTCTCATTAGAGAAGTGACCTAATCTTAGTCCATGAACTGGACATTGATCTGAATGAGATTCAGATGCAATGAGAAGATTAAGTCTACGGTCTTGATTTGATCAAGCATCAGTGGGAGGTCCATAGGATCTGGATTTGAGATACGATCTCAACGTCCAAGTCACTATACGTGGAACAATACAATCGCCCTGTCCTTATCTCCAAGTATCTGAGGAGAAATAGCATTGTTCTTAAATGGTTTAAGAACAATTCCATAAGATCTAAGCAAAGAGAATTTGATAATTAAAAGTGTTTTAATTATCATGATGTATGAGAAATTATCCAATATGATTAAATGTGATTTAATTAGTTTGGATAAGAATAATGTGGATAGAGATATCCAATTATTCATGATATATTATAAATGTGATTTATAATGTATTAGAGAGAGTTAATATGTGTTGATTAATTATGATGTGTATTGGATACACATTGTGTAATTAATTAACAATATGAATTACATGTTGTTTTGGGTTGTGAATATGATTCACAATTTTTCCATGGCAAGATTGCAATATTCTCAAAGATAATTGTGAATTATTTTTTGAGAAATAAAACCCAAATAATTTTGTTGCAAATAAATAAGAGAGATTACATGGAGATTTGCAATCTCATGGAGATTACAATCTCCATGCAATCCATGGACGGCACACCACTCCTAATTGGAGTGGGTGTGCGCCTACATGGAAGGCACATGGAGATGAAATCTCCATGTGTCTTCTCTCCTTATTTGTTGGGTTGATTTAGGAATGAATTATATTTAATTTTATCAAATATATTTTGACCTAAATTTGTTGCTTTTGACAACAACAATCTTAGCCATTGGATGAACATAAATCAATCTCATCCATTGATTCTATGTGTCCCATGGATTGAGATCCATGGATCCCAAAACCCTATAAATAGAGAGGCATACTTGGCTCTCTCTTTACACATGCTATTGTAGCACAAACTCTCTCTCTCTTTCTCATATACACGACAGCCCTTCTCTCCCTCTCTTCTTGGTGGCCGTCCACCTTGGTGGAGAGAAACGTCGACGCCCGCGCCATCGTGCTGCCGCTTCGACTCTCTGCGGTTCTTTGTCTTCTTGGAGTGCTTCACTCACGAAGGAGACGTTTGATCTCGTGCGACGAGATCAGGAGCAACCGCGCTTGGATCAACTTGGATTGCGAGGACACCGCGACTCATCTCCGCGCTCGCAAGCCGTTACTCCGACGATCGGACTTGAGACAGGAGGTCTCTTTTCGTAGAGACTCGATCAACCACGCTTCAAGAGGTATTGCATTATACTTGATGTGGTTATAGATGAAACGATTTGAGAATGGTTCTCGGATCATGTGGTTTCATCGGTTTAAAAAATTTTAAAATTCCGCTGCTCAGAACAACTAGTACGACTAGTCGTTCTTCGTCGTATTCGATACGACGATCACGCTTCCGTGATGCGCTTGAGGACTTCTCCATATCCTTCAAGTGGTATCAGAGCCTTAGGTCGACGGTTTCGAATATGATTCGAAAAACCGAGGACGACTTGGGTTCGTTTAGGTCGCGAAAGTTTTCATCGCATTTGATTTCGCAGATCTGTTTAGTAAATAAATTCGGTACTGTTTAAATTGTTTAAACACGAATTTAATAGGATTTTGTTCCCCATTAAATAAGGAAACCATAGGAACTGAGTTTGCGTAAATCGGATTTCGTATGCTCTAATTATGGTTGTTTTAATGGACATGTGTGCACTGTTGCGGGAACAATAGATTTTAATATGATTAAAGAGTTAATTACTGTTATCATCTGCCTCGAAATGCGTGCAAATCCACTTAGGTTCTGTTGTAAATCAAGTTAGCAATCTATGAAAATTGAGTTTGCTTAATTTGGATTTAAATTGATTGAGATATGCCAATTTTAGTGAATAGGGGTCATTACTGAAATTGCATTCCTAATCTAGAACCAAGTGATTGTCAATTAGTGAAATTAATTGTTAATTTCGTGAAATAATCTTGAATAATATTTGTGAAATATTGAGACATGATTATTTGCCTAATTGACATGGCCCCAACCAATTAATTGATTAAGATGTGATTTAAATCATAAATTGGAAACAACAATCTTCAAACTTGATGCTTGAATAGGATTTGGGAATTTGTCTAGCAAATTTCCTTATAATCAAAAATGTTTTGATTATTACTATATGGTACAATTTCGGTTGAAAAACCGATGATCATCTCAAGTACAAATTAATCAATTTGGCATTATCCTTTCCCGAGGCGGATATGGTGCCTAGTCGGAGAGCATTGGGGTTGCGGGTTGCAACGTATGTGGTCCGTCCCACTCTCGTCGGTACTGGCCATGACAGCGGGTAGGGCCGGGATAATGTCCGAGGGATTAAGATGTATTTTTCTAATTATTAAAATTCGAATTAATACGTATTTTGAGATATTACCATATACGTATTCAAGTAAAATAATCAAGTTTGATTGATTGAATTGGATTGATAATTAATTTAATATGATTAAATTGATTATGTCCAATTGAAATACTCTAATATGATTAGAGTTATTAATTCCCTTGAAAGAATTAATTATGTGAATGTGATTCATAATAATTAATTAAAATTTGAATATGATATGGAGGATCACATAAGTGACATCCATGGTCTCCCGTCAAGGCGAAGAGTTCCGTCGCCAGACATTGTATGAAGGAGACGCCTGTACGAAGTGACAGCTCCTGCATACGATCCGTTTGGATCGGGCTCGTCGCTTCTCGAAAGAGTAAGGACGTATGCGTAGTGACCCCAATATCGGGTCCTCATATTATTGGGGCGATATTGGATTGCGCATAGCGAGTTGTATTCCTGTTGACGGTTGGTTCAATTAATAACGGGTCAACATCGCCTTAGGGGTGGTGGGCCCGGGTATTAAAGACCGAATTGGGAAATGCAAGTTGGACTTGCAATGCGGAATGTGTTCCCGCTTCTCTTTATTGGAGTCATAGGTTCTCATATTATTGGGATATGACAAAGATAAGGAGGAGATCCCAGTTCTTGCTTGAGATATATTGGTAAGTATATCTCTTACTTTGAAAGTGAATGAGGGAATAAACTTTCAAGGTTGACATAGCAAGAACAATTTGATTTAAAATGCCTTAATCAAATATTATAAATTTGAATATATAATTTTTATATTCTAATATAGTGCATTCTTAATTTCAGAAAATGAAGTCTTTGAACCCACTTAGTAGGCTTCTTGAGGTCAACCAATTGACCGGTCCAAATTATTCGGATTGGATCCGAAATTTGGAGCTTGTTCTCTCTGCTGAGCGCATAAGTTATGTGCTATCCGAGGACAAGCATGAGAACCCTAAGTCCAAGGAAGAAAAAGCATTTAATGACAAGTATGATGAAGATCATGTCTTGGCTAGGTGCTATATCCTAGGTTCTCTCTCCAATGTGCTGCAGAAGCAACATGTGGAGATGAATACCTGTCAGGAAATAATGCAGAATCTTAAGGATATGTTTGGTGACATTAACCGCACTCAGCGGTACAATGTTATGAAAGACCTCATTCGTTGTAGAATGCAGGAAGGGACTTCGGTCCGTGAACATGTACTCAAAATGTTTGGGTACCTGTCGGAGCTGGAGACTCTTGGGGCATCGATGGATGCAGACATGCAAGCTGATTTCATTCTGCTGTCATTGCCCAAGTCTTTTAATAACTTTGTAGTGTCATTCCACATGAACAAGTTGGAATTGACAAGTGCTGCTCTCCTTGCTGCATTGAAGTCCGCAGAGGACGTAATGAAGAAGGATGGTCCCAGTGGCAGTGCAATGGTTGCACAGGTCAAAGGGAAGCGCGGTCGGAAGCATGGTTCTCGGAAGGGCCCGGCCCAGAAGAGAAAGAAGAAGGGACAAAGTGTTGCCTATTCTTCCAATGCATCCACTCTCATGGCGTCGAAGAAAACCAACGTCTGTCACCACTGCAAGAAGCCGGGGCACTGGAAGCGTAACTGCCCAGATTACCTGAAGTCCTCAGACAAAGGTAAAGCTCCAGCAGGTATAAAATCTACTTTTATCATTGAAACTAGCTTTCTCGTCGGACGAGAAGGAAGTTGGGTTGTAGATTCTGGTGCTTCTATTCATGTATGCAATTTGTTGCATTTGTTTCAGGAAACTAGAAGTCTTGAGGAAGGGGAGATAGTCATCCAGATGGGATCTGATGCAAGTGTTGCAGCAGTCGCCGTCGGGACATGCAGACTATCATTATCTAGTGGAAGAGTCCTAGTACTTAAAGAGTGTCTTTATGTACCTGAAGTTAGAAGGAATCTGATATCTGTATCTAAGCTAGTTAGAAGTGGATATTCGTTCCTGTTCTATAATAAATTAGTCATAAATCATTATGATAAATATATTGCAGAAGGTGTTTTAACTTCTGGAGGACTCTATGAATTGTGCATTAATGAGAATGTCATGAATGTTACAACCACTAATAAAAACCCTAAGAGATCCAGGGAGAATAAAAATCATTCAAATATGATTTGGCATCAAAGGCTTGGTCATTTGTCTGTTGATAGGATCAACAGATTGATAAAGGATGGACCTTTAGATTTCCTACAGGTCCAATCTTTGCCTACCTGCGAACATTGCATTCGAGGTAAAATGACTAGGATGCCTTTCCGTAACAAGGTTACAAGATGCGAAGGTATTATTGACCTAATACATACCGATGTATGTGGTCCCTTCAGTACCGCGACTCGAAATGGATACCGATATTATTTGACGTTTATCGATGACCATTCGCGATACGGGTTTATCTTCCTATTACGTCACAAGTCTGAAACCTTTGAAAAGTTCAAAGAATTCAAGGCTTTGGTTGAGAACCAAACCGATAGGAAGATTAAACGGATTCGATCTGATCGAGGTGGCGAGTACCTATCAGATGAATTCAAGGAATACCTTAAGGAGAATGGAATTGTTTCAAATCTCACTCCTCCTGGAACTCCCCAACTTAATGGTGTTGCTGAAAGACGCAACAGGACCATCATGGACATGGTCCGTTCAATGATGAGCAAAGCACATTTACCTCTTAGTTTCTGGGGATATGCAGTAGAGACTGCAATGTATATCCTGAATAAGATTCCTAGCAAATCTGTACCTAAGACTCCTCATGAGCTATGGTATGGAACCAAACCTAGTGTCAATCACTTAAGGGTTTGGGGTTGCTTGGTCCATGCGAAGAACGTGGACGCAAGTAAGCTGGAATCTCGCACTCGTGAGTGTTACTTCATTGGGTATGTTAAAGATGGTATTGGATACCAGCTTTATGACCCTAAGACCCAAAAGGTTTTTGTCTCTAGAGATGTGAAGTTTATGGAGGATGATTTCCTTAAAGGTCAAGATAAAAGTGAAGTAGAGGAACTCATTGAATCCCAAGAGGATTCTGAGCTCCCCAGACCAGAAACTGAAGAAGTAAATAAAGATGAAACACCCATACCTCTTCGAAGGAGTTCGAGGGTGGTTGCACCACCTGAAAGGTATGGATTCCATGTGTCAGGAGAAACTGACATTGATCCTACTTCATTTGATGAAGCACTCGCGGATCAAGACATGGATAGATGGATGCTAGCAATGAAGTCAGAAATTGACTCCATGCATAAAAATGGTGTATGGACCCTAGAGGATCCACCTAAAGGGGTAAAGCCCATTGGGTGTAAATGGATCTTCAAGAGAAAAAGGGGACCTGATGGGAAAGTAGAGACTTTCAAGGCACGGCTCGTAGCCAAGGGCTACACACAGAGAGAAGGCATCGATTATGATGAGACATTCTCTCCTGTGGCTATGCTTAAATCCATCCGGACATTGCTAGCTATAGCTGCATATCTTGACTACGACATCTGGCAGATGGACGTCAAGACGGCTTTCCTCAATGGATACCTCGAGGAGGATATCTACATGGAGCAGCCCCAAGGCTTCATGACTGAGGATGGTAAAGTATGCAAGCTGAAGAAATCCATCTATGGGCTCAAGCAAGCTTCTCGTAGTTGGAACATCAGATTTGACGAAACCATAAAGAGTTATGATTTTGTGCAAAATCCTGATGAACCTTGTGTATACAAGAAGCTTAGTGGGAGCGCCGTTGTGTTCATCGTGCTTTATGTAGATGACATCCTTATCATTGGGAATGATACAGGGATGATGACCAGTGTAAAGATTTGGTTGTCCCATACCTTTGAGATGAAAGATCTTGGAGAAGCCTCTTATATCTTAGGCCTGAAGCTGTTCAGAAACCGAGAAAAGAGGATTTTGGGATTGTCACAACATGGATACATTAAGAAGATTCTTGAACGATTCCGTATGGATAGTTCTAAGAAAGGATTCCTACCCTTAAGACATGGTATCCACCTGTCTAAAGGAATGGCTCCTCAAACTGTTGAGGAAAAGAAGGCCATGACTGGATGTCCTTATGCATCAGCCGTAGGAAGCTTAATGTATGCCATGATGTGTACTAGGCCAGATATCTGCCATGCAGTGGGAGTGGTAAGTCGTTACCAATCCTGCTATGGAGAACAACACTGGAATGCAGTAAAGAACATATTCAAATATCTAAGACGGACGCAAGATTACATCTTGGTCTATGGAGATGGTGATCTCCAAGTCTTGGGATATACAGATTCTGACTTCCAATCGGATGTAGATGATCGAAAGTCGACATCGGGGTTCGTGTTCTTGTTGAATGGTGGTGCTGTAAGCTGGAGAAGCAAGAAGCAGGACACTACTGCAGATTCAACAACAGAAGCCGAATACATTGCCGCATCAGATGCTGCAAAGGAGGCGGTGTGGTTGCGCAAGTTCGTGCTGGAGCTTGGCGTAGTTTCCTCTGATACTCCCATCCCGTTACTCTGTGATAACCATGGCCTCAAATTTCAGCGAAATTCGGTCGAATTTCTGTCGAATATCGATATCCAGTCGAAATCGAAATTCGACCGAAATGACCGAAATGACCGAAATATGGGGGTCCTAATACAAAAAATGACCGAAATGACCGAAATTTTGGTCGAAATTCCACTGAAATTCCATCGAAATTCTGTTTTGGTCGATACCGAAATGGTGACCGAAACCAGCATTTAGGGCCTTGGTGATAACACGGGAGCCATTGCCCAGGCAAAGGAACCCAGATGGCATCAAAAGAGCAAGCACGTGGAAAGGAAATACCACATCATTCGGGAGATACAAAAGCGTGGTGACATCATCATCACCAAGGTGGCCTCTGCCGACAACGTTGCTGATCCTCTTACCAAACCTCTGACACAGAAGGTTTTTGACCAGCATGTAATGAGTATGGGTTTAAAGATTGTACCTGAATGGTTCTGAGGGCTAGTGGGAGATTGTTAGCAATGTGAGCCCCGGGCGAACCATTTCTACAATAAATGTTATTATAATGAATAAATTATCAATAAAAGTTATTGTTTATTTTTCACTCCCCTTCTGAGATTAATGAATGAATGCACTATAGGGTCCCTCTGTACAATAAGGGTTATGTACCATGGCCAACTTGATTATCATACAGCTGTTGATTCATTGGATGGATCATAGAGGCTGATGCTTGGATGAATATCTAAGGAGTTAGATAGAGGACTCATCAAGCATCATCAAATGATCATTAAGTGATGATCTCCAGTCTGAGTGGGAGATGGCAATCCTATCTCATATGACTGATATCTGACTGACCTCTTGATGCAGGTCCTCTGCATGGGAATAATGATTCAGAGGTGTCAGGTTAGTTAAGTCAATGGGTTGACTTGACGAGATCGAGATAACCAAAGACCTACGTTGAATACTGTCACAACATAGGCATGCATCCTCTGACTAGAGACAGATGTATTGCTATATGTCTGAGTATGTACATTTGGCAGACCAATAGGTTGATGACCTAATCAAGGTCTATATACCGGCGAGCTGGTGTGCATGTAAGGACATATGAGTAATACGATCTCTCAAAGGGATCATACAGGTTCACTTGTGAACCGGGAGACATGAGCTCACTCATGAGGTATTGGGACTGAACAAATTCCATGCATGGTCGTCGTGCTTTGGAAGCATGACATGAATTTGAAGGTAAGATATATGCTTTGTGAAAGCATATGATCTATACCAAATCCCGATGACCAAGATTGAGAAACTTAATGATCTAACCCTGAAGATGACAGTGTAAAAGTGATCTTTATCTTCAGGATGATCATGAGTCTTCCAGTATGTAGGATGTGCAGGTATTAGGAATACCTGAAGGGTGATTTGATCATATACGATTGTATAACCATGACGCTTCCATTCCGAGGAAGTGATGAAACAGGTTTGGATTTTAGTGACTCCTCTCATTAGAGAAGTGACCTAATCTTAGTCCATGAACTGGACATTGATCTGAATGAGATTCAGATGCAATGAGAAGATTAAGTCTACGGTCTTGATTTGATCAAGCATCAGTGGGAGGTCCATAGGATCTGGATTTGAGATACGATCTCAACGTCCAAGTCACTATACGTGGAACAATACAATCGCCCTGTCCTTATCTCCAAGTATCTGAGGAGAAATAGCATTGTTCTTAAATGGTTTAAGAACAATTCCATAAGATCTAAGCAAAGAGAATTTGATAATTAAAAGTGTTTTAATTATCATGATGTATGAGAAATTATCCAATATGATTAAATGTGATTTAATTAGTTTGGATAAGAATAATGTGGATAGAGATATCCAATTATTCATGATATATTATAAATGTGATTTATAATGTATTAGAGAGAGTTAATATGTGTTGATTAATTATGATGTGTATTGGATACACATTGTGTAATTAATTAACAATATGAATTACATGTTGTTTTGGGTTGTGAATATGATTCACAATTTTTCCATGGCAAGATTGCAATATTCTCAAAGATAATTGTGAATTATTTTTTGAGAAATAAAACCCAAATAATTTTGTTGCAAATAAATAAGAGAGATTACATGGAGATTTGCAATCTCATGGAGATTACAATCTCCATGCAATCCATGGACGGCACACCACTCCTAATTGGAGTGGGTGTGCGCCTACATGGAAGGCACATGGAGATGAAATCTCCATGTGTCTTCTCTCCTTATTTGTTGGGTTGATTTAGGAATGAATTATATTTGATTTTATCAAATATATTTTGACCTAAATTTGTTGCTTTTGACAACAACAATCTTAGCCATTGGATGAACATAAATCAATCTCATCCATTGATTCTATGTGTCCCATGGATTGAGATCCATGGATCCCAAAACCCTATAAATAGAGAGGCATACTTGGCTCTCTCTTTACACATGCTATTGTAGCACAAACTCTCTCTCTCTTTCTCATATACACGACAGCCCTTCTCTCCCTCTCTTCTTGGTGGCCGTCCACCTTGGTGGAGAGAAACGTCGACGCCCGCGCCATCGTGCTGCCGCTTCGACTCTCTGCGGTTCTTTGTCTTCTTGGAGTGCTTCACTCACGAAGGAGACGTTTGATCTCGTGCGACGAGATCAGGAGCAACCGCGCTTGGATCAACTTGGATTGCGAGGACACCGCGACTCATCTCCGCGCTCGCAAGCCGTTACTCCGACGATCGGACTTGAGACAGGAGGTCTCTTTTCGTAGAGACTCGATCAACCACGCTTCAAGAGGTATTGCATTATACTTGATGTGGTTATAGATGAAACGATTTGAGAATGGTTCTCGGATCATGTGGTTTCATCGGTTTAAAAATTTTTAAAATTCCGCTGCTCAGAACAACTAGTACGACTAGTCGTTCTTCGTCGTATTCGATACGACGATCACGCTTCCGTGATGCGTTTGAGGACTTCTCCATATCCTTCAGCCTGGATCACTGCCTCCCTCCTCGTGCACGCCTTCCAGCATCGCCCCCTCCCGGTGCACGACCTCCCCCTCTTCGTGCGTGGCCTCGAGCACCGCCGCCCTCCCCGTCCCAGTGCGCGCCCTCCAGCATAGCCGCCCTCCCATTCACCTGTGCAGCCTCGAGCATCGTCTTCCTAGTCCCCTATACTTGCCCTCCCTCCCCCGTGGTGTCGGCATCCAGATTTAAGATCGTGATCGGCATGCGGGAACTGAAAGGCGTCAGCCAAGATTATAGCCAGAACACCAAAATTTGATGTGTCCGATGGTTGTTCGATCTTTGGGTTTAAATTGATGTCGTATTTTGCAATTGTTTGATCATTTGTTCCATTTCCTATTTAGTTAATGGATTGGGATTTGTTTCTTTACTATTATTGTGTTGTAGATAGGTTGCTTGTGGTATATATTACGAGACACAGTATATGTTTGTTGATGAGAGCAAGAATAACCCATATACGATATAAGGATTTTGTTTCTACTATTCCATCTAGACTTCCTGCTCGTTTTGATCTATAAGGCAATTGCCCGACATTTTTAATGTGAATAACCCGGGAAAAGATCATTTCTGTCACAATTAATACTAGCAAATTTCTACTAGATTTTTCCAAATTTCAACTTCTCAAAGGTTTTTCTTCAACGAGGTTGTAAATATTAAGTGATTTTTTAAAAAAAGTAATTAATCAAAAAACAATATCAGCAGGAATAATGAAAACAACCATTGCAAATTTATATTTTTTCTTTCAAATATAAAAATGGCAAATTTGGGAGGTGAGGCATGAACAACATACAGGGGAACTAGAATGTCGACAGGAACTGTTAGAGGACGAAGGGTCAACATGCAAGAAGCAACACACGAGGAAGTTATTGATGCCAACGATGTCCTCTAGGGAAAGGAGAAAAGGCAAATTGCAAGCAGCAAAACGGGATGGAGTCGAGGATGCTGGTGCCATTTAAAATTTGGGAAAATCAGCATCATAGTTGGATCCATCT
Organism: Ottelia alismoides; assembly: GCA_037367405.1. NCBI lineage: Eukaryota > Viridiplantae > Streptophyta > Magnoliopsida > Alismatales > Hydrocharitaceae > Ottelia > Ottelia alismoides. Next base: position 221,365 of record JAZKJV010001510.1, read on the forward strand.
TTTACATATGTTTTGTTGATTTCATGACATGGATGCTTCGTAGGAATGTAATAGGAGAGCAGTTTTCTGAATGGTCTTGCATAATTGATCATATTTAACCGTCATTCTTTAATACGAACACTGAAAACTGTCTAAGGATGTTCCCCAAGCAGGTCGCTGATTACAAATCCAAGTTCCTCAGATGAGTAGTTCGTCGTCATTCCCAGATTATCACCATAATTATGTTTCCCATGACATATTTAGGTGAATATTGGACTCAAAAAACATTTAAGCAATGATGACATGGTATCTGAATATAACAACTCATCATTTGAGAGGTCCTGATTCGTTGATATGGTTAGGGGTAGACTGCTAATGACAAGATCGTATTGTTGTCTCCTGTAGTAAGTATTAGGGATCCTAAACGAATGGCATTTTTATGTTTTTTCTCAAATCTATCCTCTTTGTGTTATTCTACTGATTAAACAATAAGGTAGATGAAGCTATCAAGCTCCTGCTATTTAACTGGACAAAAAATACCACCTCCATCTATTTATATATCCTTCACACATTGCTAATGTTTCACCTCCATCTATTTATTTTCATTTTCTTTATGATAAATGATAACTAAAGAAAATACTGATTCTGTTACCCACATCCATGTAAAGTTCAACCTCTAGCAAAAGATCATGCCATTGTGTTTCTCCCATCAACGTATTACATTGATCTCATCCAAACAAAGAAAACACAAAACAAATAAGGGGAGGGAGGAAGAAGGCAGTACATCAGAAAGACACCAAAAAAGAGAAAACCCCTCTACACAATCCATAGATAACAATGGGCTGCAATCGTCAATGGAAATCCCACACATCCTATGGGACGACCATCATCATCCAAAACCCGACAATCAGGTCTGAACTCCAAGGAAACTACCACCTGGCGCAAATAAACCTTCCGCAAGGATAGAGGGAAGTTCTCATTCTCTGCCTGCACATGCTGCCAAACTCGGCAAGGAGTCGCCGTCAAAACAATCTCAACCCAAAGATCGAACAACCATCGGACACATCAAATTTTGGTGTTCTGGCTATAATCTTGGTTGATGCCCTTCACTTCCCGCATGCCGATCACGATCTTAAATCTGGGTGCTGACACCACGGGGAGAGGGAGGGCAAGTATAGGGGAGTAGGAAGACGATGCTCGAGGCAGCACACGTGAATGGGAGGGCGGCTATGCCGGAGGGCGCGCACTGGGACGAGGAGGGCGGCGGTGCTCGAGGCCACGCACGGAGAGGGGGAGGTCGTGCACCGGGAGGGGGCGATGCTGGAAGGCGTGCATGAGGAGGGAGGCAGTGATCCAGGCCGCGCAGGGGGGAAGTGGCAAGGGCAAATGCGATGAGAGTGTGTAGAGAGGGAGTAGGGCACGGGAGGGGAAGGGGCAAGGAAGATGGTCTTTTCATTATTCTCATCCAACGGCAGACGGAAAACCGAATGGACGGCAGATTTTGAAGGAGCAGGGAGCTTCCCTGCTTTGTGAAGCAGCATCCCTTTCCTCATATACATACATATTGTATATTACAAGGAAAAAATACATTCTATATTAACATAACGGCATTCGCTTATTTTTCCAAACTCATCCAATCATCTACTCCCTAAGTCCTTATTCACTATTTCCGAAACCCCACAAAACCCTCCCCTACAACTGCAGTTTTCCCTTTGAACAAAAATACATGCACATCATTTATTCTTAAACGAAGCTTTAACGAGTCGAACCGAACCTTTACGAACCTTACCCGAGCCGAGCCGAACCTGATTACAGTTTTCATTTTATCGAGCCGAACCGAGCCCGAACCTGAAAGTATGCTAAACGAGCCGAACTGAACCTGGGTTGGTTCGGTCAGGTTCAGCTCATTTACACCCCTACACAGAATTCCACCTATCAAAAGAAGTCCACATGGCAAAAGCACCCTCCTAGTATACCTCTACGATTTCGCTAATCACAAGGACCATGATCCATCAGTTCACCATCCCCTTGTCTTAATTGCATGTGCAGACTCAATAAGAATACGCTCCTTGTCATATCCTCGTATGGTCATCAAAAACATCCTCAATCATTTAGGATTACGGGTCTCGTCTGATTTAAGGATCGAGACAAATGAGTGTATGTGAGCACTCAATCACATCTCGATTGTCACATCAGATTTAAACATCTTTTATGTTGCCAAGATGGATTGTAGAACAAGAAATTAGGCAGCATCCACTAAGGTTTCACCATGAAGAAAGCTATCACGGGGTTATGATGTAACCTAAGGGAAGCTAAAACCAATAGGGGTTGGATAGGGGCTCTTGGGCGTAGTGATTGTGGGTCGGAGGCATGGGTGGCAAATTGGGTAGACACGGCAAGTAATGAGTAGGCACAGAGGCCGAAGTTGGAGGACGACGTCGAGGGTAGATATGAAGGTTAAGGGTCGGAGTATAGAGGAAGGTGCAGCAAGGGCACATAGGTGGTGTCAACGAGGGACCTGAGGTAGAAAGGGTAGGGGGGAGACTAGCAACAACGTAAAGAGAGGGTGGGGGTTGGTGGTGGATTGGATGGAAGGGATTGTCAGGTGGTGGCAGTTTGGGGATGGGAGACAGTGGGTTGTAATTGTGTCGACGGCTATGAGAGGGGGGTGGTAGTGGTGTGGAGATATAGGAGAGGAGGCAACATCGAGTGAGGAATAAAAAGGTGGGGGAGGGCTACGCCTAATACCAAAATATGAAAAGAAAGGTAACTACTAAATTATATAATGCTATCCTGGGGCTCTTTATATATGTCTAGGCTCGGGGTTAGGGTTATAAAGAGAGACACTCAACGCTCAACAAGGCATCTCTATATTGTAGGGTTTTCCCAAGTTGTTGAGTGCATGGACAAAGAAATGCATTACTATGACCTTGACTTGTTTTCTGGCTAAAGGCAACTCAGAAGGAGAGTTATTTCCACCCTAGATGGATGTCATTTGAGTCTTCTTCTTTATGTAATTGTGGTAGACAGATTATCAGTGATGGTGAACCTCAAGATTCAAAGGAATATTTTGATGGGTTCAGACTGAAGGAGATCATCTGCCCTTTACTGCACTATGCATAATACAGTATTTTCTTTAACGAGGGGAATACTAAACATGATAAAGTGGTATCTCTACTGACATCTTTGGGGAAAACTAAGGAGACCAAAGCGATAATTTACTGGCACCAATGGTCTTCGAATAAACAACTCCAAGTCAGCTTATATCCCTTTCAAGCTAGTGGTAGATGTGGCAGCGTATATGGGGTGGTTTAGACCACTTCAAGAGTGGCATTACCTATCGTGTACCCAAAATATCCATTGGCCACGAGTATGGCTTTGTCAAATGGATTGGTTACCAATTTGAGAAGCTTGGGAGAAAGATGGCTGACTGGAAGTCCATTTACCTTCCAAAAGGGGGAACTTTAGTGCTCCTATGTATGGCACTACTTCTACTCCAATATTTTCCTTCCACGTGGCTGCCTTCGATGGGGTCAAGAAGCATGTTGAGATTGACATGAGGAAGTTCTTTTAGGCATGCTCGTGAGAAGCCAAGAATAAAGTTGGAGGAGTGGAATGTAAGGTTTCGAAGTGCTCAGTCTGCAAGAGATGAAAAGAAGGTGTTTCTCGTAAAATAGGTGATTGGAATATGGGGTGAGCGAGATGATCATCCATGCTTACTCCTGCAGAAGATCTGTGGAATTTCCACCAACTTGTATGTGTCAACGAGAGTAAGGTCTCCTTCATGTTTTAACAAATGCTGCCCACTTTTGTAATCATGGTGAGGATTTTTTATTTCAGCTTGATGATCGATCTAGGTTGATGTTTGATGAGAATTCCCGTGACTTTTACCATCGCTGACAATCCATGATCGAAGTACTTGAGGCTAGGATAAACGAGGTTTAGTCACCTATATTTCATGCCTCGTTTTCGAATCAAAGGTTGGAGAAGTTACTTTAAATGTACGAATTCCTAACGTATGTTGATGGCCCATCAATGGAACAAGAGCATTGGGAGTGTTCAAACGGGGCATTTTCAATAAGGAAAGCGTAGGTTTCCCTCTTTGAGTATATTTTATTTGATCCAAGTATTACGGAGATGAACTACAAACACCTAGGGATCTTAATAAGAAACAACTGTGGGTGAATCCTAACAGAGCTTATCTAAACCACTAAAGCATCAAGGGCAAGAGAATAGGGGTTCCATGAATAGGCAGGAGTCCCAAGGCCACCGAAGGAGACTATATATTTGTGGTCATGCGTAAAATCCCAATGTGGGTGGGCAAGGACTGAACTTGTGAGAAGAACTGCTTACAGGTGTCCAGAAGTATACTCTTTTGGGGATCACAATACCTCGTCGACTAAGAACATTCATGTGAATCTTCTAGTGGGCCCATGAGTTGACGAATATCCATAGGGCGAGATTGTTTCATGATATGGAGGATTTGTCTAGGTGTGCCAATGGAAATGAAGACATAAAACCTTTTTTCTAAGGGATTTTTACACCCATAACCCTGAGTAATTTTGTAATTAGAATCATAACCCTACATAATCGTGAATTACATGAGAAACCCCGAGTAATGCTTAACTCTTGCATAACATAACCCTGTGTTATGTTTCGTTTGAGATGCTCGTTATATGTGACGACTTCCGTTATAAAAAGACAAAGTTGCCCCTAATGTTCATTCTTATTTGCAAACCATGTCATCACGTTCTCGCAAGTTGAGGCTTGCAGGCGACAAGCGACAACGAGGGTACGTAGGTGGTGGACCTGAGGCTCTTCCCTCCACCACCACCAAAGGTTGATTGGTGGCGGCCGTCACCATCCAGAGCGTGGCGAGGGGCCTCCTTGCGCGCAAGAGCCTCCACCACCTCCAAGCTCTTCACCACCGCAGGAGGAGGCTCAGCAACACCGGTGCACTTTTCTGTGCACATGCTCTCATCAAAGTAGTTGCACCTCGATCTGTACAGTGCAAGTAATAAAAACAACAAACGAAAATCAAGTCTCCATACCCCTCGTGCAATTGAACGACCTCGTGCAGTGCGCAATGGTGCTCTGGATTCTGTCTTGTTGCTGCAAGAGCGAGTCATCTCTCCTCCGCGCGACCACAATATGTGGCGACGCTGCTGCGACGGCTAGCGGCTCTTAGCCTCTTAGCCAAGTGCTTGCACACAACCCTAAGGTGCTACGCCACATGCATTCCTTTCCGCACTTTCACTATCTCCTCTCTGGTGGCGGGTGCCGCGGGAGGAGGCTCAACAGCACCTTCCACACACTCGACGGGCTCTACCTCCTTGTGATGCTTCTTGGAGACCTCCCCAATGACCTCCCCCCCCACGCAGCTGCCCTCGTCGACGACCTCCTCCCCCGCACGCAAGCTCCTCGTGGCCCCCGCAATTGGCCTCGCCGACGACCTCCTCCCTTTGCCTCGTCGACGACCACCTCCCTCGCCCGCAAGCTTCCACCCCCCCCCCCCAATTGGCCTCACTGACGACCTCCTTCCCCGCCTGCAAGCTCATCGTGCCCCTCGCAGCTGCCCTCGTCGCCAACCTCCTCCCATGCCTGCAAGCTCCTTGTGCCACCCGCAGCCCTCGCCGACAACCTCATCCCCCGCCTGCAAGCTCCCCGGGCCCCCCGTAGCTGCCCTCGCTGACATCCTCCTCCCCCGCCTGCAAGCTCCACGTGCCCCCCGTAGCTGGCCTCGCCAACCACCTCCTATCTCTCCTGCAAGCCCCCCCCCCACACACACACGCAGCTAGCCTCGTCGACCGCCTCCTCCCCCGCTTGCAAGCTCCCCGTCGTCGAGAAGCTCGTCCTCCACTATAGGCAATGTCGCCTGCATGTCCCCCCTGCAAAGTTTTTCTTTTTTTTAATTGTTATTAATCCCAGCCCGTTAGATTGGAGATTGGATAGATTAACTCAATCGTGTGTTTGAGTTAATAAACTAAGCTAACAGAAGGTTATGTGTGTAAAACGGAGTATTTATTCAGGGTCTTGATTGTAATTCACGATTATGCAGGGTTATGATTGTAATTGTAAAACTACTCATGGTTATGGGTGTAAAAATCCCTTTTTCTAATACGAGGAGTTGTATGATGTTTAAGATGAGAGAGATATTGTAGGTCTCCATTTCGATGCCCTCTAATATCAAACTGGAAGGGGAGAAATAAAGATAGAGTTGTGGATATTACAACTAATGGTTTTGTGGTTGTCCAAAATGGTGGTGGTTTTTCACTAGTAGAGGTTTTATGTAGAAAATGTACGGGTGCATGCGACCACTCTTGTTGACTCATGGCAGTTGTGATTATTACTTTCTAAACTTTAAATGCAAAAGGAGGGGCAAACATCACCTTGACAGCCATCCTATTTTTCCTCAAAAATATATATTACTAATAACCATGGATGGCGAAAACCAAAAGGTGTAACTCATTGGAAAACATTCATATACATACATAAATATACATACATAGTGTCACAACATTATACAAACAAATAGGATAATGGTAATTGTGTATTCAATTGTTTCTGCTTTTACTATGGCAAGCAAGAATGGTGGTACTAAGTAAATAAATTGTTCATAAACTTAAATCGGGCAATGGAATTACAGCAACTGAAAATCTCAGTTTCATCCCGTATCAACTTATGCACCAAACTAGACATGTCTGCAACATAACATCGAGGAATTACATTGAAATGAGGTCGAAACAGCGAATAAGGAGCGACAAGGAGTAATCTAACATAGGTTTCAACAACAGCAATGCTGGGTATGACCTGCATTCAAAATCCAGAAAAATAAGAGATGAATGAATCAACTGTTACAAGTATTGTATGTATTTAAGGAAGAGGGAAACAAAAGAATAAACATACTTGAAAAATTAAAATTACTCCGCTATCTAAGTAGTTAACTCTTCAACTTAGTATAGAATTGTATCAATGTTGTTAATTGACAGGAGTACTGCTATTTAAAAAGACACACATGTTAATGTTCCATATAAAATCGTGAACCAACAGTAGCATACCACATCATATACTTTATTTTATAAAATGCTTGTCATATGGTTGTAAAAAATGTAAACCATATAATATTGCAGCTATATTAACCTGACAATTTCAGAGGCATGCTCTTGGGTACATTCTAAGGTATTTATTTAGCCCACGAAATGATCAAGTGATGGGCAATGTCAGCTTCTGTCAGAAAACTAGATTAATTTTGATTACCCTTCTCTAAAAAAATTGTTAGGCCATGTAACGCCTTTTAGTAACAGATTCTTTCATTCTTTTCTTTCTATGTTCCCCACATTAATAATATTCTAATAGTATTTTCTGGGCATACAACTCCACCGACGAGTGAACAGAAACTCTAGAAGAATAATAGATAAAAAAGAAAATTATGCAGTTCAGCAAATAATCTACAAGAATTTACCCATAACATTAACTCCGGTGTACGTTATGGCATATCTACAGTGGTTGGCTCGGGAACCATTCTGGCCAACCTGACACTGATCAGGGCCAATTCTCACCTGTATAAACAGCAATACTTGCAACGCCTCCGAATGTTCTTTAGCACTGGTGTGAGGGATAAAAAGTTGGATTAACCAGATTATGTTAGGAACTAATTAGGATGAGCTATTTAGATCATTGTTAACCCCCACACCATCAAGTTGCGACTCAAATTATTTATCCCTCGGCAAATTAGTGAACTATCTTTCCAGAGATTTTGAAGGATTCCACTAGAAATTTTCTTCAATTGCTCCGACAAAGAGGTGGCGGAACTTATAACTTATATACATCTCTCCATTTTCCAATTCGATCCATTCGTTCATAGGCCTATTCACTCGTTCACAGCCATTTTTGAAACACCTTAAAGATATGAAAAATATTCAACTTGTAAATAACTTCATTGTCAGCTTTTTTCCGGATATAAATATATCTAATTCAGAAGGGAAGAACATGCATCTCAGTTCCAATTCAAACATGGGTTTGATTCACAGTACATGTTCTGAGAAGTATTTACTGGAAAGAGGAAAAAAACGAAGACAGTGCCTAAAGAAATGGAAACAACGCTCAATAAGACTATGCAAATTAGCTGTGTACCAATGGAATCTCATCATCCATACAAAACAAATTGGTATGGTATATTCATACCCATAACATGTGAACAATAAGAGCTAACCTTCCCATCGATACTAGAACTTATTGTGAAGAAATAGGATTTATGAATGGAATCGAAGTATTTACCAAAAAAAGTATTCAGTTGGGGGAACAAATAATATACTTCTAATGCTGAATCAATATCAGCTAGGACAGCTATTGAATAATTGAGTATATGTTATGTCCCCCTACTAAATAAACAGATCAGTGTTTACCAACCACACATTGTCTGACCAAGTCCAAAACTTTCTCGATACATTCCTCTAAAAATATGATGTGTTGATATTTCCATAATTAAATGGTCAAAGTGTCCAACTCCAAATTGGCAAATTCGTAGGTACAATTCCAACTGAATACATGCCGATTTACAATAAGTTTACTGGAATTGGGCTGGTACAACAAAATCTCATCATCCATACATAACAAATTGGTATGGTATATTCATACCGTAACATGTGAACAATAACTAGAAAAAGTGATCGTTATTCCCTTTGGCAGCATCTAGGGAACTTAATTTAAAAACCATATTTCAACGCAGAGATATTCTGAATGCTTCTAGTAACCAATCAAGGGCAAGGACTATGACAGATAAGCAAAGACCATGATCGGGAATTGTTGGATAATCTTTCTCTGAAGAAGAAGTGAAACATAATCAACTTGAAGTCGGGACAATTATTCAAAACCATAGGGAAACATTTGATTTTTTTATCTTATATAGATGATCCGAACTGCAAGGATCGTGATTGGTTATTATTGGATTTTCCTTCTTCGAGGAAGACTTGAAACATAATCAACTTGAATTCAGGACAACTAATCGAAATCTTAAGGAAACATTTGATTTATTATCTTATGTCTTCTTTTATGAAAAAAGACCAATGGCATGAGAGTGTTTCCTCGGATAACAAAGAGTTGTGGCAACTATTGGGTAATTTGATATAGAGCATGTTTCCAATTACATAAATCTATAGTTCAAGTCATACTCAAAGGAACGTTATCTCACATTGATAGTGGAACTAAATGGAAACAATGGTATCTCCAACTATAGCCCCTCTAGGATGTAATATACATCTCTTCCCACTGCATAAGACAATCCGCCTTGTATTATTTCTACATCTAAAATCCATATTGTATCATTGATAATAATAGGAATTGAATACTACGGCAAGAAGTTTGATTCAGAAGGAGAATAAGAACCAAAAATTGGAAACATAAATAGATTCGCCAGTCCAGAAAAATAAAACAAAGCTTCATCATTGAGTAGAAAAATGGGAAATTTATGGAAACTTGCAATCCCCATTGTGTAACAACGCACCTACACATTCATAAACATTGGTTTACAACTAGAAAACCAAGAACTAACTACCGAGACTTTGTGCTATCCAGACACATACTTCGAGAAATGGTTCAAGCATGTTTGTTAAGACTTAAGAGGAGCAACAAGATCAGATTGGTAAGGATAAAAATACCATTTAATGTTTGTATAGATCTTCATTATTTATTATCATAGGGGATCTTTTAGCATTCCAGATAAATGCAATATTTTATTTGTATATTTAGGATAGAGGGGCATATCAAATCTTTCTTTCCTAATTAGTTCTCAGCTTTTCAGTGAAGAGTAGAGAAGCTTGGTAGCTTGCAAGGCTCAAAAATCTTAAGGACACACGTTCATATTTAATCTCTGCAACATCTTAGGTTTTAAATACAATTAAATGATTGTTTTAGTATCATTTCGATTTTGGTTTGGGATGCAGAATGGAAAGAAAAAAACTACGATATTATCATAGACAACTATACCGAATTAGTAATCATATTATATCCCATAGGAGGATAGCAAGAAACGAACCCGCATCTTCTCCATGCCAAAGAGAAATTTTACCATTCAACTATGTCCGTATTGTTATTTCAGTTTATGTGCTGCAAGTTAGCTTAGAGAAAATGATTAAGCAACCTTTTTGGGAGGATTTGGATAAGATTACGTAATGAATCCCACAAAAAGAGATGATTTGCCCAGATGGAGATTTAAATGGACATGTGGTAAGTAGGGATGCAAACGGATACGGATATATCCGTATCCGATCCGTCACCGTATCCGTTTTATACAGATTTTGACATCCGTATCCGTATCCGTTTTAAAATGGATACGGATATGGATATTGTTTTGATATCCACAAACATCCGTATCCGTATCCGTATATCTGTTTTCGTATATAAATATAGTCATAGATTTATTTTTAACCATATATAACATAATTCCCTACCTCCTTCACCATATTTATATAATTTTTATGATACAAACACATATAGTAAATTAATATCATGTGTTTCCATCTAGTTCTTATATATTTAAGTCGATTCTATAGAGTATTTCTAACATTATTCGTGCGCGATCAATATCCGTTTTACATCCGTATCCGTTTTTTAAGGATATAGTAAGATAGTTTTAATATCCGTCAATATCCGTATCCGCATCCGTATTCGTATTAAAAAACGAATAAGGATATGGTAATATCTATATCCGTATCCGTATCCGACCGTTTGCATCCCTAGTGGTAAGAGATGCTTCAAGGTATGCTAGTGTTCATGGAGGCCATGGCTTCGGGGGTAAAAATGACGAGGGAAAAATCCTCCTGATTTTTTGCAATAGCTTGTGACATTTTCATACCAAACATTTTCTTCAAGACGAGAGAGAAGCGTTTAATTACTTATAAGAGTTGCCCAAATAAAAGACAGATATATTACTTTGCGATGAGGATATGAGATTGATTGTGTTGCAGAGACTGCAAAGTAATCCCAAGAGAGATCTTGACATCTCAACATCGCTTGTTAATCATGGATGACCAAATAAAAGGGATGGGACAGAAGAGTTAAATTCCCAAGATCATTAGAACTAAATGGTGGAATATTCAGTAGAAGCAATCAAGCTTAAAAGAGACGGTTTTAGAAGACTTATCATGGAATTGTAACGGAAGTTCAAATGAGACGTGGGAGGCAGTAGAATCTTGTATCTGAAGGGTAGACAAAGAGATGCTAGGCGAGTCCAACGAAGGAGTTCCAGGCCAAAAGGAGGCATGGTGGTAGAGTAACATGCTGCACGTTTGCCTTAAAGTTATGTATAAGGATATAACAGAGGAAATTGTCACAAACTACAAAATAGCGAACAAGGTAGCAAAGAATGTTGTAAGTAAAACCAAGTCAAAAGCTCATGAGGTTTTGTACAAAAAGTTTGACTCAAAGGAGGACCATAAGAATATATTCATATCGGTTAAAGCAAGAGAAAGAAAGACCAAGAATCTTTCTCAAAAGAGAAGCATCAAGGATATGAAAGGGCATGTGCTTCTTACTCAAAAGGATACACAGACTATATGGAATCAAAATTTCCACAGCTTTTCATAGGGGAAGGAAAAAAAGAGATTACTTTGGGAGATCGTGATGGTGAATGTTACATGAATCGGGTATGTTATAGACGAAAACAAAGAAAGGAAGTAGAGGATGTTTTAAAGAGGTGGGACCGGATGACATTCATGTAGAAGTTTGAAGAAATCTAGATGAATAGGGTTTGACTTGGCTCACAAACTTATTCAATGTTATTTGGTGAAGAAAGATAATACCTAAAGAATGGAGAAGAAGCATTGTGGTGCACCTTTATAAGAATAAAGGAGACTGTCAAAATTGTTCGAATTATAAAAATATCAAACAGAAGACTCATACTATGAAAAATGGGAACATGTGACCGAAAAAAGGTTGAGGCAAGTATTCAAAGTAACTCAGCTTCTTACCGGAGCTATCAAACCTCCCATAAAGGACGCCGATAGTTGTCTCGGTCGGATTATCATGCCTTCTACAGCCACTTCACCCTCTTCAGTGATGACCGCTTCCCGTGGCCGAGTAGGGACGATCCAGTCCAGAGGACACACCCCTCATGGCAGAGGCGGTGGACGCCAGCAGGGTCCTTGCACTTATTGTCGTATGCCTGAACATGCAGAGGATACAATCTACCCGAAGCCTGGATATCCGGCTTCTGATCGTGTAGCAGAACAGATTGCACCTTCAGAGACTACAGCTTCTCAAGCCGATCCTTGCACGGATGATATTATCTCTCATATTCGAGAGATCATGACTCCTACTGCAGGCACCACCACTACAGATACTACAATTGCAGCCAGAGTCGCTTCAAGCACTGCGGGTATTGCCAATGCATTTACTGGTAGTACTGGTGCAGGCATGACAAAGTGAATTATGGACTCGGGTGCTTCACACCATCTGTGTGGAGACAGACCGCGGCATAAGTCCTACAGGACCATACCACCTGACAGAACTGCATTGTCAAGCCATTTTTTACCCTTCATCTCTTGTGTTCCAGGACATACTCACGGGCAAAGTGATTGGATGTGATCGTGAGCAGTCCTACTGGATCAGTATCACCATATCAGTGGCACATTCAGTTTGGACACCTTCTTCTATAGAAGTTGCATCATGTTCTCCCTCAGATCTCTACGAGATCCTCTTTATAGTGTGACGCATGCCATCTTGGGAAGCATCATCGTTCCTCCATTCCATCATGTCATATTCGGAGCAATTCTCAGTTATTCGAGCTCCTACATTCAGACAATTGGGGTCCGACTCGTGTTCCCAATCATTAGGGACATCGTTTTTATCGAGGTGTTGTCGATGATTTATCTAGAATTTCTTGGGTCTTTTTACAAAAGAACAAGTCTAAGGCATAGAAGGTCGTATCGACGATATATAGTCAATATATCAGTTTTGACGGGTAAGGGGTTTCCATATCACCCAGTATATCCTTTTACAGAGATATCGATGAGACCCACGTACTTGTAGGGTATGATGCGACAGGAGGGTGCAAACAATGGTTCTTCAACTTGGTGTATATTTGCAAGTTATTTCATATTGTAAGAACTTGAATGAAATCCACTTCTAACATCTATAAGTCAATAATTCAAAACACTATATATAAGTCAAGAATCAATATTAATATTGATATGTTCGAAAATATCGATATATGCGGTATAAGCTTCCTAGACGATCGATATGTGAGATCTAAGAGAATATTTGTAAGTTATATAGTGATCTAAGAGCTTGGATGAACACCATTTTCAATATATAAATATAAGTCAACAACTAACAGTACCATCGATATGTTCGATATGACTGATATGTGCAATATAAGGATCAGCCTTCACAAAATGATCTAAATGTGTCATCTAAGTGTATATTTGTAAGTTATTTAATGTTATAAGAACTTGAATGGAATCCATTTCCAATATTTATAGGTCAAGAATAAACATTAATAGTGTTATGTTCGATATGTGTAATATACAGGTTATAAATAACCAACATGTGTGACATAAGTGTGTATTTGTAAGTTATTTGTTGTTTTAATATCTTAGATGGTCTTAATTTATGAAAGAAAACGAAAAACGGCTTCTTTAAGCCATTTCTGACATTTCCACCGATATCGTTTAGATATCGGCGATATATCCCGATATATCCATTTCCGAGCAGACCGAAACGATATCAATATCGATACGGCCTTCCTTGCTCAGAGGTTGGATACGTGATCAAATATTTATTAATGAGATAAGGAATTTTTCTGCAAAGGTCAAATATCGTCGTTCTGATAATGGTTTAGAGTTCTGCACGTTACAGCTTTTTGAGTTCCTTAGATCTCTGGGCATTGTTCATCAGACCTCATGTGCTTAGACTTTCCATTGGAACGGTGTTGTTGAGCGCAAACACCGTCATCGTCATTTACTTGATGTGACCAGAACCTTGTTGAGACAGAGTCGTGCTCCACATGCTTACTGGGAGATGATGTCCTCACTGCATGCTATCTTGTGAACCGCATGTCTATGTCTGTGTTGGAAGAGAAGATTCTTTTCTCGATTGTGTTTTCCGAGAAGGATCTTTTCTACCTTACACCGCATGTGTTTGGTTCTGTTGCATTTGTTCATGATGCCTCTCCTGGTCGTGACAAGCTCTCTTCCAGAGCTGTCAAATGTGCTTTTGTTGGCTACCCTCGTACACAGAAAGGGTACTGTTGCTTCGATTCGCTCAAGCGGAAGTACTTTGTTAGTGTAGACAACATTTTCTTTGAGTTTGTCATGTATTTTTCGTCTACATGTGACAGACTTGCCCCATCTGACTCAGACGATGAGATCTACATGCCTCCACCTCCTATTGTCACACCACCACCACTACCACATGCTCCCGTGGCTCCATCTTCTACTGTGACTCAATTTTTGCCACATGTTTTTACTCGCAGGACTCCCTCTGTTCCCCCTGCTCACAGGTCTTGCCCATCATCCAGCGCACCTCAGGTATGTAATGAGCACATTGTTTCTACTGATGACACTACTGAGTTGTTTGTGCAGCAGGATTTCATACAGGATGAGCAAGTGCCCTCTCAAGAGGGGAACACACAGGTCACAGACTTGGCAGATGATCTTGATGTACAGATTGCTCTGCGCAAGACGAAAAAAAGTGTGCTACTTATTCTCTTGCAGCCCAGGTTTCCTTGAGCAGGCTGTCAGAGGATTTCAAGAGGTTTACCTTGGCACTATCAACTTTGGAGATACCACGGACATACCAGGAAGCTATTCAAGACAATTAGCGGAGTTTAGTCATGGAGGCTTTTTTTGTTGAAGACTAAAAACTCGGGGGATACACTCGGTGGTGCTCGCCCCTGTTTTATTAACAAAAGAAAAGAAACAGAAAAAAGAAAAGAACTATACAAGGTATCCAACGTGCTATCAGATAGTGAGCTAAATCAACAACCAATCATCACCAAAACGATTACAATGAAACAGAACGTTTTCTTTTTTATTGTGGGATGGGGATGAAATAGCAACAGTAATGGTACGTGGAGTCTTGTTCCTGTTGTAGTTGATACATCCATTGTGGGATACAAATGGGTGTTCGTTGTGAAATACCGTGCGGATGGCAATGTGGATCGCTATAAGGCGAGACTTGTGGCATGTGTACTCACATATATGGTGGACTATCAGGATACTTTCTCTCCAGTTGCCAGGCATTCTACTATATGTATTCTACTTTCTGTTTCTCTGACACAAGATTGGCCCCTTTACCAGCTTGATGTGAAGAATGTCTTCCTCTATAGTGATCTACAATAGGAGGTCTACATGCAGCAGCCACCTAAGTTTGTTGCTGAGGGCGAGAGTCAGAAGGTTTGCATGCTATACAAGACTATCTATGGCCTTAAGCAGAGCCCAAGAGCATGGTTTCAAAAGCTCTCAGACTTGATAGAGCAGCAGCGGTTTGTGCGGTAAATGGCCGATCACTCTTTCCTTATGCAGAGGACCCACCAAGGTATTGTTGTCGTTCTTGTTTATGTTGATAACATTATTGTTATAGGGGATGATGAGCAGGGCATTCACGATGCCAAGGACTTCCTAGACCAGCAGTTTGGGACCAAGAACCTTGGGTATCTACGTTACTTCCTTGGACTGGAGTTTGCAAGGAACCAGTGAGGGTCTTGTGATGACCCAAAGGAAGTACGTAACAGGTCTTTCAGAGACATGCATGGCAGATTGCAGACCTGCCACAATTCCTATTGACTCGAGCATGAAGCTCAATGATGAGGGCACTAAAGAGGTCGACAAGAGAAGGTACAGAGAGCTTGTTGGCAAGATATTATATGTGACTATCACCATGCCCAATATATCCTTGTCGTGAGCAAAGTGAGTCAATTTATGGAGCTGGCCCAGACAGGCACCTATGGATGCAATCCATATGATTCTGAGATATCTGAAGACTTCACCAGGCACGGGACTTCTTTTCAACAAAGGCACATCTCTTTCAGTTAAAGCATGTGCAGATGCAGATTATGTTGGGTGTCTAAAGGATAGGAAGTCTGCATCATGTTTTGCTATGTTCATAGGGAATTTCCTAGTTTCATGGAAAAGCAAGAAGTAGATTGTGGTTGCCAGATAGAGTGCTGAGTCAGAATACATGGCCATGGCGCAAGCTTGCACAAAGATGATGTGGGTCAGATATGTTCTTGCTGACCTGACTATAGAGGTGCCTCTTCCCATGCACCTCCAATGTGACAATCAGGATGTGTTTTTTATAGCTAACCCATTCTCTCATGAGAGGACGAAGTACATAGAGGTGGACTGTCACTACACTCGTGACATGATAGAGAAAGGTCTTATTGCCACTACGCATGTTAGCTCTGGAGACCATACAGTAGATGTTCTTATTAAGGCCCTAGCCAGAGGGCCTTATCAAATATGTTGTTACAAGTTGAGTCTAATCGCTCTACGCTCCATTTGAGGGGGTGTTGAGATATTTGTTGCCTTTAGTATTGTTTTTCTTATTTTCTATTTATTTTGTCTTCGACCTGTAATTTCCCAATAAGTTCCTCTTCCATATAAGATAAATCGAGGGCCTCTCAATAGTGCAATTCATTCTTTTCCCTCAACAAATCCTAATAGAGATTTTGTGGAGTCTCGAAGAAGTGACTAGTAAATGTCATATAGATTGACCTTATAAAGGATATGTACAAGGCTGCAAAAGTTGGTAGCTAGTACTCGGTCGGTCGGGCCACTGACTAAGGATTAATCGGCAGTCGGGCGACTAATCGGATTTAGTCGGGCTTTTATAGGTTTTGATTTTTTATTTATTTTAAACGTGCAAATAGTTTTTATACATATATTCTTATATGTTTACGTAGATTTGTATACATATTTATACTATCATTATGAAATAAAAGAAGTAACTGAAATTAAATAAAATATTAAGCTTATTAGAATAGGTTTGCTTTTAGAAAATATAAAAAATAAAAAATACATGGTATCTCCAAGCAAAAATTGGTCAACTAGTGAGCCTAGTCGGAATTAGACAGTACTCGGTCGGCCACTCCAGTGACTAGAATATTCGAACCCAATAGTCGGGCTAGTCGGCTGACTTTTAAAACATTGGATGTGTATTATGGGGTTTAATCTTATGCAAGGGTCCCGTCGAGGAAAACTAACTATTTTAACATCAGCATCGATATGCATCAAGGTTAAGCATTGAGTCCATTCCTTTTTATCTTGATTATGGATAGGTTGAATAGTCGCATTTAAGATGAGATACCTAGGTGCATGTTGTTTGTCGAGATATTAAGTTGATTGCTAAGACAAGAGATGGAATAAATGAGAAACTAAGAGGTTTGGAGACATGTTTCAAAGACTAAAGGATACAAGTAGGACTAAGACAATATATAAAGTGCAACAGGATGGGGGTTGGAAATGTCGTGAAGGACACGAGGTGAAGATAAAAGATTGGAAAACTAACTATTTTAACATTAAGAAGAAAGATTCTTTTAGATATTTTTTTATAACAGGATGAGCGTTGAAATATAAACACAGAAACAAATCAATAAACAGACAAAAAATCAAACACAATCATCTTGTTTTACGTGGAACCCTACTCCCAAAGGGCGGGATGAAACAACGGGAGAAGGCCTCTAAGGATTGGATTGCCTAGTTTAGTCTCTCACAAACAAACTAGAGTCCCACCACTTATCCATGTGGGACTAAACATACCCCTCTATTACATACTCCAATACTCACCATCAAGCTGGAGCAGAGAAATCAACAGCTTGCAACAAAAGAAATTATATACAATAGATCTTCACACGATACATCTGAGAGACAATATGATGTAGACATGTTATGCTCTATATATGAAATGTTGGCCTATGAACCATAGACATGTGCAGAGAATGACATTAGCAGAAATGAAAATGCTAAGGTGGATGTATGACCATACACGAAAGGATCGGATTCGGAATGATGCGATCAGAAGTAAAGTTTGTGCAACTCTTACAAAGGATAAGAAGAGATAACACCGTTTAAAATAGTTTGGCAATTTGCAAAGGATGTCGGTTAATACACCAGTTAGAAGATGCGAGATTTAGGATATTGCGCCGGTTACGAGAGGGCAAAGGAAGGCGTAAAAGTTGTTGGAATGAGACCATCCCAAGGGATCTTAGTTATTCGAAAGAGTGGCCCAAAATAGATATGAATGCAGGTAAAAAATCCATGTAGTTGATCCTAGTTACTAGTTGCATATTTCTACAAATATATAACATATATGGATCGTATTCATACATGGTCAAGAACTATCAAAGTTTCAACGGAGACTTGGATGTATAGGTAGGGCAACATAAAGAGTTGCACTTCGATAATGGAGAGCCATAGATCCCCAAACCCTATAAGGTCCTTTCTAGTGGAATACGATGACATTCATAATCATCTCGAACCACGTAACTCGTGGTTATTCTTTTTGTCTATTTCATGTGACACATTATATAGTATGATTCTACATGCATGATTAGGGGATGAAGTAACGAGAACTCAAGAAAAAAGAGTGATTTAAAAAGAGGAAATGAAAAGGAAGGAAAAAAGAAAAAGAAACGAAAGGAAGAAGCATAAGAGATGAATGATTTTCATCACTTAGATTCTTCTCCCAACTTAGTTGTATATAGATAAGTATGAAAGAAATGAGGAACATCAACGTATACCTTTCGAGCTCTAACTATGTTAAGGTCACCAGCAGCAAGAGACTCTTTGTCAACAAGGAGGGTGGTAGATAGGGTTCAGTATTCTACTCATATTCATCACCTTTGTCGATTGCTAGTTGAGGCATCCATACGAAAGATTTGCCTTATTGATTGTGAGCTTTACCGTCTGTACGCATTGTATTATGATGTACTCATCTGTGATGGCTAAGGGGCTCATCTCTCAAAAACTAATAGTAATAATTTCCACTTGGTATCAAAGGTTCAAAGGTTTAGTGATAGCGTAGTGTGCCAACAACTCAAAAGATCAGGATTCAAATACTGCATCTTTGTGGGGTTGAGTTAGGTAGCCAACAACCCGAATAAAAAATGTTCGGATCTTTCAACATGGATTTGAACAAGAATCCATGTAGCCGGCCCTACTTAAAGTGGAAGAAACTTCAGCATTTTTTATCAAAGAGCCCCCCATCGTGAAGCTCCCTTGCAGGCCCTTCCCCATCCACCCCAACCCTCAAGCCCGAGAAAATGGGACATGTCCCCTCATTATCAGCAATTCCCTTACACTCGAAGCCATAAAGTCTAAATTTTTTATTTATATGACATACTACATGGCACGAATAGGCTCCAAGTTTGCATAGAAGATGTTTGATTGGTGTGACATCTAACGGGAGTGATGAAGGGATCACAAAGCCACCACCATTTATCTCGATCTTGAAGTTATATGAAACCGACAGAGATGTTTTCGATGATTGTGAGAAGATACAACAAGTAGCACTTTTCTCTAGAGTTGAACTCTATCTTAAAGATAGCGAACATTTCACATGGGACAAACAATAGTGTGGTTTGCTCATGTATCATGTTGAGTTTTATTCTCAAGACACTTTTATGCTTGTACATATGATAAGTGGAGCTCTATGAAGGAGATATATTACCGTGAAAAAACTTTAGCATTATTTTGACTATAATATTATTTATTATGAATTTGAAACAAGTTGACAACCAATGGCCGGATAATTCACTACATTGAAGTAGTTGTTCAAAAAGGATATTCCAGGATGAAACTATGCAACACAAAACTATGCAACACAGAAAACTTCTCATAAGCATATGGTGGTTATGGAGTTTCCCATTGTCGTAAAAAGTCCCCTACTAATCCGACTAGTAGGTCCGATTAGTGTAGTCGGTGGGGTAGCCGACCGAGTATTGACTAATTCCGACTAGGCCGACTAGTCAATCGATTTTTCTTTAGAGAAACCATTTCTTTTTTTTAAAGCCAACTTATTCTAATTTTATTTAATTTAATTACTTCCTTTTTTCCATTATGATAATATAAAAATGTACAAATCTATGAAAATATATAAGAATATACATATAAAAATGATTTCTATATTAAAATAATCAAAAAATCAAAGTCAATTAAAGCCTGACCAAATCCGATTAAGTCAACTGACTACTGATTAGATTAATCCTTAGTCGGTGACCAAACCGACCAACAATTGACTACTAATTTTTGCAGCATTGGAGTTTCCCAAGTGACTTGATGTTGTGCATGCCACTAGATAACATATGATTGATTCCTCCATGAGACCCACACTTGGGGAGGTATACGTCAACCTGAATCGACATGTTTATGTCCTTTTTGTTTCATCATGTCTGGAGGAAGTTTGATCACCCATAAATTAATTGTTTTTTAGCCAAAAAGGGAGAAATGCTCTAGAGATGTCCATCCTAAAACACTATTACGTAATTACTAAAGTAAAAAACTACAAGAGCCAGCTCTCGAGAAAAGATCTAACAATGTGGGACATATTATCAACATAAAAATTGTTAGATCTAAAAATAATCTCATTACGCGAAAGTAAAATAACCCAGATCGTGACAACAGGACACAGCAGTTGCCTCAACGGTCAGAACGCATCGGACACTAAAGAACTCCAGAAGTTGAGGTGGAAGGAAAGGCACATCGATTGAATCTAAGCGACCTGCAAGATCTCGCGCATGCATACACAAGAGTAAAAGAGACAATCTAGGTCCTCACTCTAAATGCCACAAAGGGAGCACAAAACATCATCCTCGATATGAGCATGGATATTTTGACCTTGGTAAGAAAACACTCGAGTCTGTGAAGTCATAGGAAAATCTTCTTCTACGGAATCTCCAGCATCCAAATCAAGTCGCAATCTCTTTCTCTTATACATGGATCGAACACCGTGCTCGTTGTGAGAGCTTTTAAAGCATTTTTCACAAAAAAGTAGCTATTGTGCCAAATACTGAGCCCATGACTCTCTGAAGGATTCGTACAACTAACAACTACCATTAACATATGTAAAAACTCCCCAACCCAATTTTTATATTGAACATACTTACGATGAGCCTCCTAATATATATATATATATATATGCTATATTCACGGTTGATAGCACCACGACAAATCTCCTGAAGTTCTTGAAGTCAGCCTAAGGAAACAATGGCTACAAGATAATATGTAGCACAAGTACGTCTCTACTTCCGCAGAGCAATAGGCACATCTAGATCATATGACACACTAGAACCTGTGAACTACCCTCCAGAGAGGGCACCTAATGACGGTTTTTGCATTCGACAACACCGTTTTGATGGGATGTGTAGGCACACGAGGTCTCATGTATGATGCCAAGAGATCTGAAGATTTGGGATAGTTGTAATGTACAAAACTCTAAGGCATTGTCATTGCATAAAAATGACAGTAGCAGAGAAAATGCACTTTATTTCATTAATAAATGTTTTACAATAGACACAGCTTCTTACTTGTTTTCTAACAGAAAGACCCAAAAAAATTCTGGAGTAGTCATCCACAACAACATAAAAATGATGTCCCTGGTGATCGGAAACGTGATTAGGAACCCAAATATTTAAGTGAATAAGCACAAATAACTAAGTACTCCTACGATGATGAGGATCAGTAAAAGAAGAGCGGTAAGGCTTCCCAAGATGACAATCCGTGCAATAGAAGGAAGATAGCGAGGAAATATGCGGGAGACATGACACAACTTCTACAGATGAAGGTGGACAAACCGAAGAAGCCACAAGTATGGCATGACTGGTCTAATCAATAGAGCCAACGTTGCTCACAGACACAACCAATCACCCTTCCTGTGAGTATATCAAGAAATACAAGAGAAGATGGGTCAAAAATAGCACGACAATGCAGACCCTTAGTAATCTAACTAATAGAAAGCAAGTTCATCTAAAAGTAAGGAGCACATAAAACATTCTGCAGGTGCATGGATGGCATCAAATGCACCTCTCCCTTTCTGGTGTTGGGTAAGCAAATCTCACTCGCAATGACAACCAATCTACCAAGTGATTTAGGTCTATAAGAACATATATGTGCTCTGTCCCCACACAGATGGTGAGAAGCACCAGAGTCCACGATCCACCATGTCATATCTGCATTACTACAACTAGTAAAAACATATGTTATACTTGAGGAGCTTGAAGCGACTCTAGCAGTTGCTGCGACATTTGAGGAACCTATAATGGTACCGACAACATGAGTCATTATCTCCCTCAGACGGGAGACAATATCATAAAGGCGAGGATCTGACTGAGGAGTTGAAGTGTCTGGAGGTTCAATCTGCTCGGCCACATAGGCACAAGCAGGGTATATGTGCTTCTGATAGCATGTGTCCACAAAGTGACCAAATCAACAATAGTAAGTGTAGGGGTCACACGAACGTCTACCTCCTCTGCTACGAGGAGCACGCCCTCTGAACTATGTAGAACATCCACTATCGCGAGATGCAACTATCCCTGAGGAGGTCTGTGTAGTGGCAGCATGTGTGATAAGAAGCATGTTGAGGCGACTGTAGGCCTCCCCCATGGGAGGTATGGTTGCTCATGTAAGAACTTGTATGTGTGCTTCCTCATGTTCTAGATTCAGTGCTGCCAAAAAAAACTCCAGCCATCGTGGAGTTTCTGTATGCTATATGCTGCTCTGTAGAAGTAGTAACCAGCATGAAGCTGTGGAGCTTCTCAAACATGCATACGTGGCTGTCGGAATAATTCATATCGACTTGACTATGGGTTCACTCACAATGTTGTTGGCAATCTCTGTAGTGAGTGTCCCAGTGAGTCAAACACGCATGTACGTGTCATCTTGTTTCCACAAAGCATTGTCCCCAATCATATCCTTCGGCTCGGGCTTTGTCAGAATGTGCTCTTTGTTATTGCATTGCATAAGGGTCAAAAACTGCAATGACCACAACTCACAGTTGGTCTCATCCATCTTTATGATGGAAGACGGGCCCTTAAGGGCACCGAATGAAGAAAATATGCCATCATTGTCCTCTGACATGATGAAAAAGAAGACCGAAACGGAACTTAACTAGGGAAGTAGACATATCCAAGCAATTCTACACAATCCATATGGAGGATTGGTTGTACGTGTGGACTCATATAACCAACACCGTCACTCCACGATCTATGTTAGGTTCGAAAAAGGTGATTTATAGTTCTGAAATAACCTTTTCCAATCAAAATCAGACCATTGCAGACAGTAGTTCGATGTCGAAAAGAAGATGAATAGGCTACGGGGTCCGTTTACAACACAGAGTGGAGCTGCAGAGGTGAACAAAGGTGCGAGATGACACACGAGATCGCAAGAGGATGCGCTACAATGTGCAGCACCATCCGCACAAGCGTTATGGGCGTTGCGGCAATGTGGAGAGTCGCAGCGGCGTATACAGAGGGGCAGGAGGCCCTTGCGCAGTGGCGTTGTTGGCGGGTGCGGGGGCACGAGGACTACTTCACCGAGGTGCAGCAGGCTGAGGGGGCGGCGCCAACAACTCTTGGTGGTGTGTAGAGGTGCGAGGAGCAGGTAGGTGGAGGTCTAGGGCACGGGTAGGGTACTAGAACTCCGATCTAGGATCGTCATTCGGATACATGATGAGAGAAAACAATAACTTGCATATTCATGAGGCGCTAGGGTTCTCTTATATAGAGGAGAGGCATGTTAGGCAAATTACATAAAGAGGATGAAAAAATAAAGAATGCATAACAAATTAGTTAGTAGATGCTAGAGCATATCTGAATGGAGACAAAGACTCCATGTAGCCAACCCCACTTGATGTGGGAAAAGACTTTGTTGTTGTTGTTATCTTACCAGGGAGAACAATTGGTTGGTCGTAAAGAATGGTGTGCCTATCATCCGGTTCAGTCATCAATTGTCATCGCTTACTCTGGGATTCAATTTTCCCCCACTTCAAGTTCACTCTAGCATCATTGCTTAGGTCATCCATCTCAATAGAAGCTTCATTGGGTTCTTCCTTAGCTCATTCCCACTACCCTGTGAAAGTTTAAACCTACCAACCGAAAGATCGTTGGAGTCTATTACGGTATTACCTACTTCGGATATTCTCCACTCAGATTCTTTATTTGAGTTAATCCATTTTGATGATAGAGTACATAGTAAACAACATAATTGTGTAGGAAATCATTATTATAAGGTGTGACCCTAACCCTAGCCTCTTCCTATTAAAAAATTCTTATGGACTCATCTCTAAAAAAGGAAGTACCCTTTTCTTCCATTCCAAACAGTACATAACAAAACAAAACATCTCCTTGTAAGCATATTATGACTTGTTGCACATAAATTCGTCAATGCTAGAGTATTGGTATACACGCTTGCATTGCCCATGTCTAGATTTGCTAATTGATAGATGATACATATCATTATGATGATATATGAACTCATAAAAATGCAAACGAGTTCAAAATCGGAGAGTTGGGTTGTAGAGTTTGATATGCAAGTAAATAAACAAGTAACAATAATAAAGATCATGTAACCATGTGCACAACTTATTTTTCTGATCATCAATGAAAGTCAAATTAAACTCAAACAAGCCCATTACGATTTGCAATTGCCCAAATTTTTTACTACTTTAAAAATCTTGGTAGAGATCATTTCTTACTCCCTTCAAAGACAATTCGATTAATCAGAGAAGAAAAAGATTGATCATGGTTGGAAATACCATAGCATTATATCAGAAATTTAGCTATGTCCCAACATCACATCACATAAAGGTAATAATACATCGAATCGATACAAGCACCTGACTGAGGAAAATTGTTTCTTCCAGCTGATAAGCCAACTTTAGGCATAAGTTTATTGATAAACCTGAAAGGAAAGTGATTGAAAGAGGACAGGTTTCGCGCATCATGGTTATCCTTTCATTTGTTTGAACTGTTGCTCCTTGTAAGATTTCAGTTACACCAGGAGACGAAAACCAACTCATTATTGCTTCTAATGAAGGTTGTGCCATTGTAAAAGACAGAACCCAAAGCATGCCCATTGTCCTGTCATCCATGTTCATGAAATCAATCATTCTCTCTCCTGAAATAAAAGTTACAATCCCTTTTATAAAAGTTTGGAGAATTCAGAAGTTCACAATGCAGCAGTGGAGAAGGCAGCATCAAATTTTCTCAAAAGACTATCCCGTCAAAAACGAAAAAGATGAAAGAAAAGGTTTTTCATCTAACAAAGTTCTATGCAATTTTTATTTTTAATAACTGAAAGCTAATTAATGAACATCTGATAGCTATATAATCATCATTTATAGGAGCCTAGCTAATTATTACTGGTGAAAATATTCGGGTCTGGTAAGGTAAGATGTGATTTAAGACATCTAACAATTTGAAAGATGCTTTAACTTCAAAATAATCTCTAAGTTATATCTGCAAAAAAATGATATTCAAAGTATATAGCATTTTTATCTGAAGTTCCCATCGAAAATCTAAGTTTGTGGATCATGCAGTCACTGTTACAAAGAACTAAGCATCACCCCAATTCAAAACACCGAACTGAAGGATCAAGTGATTATCAACACATTCATATTTTCGCAATTATTTAATGTAAAAACTAATGGTCGAGATGGTTATTTTGTTGTCTTACGAAAACTATAGTAGCTCTATAGGCAATAATATAATCTTCTCATTATAAACCCAAAGAGTCATATCATATATAAGAGGGTTATAGGACTAAAAAACACGCAACTTGATTCTCTCTCATCAGCAATGTAACAAAGTGGCAATCATAGACTGGGGGTCAATACTTTTCTTGACATCTCTTTCTCTCTCCGCCAAAGCTATGGTGTTTTTCCTCAACATCTGAGAGGAAGGGGGTCACTATTTTCTCACCATCGTAAGGCAGCACCATTGTAATACCGCCGACTGTAAATCTCCTGGCAGCGCCACACTACCACCATCCTCCAAGCAGTGTTCCCCAACCACCCTCCCAATGATGTTACCACACTACCCTTCTAGTGACACCACTACACATCGACACCAAGGTAGGAAATATCGGTATCGGTATCAGTATCGTGTCGAATCGATATATCGACGTCATATCGACGATTTCGACCCGATTTTGTGAATGAAATGACCTTGGAAGGGCATATATTGGCCATATCCGCGAAATATCGATCAAATGTCCATACCGATATATCGCCGATATATCGACGATATGGCTTACCATGATAGACGCTACCCTCCACATCATCGGTTTGCACCTCTAAGCAAGGCCACCTGAGTCTCTACTCCCATAGCTGCCCTCTTTGTGTGCCTTAGGTGTGCATCTCGTGCAAACATCCTCGTGCGAGATAATTAAAGATACACATATATATCAATCACCTTCTGAGATTGCACTTTTTATCTCACATCTCAGCTTCCTACTTCATGTTTGATCAATATATCAGACACGACTATGCCCGCTCCTCTAGAAGGAATCCATGCACGATTGACTCCTTAATAATTCCACAAGAGAACACTATCAAGTTAGAAAAGGGTCAAGAACTATAAATTTTAATTTCATGCATGCCAAGTGTTCTGTTATATAGGAAATAGTATTTGTTATTTCCTTTCTTCGTAATTTTCCACTGGTTTTTCACCCTCTAGGATTACTCCTTTACAATAAAGGATCCCTATGACCTCTTAATAAACAAGACATTCATTTTTATCTGCATGGTATCGAGCAGCGGTCTCAGACCATAACTCTGCTATCCTTGATATCCTAGATCCCACATGTCGACCGTCTTCCTTGGAGTTTACACAACCACCTAAGCCTCCTTAAGAATCATGTGCACCTCAATCTCCGTCACCTCAAGGGAGGTGCACGGCCCTAGCAGGCCCACACGCTCACACGGAACACCCAAGCGACACTAGTTGCAGCACCGCCATAGGTGCACCCCACGACACCTAGCAACATTATTGGGCTTGTCGTTGGCGCCCTAGGACCACTGTACAGGTGCACAAGCCTACCTCAGCAACTGCACAACTCCACCTCGACCCATGTATGCCTCGTGAGTCCTCTACAACTTGCCGGGCCACTAGTCTTCCCCGATTTTGATGCATCTCAAGTGGGGTTTATTCCTCTAAAACCAATCTGACTGCCTAAAGTGTCGAATTGGGGATCGGAAAGGTTGTGCTCTTAGTATACACACACAATCTACTATTTATATGATTGTGTAGATAAAATGAGACCTTTCTGTGACCGGTAACGCCCTTCCTGGTCCCATTTATTCATCATGATAAAACACAAAGTCAATAAGAATTCATCTCCCACTTTTGGGCATTCAAAGGCCTCGCCTTAGCCTCCCGTCATCAAGAAGGATGAGACCTCGTCATGCGATTTTACTCTTGAGGTTCGGAAGGAGATGGGATCGACTGGGAGCGTTGAAGTGGGTCCAACAGCGGTGGTCGGGGACGCGGCTGCCGGGCAGGGGGGGAGTTGCACCCTCCATGGAAGGGGTCGTGAGGCCTTTCAGGGATTTTGAATCGAAGATGCCGGAAAAGGAAATCCATGGGGAAGCGTATTTGACGGGTTCTGGAGCAAGGCTCGAGATGGGGGAGGGTGCCCTCGGAGATTGCACTATAGGTACCGGGATTTGTGACGTTGGAGCCCGTGCTTCGTATGCCCAAGTGGTATTGGGCTATGGGGTTATGGAGCAGGGAAAGGTGGATCTGGTAGGCGGGCCCATGTCCCGGCACTTTGGTTTAGTGGATCAGGCAGAAACTCTATCGGGTCTGGCGTTCAGGCCCTCTTTTCAGTGTGTGGGTCGGGCTAGCTCATGCCCTCCACCAGTAGTTTTCGATATGCCTGATTCGGGTGGCGTACCTCGGGTCATGAAGCACGGTCTTGGTTCTGCTGCCCTAAAGCAAAAAAGTTTTTGCTCATCTGCTGCATCGAAATCTAAGGGTTCCGATCTCTATGTGGGGACGGAAACAAAAATGGGGATCTTCGAAGCCTCGGACCCTATCGCGGACGGTGTTACCGGTTTCACGCTCACGTCTTCTAGCCATGATCAGATGCTAAGCTCAAGG
Source organism: Ottelia alismoides (assembly GCA_037367405.1). Taxonomy (NCBI): domain Eukaryota; kingdom Viridiplantae; phylum Streptophyta; class Magnoliopsida; order Alismatales; family Hydrocharitaceae; genus Ottelia; species Ottelia alismoides. Next base: position 249,434 of record JAZKJV010001510.1, read on the forward strand.
GAATATCTTTGGTCACATGTTTCGCCTGGCACAAATGATATCACTTTCGTGGCAGAGCACATCGGGACCACGCAGGCCTCCGATGAGCGGATTGGCGTGGCGACGCCGCTCCTTATAGCTGTTGAACAGCGGGGGGACGAGCGCCCGAGGGTGGAGTTGGATGGCGTTGTGGTAGCAGAGCATGTGTGTTTTGGGATTATCATTGTTCGGCGTCGAATAAGAGAGAGAAGATGGGTGCACCGGTTGGAGATTTACCGTCGGCAGGTTGGTCATGCAGGGAGTTCTAAAGCGGGGTCGGCTCGGGGTGGTGGTTGGGGCGGAGCGCTTAACAGTTTCAATGACAAGTGGGAAGGGGGCATGGGGAATCTGCTGCGACTAGAAGGGGAGGATGAATCAGGATACGCACATCATGTGGTCGAGGGGACCTTGGGGAGGCAGTCGGAGACGGGCAAGCCCCTTACGGCTCTACCGATACTGTTGAGGAGGAGGCGATACCTCAAATTGTGCCTGGTGTTGGTCTTGAGTCAGAAGTGTTGGAATGTCTTGGTCTGGTGAGACCTAGCAGGGTTTCAGTTATGATGCAATGAGGCTGGTATCTTGGAATGTAAGGGGTTTGGGGCGGGCTGACAAGAATATGGTGATTCGGAACTTACTTATTCAGCATAAGGCGGAATTGGTGCTCTTACAAGAGACTAAAAGTTTTGAAGGCATGGATGGGTTCTGGAAGGAGAACGGGGGTCGATCTATGGGGAAATTCAGGGCGTTGGATGCGGTCAGGGTGGCAGGTGGACAGGCAATCGGCTGGGATGGAGCAAAGATGGAACTAAATGGTGAGGAGATCCGTAAGGTGTTCTCCATGTCTGTTATGTTAAGGCACGGGTGTGATGGTAGGATGTTGTTGATCACAAATGTGTATAATCCACGTAATGACATTTGCGTCGAAGGCTTAGTAGGCGAGTTATGGATGACTCGAGAGAGGTTTCATGATGCGATCTGGCTTATCGCAGGTGACTTTAATGTGACATTGTGCCTGGAGGACCGCCCCAGGGGCCATGGTGGTGGGGACAGATGTTCGCGTGAGCAGATGGAGGCCATTCAAGGAATGGGGTTGCAGATTCTTGATGTGGTTGGTTGTGTGTACATGTGGCACGGCGCAAGATCTAAGTCACGTCTCGATAGATTCTTGTTGTCTGGTGAAGCACTGGAGGCTTTCCCGATGGATGGTGCCCGTGCTTTACCGTGGTCTCGGTCTGATCACACATCGATTTTATGGTATTCTGGAGAGGAGGACTGGTCTCGTTCGTTTTTCGTATTTAAGAAGTCTTGGTTACTGGAGCCTGGCTTCCAGGAGGCAGTTTCAGAGTTCCGGGAGGGCTGCTGCCCAGATGGCACGGCTACTCATTGGTTTGCGAGAAACTGAGGGCGTTGAGGTCATTCCTACAAACATTTAATCGTTCGATTTGTATGCAGTGCAAGGCTCGTCGGCAGAAGGCACGGGAGGGCGTTCAGAGGCTAGATGAACTGGAGGACATGAGGGAGCTCACGACGGAGGAGGTAGCTTTGAGGTGTGGTTGCCTTGATGATGCTGCAGGAGGATAGGAAGGATGAGGTCTCTTTGAGGCAAAGGTTTTGTCAGAAATGGGTAAGAGAAGGGGATGCCAACACTAAATTATTTCATGCAATGGCCAGAAGGAGGAGGTACATTATCCACTCGATTCGGGTTGAAGAGCAGTGGTGGAGGGAGATCAGATAGAGGGGTCGGCCTTCCGACCGCATTTCCAAGAGTTTAGTGGGTGGACTGCCCCGACGAGGTGGGGTTGGCTAGGCAGAGGTGTTTTGCGAATCTCGGAAGCCGATGAGATTATGTTGGAAGCGGAAATCACTAAGGCAGAGGCTAGGCGGACGTACTTCCTGTTGAATGAGGATGGGGCTCCTGGTCCGGACGGCTTACAAGTGTCATTAAATAAAGAATTTGGGGAGATGATCAAGCACGGGGTAATGGAGGCCATTGCAGAATTCCGAGATGGAAACAGTGGGTTTGAAGTACTGAACAAAGCGCTCATCACACCTTTGAGTGTCTCCCCCTTTCTTGACTTCAAAAAAAAACAAAGCACTCATCTTTTTATTGCCTAAGAGGGGCTCTCCTTACATTATCGAGGACTACAAGTTGATTGCTTTGTCTAATGCGGTGTATCCAATCATTTCGAAGATTTTGGCAAATCGTCTTAAGGGGGTCCTTGAACGAATCATCTCTCCTGAGCAGATGGCTTTTGTTCCAAGTCGGAATATCGTGGATGGTTTGGTTGTTGCATAGGAGATCGCATCGAAGTGGAAGCGATGCCATAAAAGAGGAATCCTGTGGAAGGTAGACCTCTCTAAGGCCTACGACTATATCAACTTGAGATTTTTGAGGGCTTCTTAGGGAAAGAAGGGCTTTCTAGCACGATAGCTTGGTTGGATAAAGCGGTGTATCACGACCTCGTCTCATGTCGTTCTGGTTAATGGCAGGCCGGAAGGGGGTTTCTTTCAGCGGCAAAGGGGGCTTCTTTGGGAAAGAGGGGCTTTCTGGAACGATAGCTTGGTTGGATAAAGCAATGTATCACGACCCCATCTCATGTCGTTCTGGTTAATGGCAGGCCTGAAGGGGGTTTCTTTCACCGGCAAAGGGGGATTTGGTAGGGATGTTCGTTGGCCCCGCTTTCGTTTATCAATGTGGCAGATGTGATGGTTGTTACGATGAGATTGGCGGTTGGTGCAAGGTGGTGTGAGGGATATGTGTGGGGGGATATTTCCATTCCTTTGTTGCAGTATGTGAATGACGCTATTCTATTCATGAGGGTTGACAAGGAGAAGATGAGGAGAGCATCATACATTATGGACATTTTTTTGGACATATATGGGCTTCATATCAACAAGGATAAATCGGTGGTGGCTCCATTTGGATTGCCAGAGCATGATTTGCAGTAGGCGTCAACAATTCTTGGATGCCCCATGGATACCCTCCCGATCAATTATTTGGATCTTCCACTAGTGGCGAGAAAACTAAGGAATCAGGACTGGCAGAGTTTACTGGATAGGCATGAGAGCAGACTGGAGGGCTGGAAAGCTTCGTTGTTGTCGAGAGGTGGGAAGATGGCGATCCTTAAGCACGACTTATTGGCAATCCCCGTCTTCTTTTGTTCCACACGACAGCTCCCTGTGAGTATTCAGGCACGCACCGAAGGTCTCAAGGGAAGGTTTTTTTGGTCAAATGGAAAGCAAAACAAGAGAGGTGTTCACTTGGTCGGAAGGGATAGACTGACGAGATCTAAGCAAGGTGGGATGGGAATTCTACGCTTGGGAGAGATGAATAAGGCATTTCTGGCGAAATCGGTGGTCCGGATTTGGCAAGACTCTGGTGACATGGTCTGCAAGATGATGAGGAGCTTATATGGAGTGTGAATGGAGCTTATTCGGAGGCGGATCCTTGACGTTCGTCGTCTTTTCTTTAAAAGGGAATCGCCGAGGTGTTGCCGGAGATTGCCGTGAAAATGCAGCCGCTGCTTGGGGACGGGACGTCCTTCCATTTTTTGACCGATGATTAGAGTGGCGAGGGATCTCTGGGTGAGATCTTTCCGAGGTTATACACGAACGGCCACTCTGTTTAGGGCGATAGAAGATTCTCCGTGAAGAAAGCGTATCGGTTCCTGGTGGAGGATGGCCAAGATATGGAGAGCGAGCTGGTAAATGACACAAAGCTGATTTGGAAGAGCGGTATCCCAAACAGCATAAATATCTTTCTCTGGCTTTTTAGGTAAGAGCAACTCCTCACACAGGTACGTCATGGAGATTTGTTGGGGGTCGAGGTTGGTATGTGCTCCACATGCGGTGTGGCGCCAGAGGACGCGGAACATTTATTCTTCACTTGTTACTCTTCGGCACACGCTTGGGAGATTGCCAGCATTCCTTGGATTCAGAGGCAGACGGCTCCCGACTTTTGGAGGAGCATCAGAGCAGTTTGCGGGCAAGGATACGAGGATTGCATGCGTCCATTTGCCATTCTGTGGGCGATTTGGTGCACTAGAAATAGCACCATTTTGGGGGGCATACTTGTTACATGGAAAACATTGTGGAACATAGTAGGCCGTTGTGTATACTGTGCAGATTGTGATATGATTCTAGCTTACATATAAATTTTCTTTTTCTATTTTTTCTAATACATTTGGAGGCGGCTCCCATCCTCCGGGAGACCACCCATCTCACTTCTCAAAAAAACGGAGGGTAATGCAGTTCATAAGTATGTGCAGAGCAACAACAAAGAATATATCATGACGCAACTTAAGCTAGGCAACAAGATTGGACAAATACTTCATGAAAGCAAGACAATGTATGGCATGTGTTTGGCTCTCTGAAACTCTTGCAACAAAGGTCACTAGTGATATTTTTCATTACCCCACTGTCAAGACAATGCGGGACATACTCACCACTAGGTGTGCACATAAATCGGATAAAATCCGAAATCCAATCCAATCTGATGTTATGGGATTGGATTGGATTGGTTTTAATAATTTTATTAGATTAGATCGTATTGGAATTTTTCAAATCCGTTAAAGTATTGATTGGAATGAATTATTATCAAATTCTGATCTAATCTAATCTAATCTGTTAACTTGTAACACACGTGACATTTATTTGGAGTCATTCTCAATTTCTCATTATTTCATGATCTCCATATGATTTTTATTAATTTGGAGAAGGATTATGAACCAGTTATGAGTCATTCCCAAGGGAGATTTCATGGTAAGTTTTGTACAAGAGACAAGTATATGCCCTATACACCTTCCAAAGGATATGTATGATGGAGCTTCAACTTGTGTAAGGATCCAATCTGAAAAGACTGGCCATTCTAACATCAGCATCGGTCAGCAACAAGGTTCAGCTTTGAGTCCATTCCTTTTTACTTTGGTTATGGATGACTTGACTAGTCACATTTAGGGTGAGACACCTTTGTGTATGTGTTCGACAATGATATTGTGTTATTTGATGAGACAAGAGATGGAGTAGATGAGAAACTGGAGGTTTGGAGACATGCCCTACAGAATAAAGGATTTCGTAAAAGTACAACATAGATTGAATATGTGGAATGCACATTTGATGGAAACGGTGAAGGACTCCAAGTGAATATTAGAGATGATAACATTTATAAAAAAATAGATGCTAGGGATCTATTTTGCAACAAGATGGGAAAAAAGACGGAGATGTTACTCATAGAATAAATACAGGTTGGCTAAAGTAGAGAGGAGCATCTACCCTTCTTTACAAGAACAACAACCACCTATATTGTTCTTTGTGATAAGAAAATCCCTTTGAAAGTGAAATGCAAGTACTACAAAGCAAGCATGATACCTGTTACACTCTTTTTTTGAAAGTCTGCAGGTCAGGGGGCAGTGCTCGGCGGCACCCTCCCCATCAAAAATTTATTTCAAGTAGAAAGCGAAACAAAGGAAATTACAGAGTTAAAAAGTAGAAAGACCCAACCTTACAAAAAGTTAACAAAAAACCTCCCAAAAAAAGCAAAAACGCTAAAGCAACCAGTCAACGACAAGCCTCTTCGCAAGGAAAGCCACGTTCTCCTCATAAAATCTTTGACCGGAGAAGAGGAGGACGTTTCTGCCACGCCAAATCGCCCAAAGGTAAGCCATCGGAAGAATGCGATCAGCTCTTGGTCTGTCCTTATTCAGGTGGATCGAATTCCAGAACGAATGGAAGTCATCTAAGCGGCACCAAGGAATCACCGAGTTCAGCCAGATCTGAGATACCACAGGACAAGCAAAGAAAAGGTGATCAATTGTCTCGATCGCATTGTCACAGATCAAACATCTGTCTGCAATTATTCCCAATAGTTTGACGCACTGGTCGCGAGTCAAAAGTCGCTTGCGCCGAAGGAGCCACAAGAAAATCCCCACACGTTCGGGTAGGCGAAGGGACCAAATTGAAGTACAATCCCTGATCAGAGACTCCGAGTTCGCCGGCGGGGGTCTGCAGATAGCCCCATAGGCCCCCTTAACCGAGAAAAGGCCAGCTTTCCAGCCCCAGTTACACTCTACGAATCGGAATGTTATCTTGTGAACTATAGACATGTGCAGAGAATGACATAGCATAAATGAAAATGCTAAGATGGATGTATAGCCATACATAAAAAGATCGGATTTGGAATGATGCGATTAGAAGGAAAGTTGGTGTAGCTCCGATAGAGGATAAGATGACAAAAAACAGCTTAAGATGGTTTGGCCATTTGCAAAGGAGGTCAAATCATGCACAAATTAGAAGATGCAAGATTTCGGATGTTGGGTCGGTTAACAGAGGGTGAGTAAAAACCAAGAAGTGTTGGAATGAGACTATCTAAAAAGATCTTAGTTATTTCGATTTAAGCCGAAGAATAACCCAAAATAAATCTGAAGAGAGGCAAAAAAAATTCAAGTACCCGACCCTACTAAATTGTGGGAAAAGGTTTTGTTATTGTTGTCGTATTCTCAATTTCCCATATAGACATAATGAATGTCACTTATTTCATTTTTTCACATCAATGGCAGATACAACTCCTTTTACTATCATGTTCTCTTCTTCTTTTAAAAGTCAAATGTTAAATTCATAAATAATAAAATACGATTGTAACTTGTAAACTCTATTGGATTATTCCCCAATCAGTTCTCTTTAGACCCACAATATTCCACTCGGTTGCTTCTCCCTCGAAGTTCATTTTGACATTGTCCCCTCCCAAAAAATGTTATCCTTCTCCAGCACAATGCCACCGCCCTCCCCGTAGCATTATCCCCCTCCCACACGAAACCATATACCCTAAAGACATCCAACAACTACATAAGATCATCCATCCTTTGATCCAAAATGTCAAAGCAAAAAGGTGAGATAAAGAATCACTGTCGCGCACAATAGTCACCAAAATGTTTGGATCAATCGCTTGCATCACCATAAGAAAATCTAATTCCCACCACCACCATTCGTCCAATCATCACGTGAAAATCAAAAGCCTCTCACACCACCTAAGATAGGTCGAAATAACGGGTGCACATCCTGCAGCAACATGCAAACCTCCCTCCAGAAATGAGACGATGCAAAACCAAGCTCCCTAAGTCCCAAGAAAGAAGAGTATGGCTCATAAATCTTTCGAATTAAAGTACACCACTCCTCCACTATCACCCTAAATCGGTGTAATCCACTTCCACATCAAAGTCGAGTTCATCTCTCCATGCTACAAACACGTAAGCCCCATCATCCATAGAAAAGTAATCCTTCAGTCGACTAAAGAAGACATGGATGAAGACCAAAGGAAGCGTCACGTGGTGGTTTCAAGTCTCTTTAGAATACCAATGGGGAGAAACATAAAGGAGAGGAAGAAAATGAGTATAGCCAACAGGACCGAGTTCAACAACACCAACCTGTCGCCACTAGATAAGCACACGAACTTCCAACCAATTACCATCTTCTCAATCAGAGGAAACCAATCAATTTACCGCAATCTTCCCCAAATCAAATGAAGACCAAGATATTGCAAAGGTAAACATGCTTGGGGAATGTCATCCAGTTAAAAAACAAAATAATCTCCCCTCCATACAAGACAAAAGGTGAAAACTCTATTAGGCATTAATCAAGAAACAACACCGAATAAATCCAAGACCACTCACATACCCCTACAACTCCTCGAGCCACCATCCGCAAAAAGTATTTTATCGTCAGTGTACCGAAGAAATGGCAACGATAGGTTATATCTCGAATGGCCATAGCAGATCCCACCTATCACTGCACGATTCACCATGATCGACAAAGCATCTACAACCAGCACAAATAACAATTGGGCAAGAGGGCATCCTTGATGGACCCCTCTCTGAAGCTGGAAGAATCTAACATCGGGTTGTCCATAGATCAGGACAAGAAGGAAGATGTTGTAATACGCCTCTTCATCCAGGCAATCCAAGTGCCAAAAAAGCTTCCCCGAGGCATCAAAGTCCAAGGGAAGTTCCATCAACGTAATCAAATGCCTCGCAAAATCTACTTTCTACGTCATTCTGAGTCTTATGCCTCTCCCAATCTACCCCAACCTTTAATGTCAATACCATATTGTCCATCATCTACCTTCATAGTAAAATAACACTCTGCACAAGCAAGATAATAACATACAACACCCCATGCAGTTTGCAACATCTTCGCGATAATCAGGCACATCGCATTAGGCGATGTAATGGGATAGAAGTCCACCCTAGAGGCTACAACTTTATTAGGCAGCAAGAATAGGAAGAAACGACTCAAGCGATTGAAATCAAAATTTCTCAATACGAACTCAGATGCCATAAACAAAATCGAAAACCAAATCCAAAACCCTGTGAAAAAGAATACCATAAATCCAATTGGCTCAGGACACCCGTCAAGAATAGGTGCAAATACCACCTTTTTAACCTCTCGTAAAACCAAGATTAACTCAGCAACGTCGCCTGAAATATCGGCGACCCCTAATCGAAGCCAAATGAATCAAATGTGGGGTAAGCGACGACTAGAGTCCCTTATATAGTCCACTACCGCCTTCACCTACAGCCTTCCCTCAAAAGACCCCATCTCTTACCTCAATTGAGTGTATCAAGTTCCATTGACGATGGCCACTAGATCAAACATGAAAAATCTAGCATTCATGGCACCCTCCTTCAGCCATTTCTGAGAAGACCTCTACATGAACTTTACCTCACTTTTGATACTCATCTGCGATAATCATCTGAACCTCACATGTATTCATCAATTTTATTTCCTCCGCTTCACGGTCATCCTACAGCAAATCTAGCCTCACAACTACCTCTTCTGTAAAAGTCCTTCACTGCTCACACAATAAGTGTTTGTATCTTCTGTTAAGTTTCTCAATGAGTATATACGGTTGGGAAGCTCTTTATATAGCCCCATTATTATAACCAAGTCCCGCCACTTCACAATCATATGTAGTCCATATACATTTCTCTCAACAAAAAATATGATTATATTCAAAAAAAGATGGTGAGATAATGAAAGTGTGAAAAACTAGAATGTGGAAGCGTAATATCAGAGAAATATAATAAACAAGGAAGAACACCGAGATTTTACGTATAACCCTACTCCGTAAGGAGCAGGATGAAACCACGGGAGAACGTCTCAAAAGGATGATGTTGTATTCAACTTTCTCATATGTTGCAATGGGTGTGGGGCTTCTTCTATAGCCCCCAATGAGTCTCTAAGTCCCGCAAATAGTAGATGTGGTACGAAAGCACTGGACGTGGTAATTGGACCGTAGAGGGATCCAATTACCCATCTACACATGACGCATATACTCCAACACGCCCCCTCAAGAAGGAGCATGCAATTCTCAACTTGGACACATAGAAAGAAATCTCAAACTCCAATACAAGGCACTATAGACAATATCAACTCAATGAATACTCTACTATCGGTTGCTATGGAGGATGTTGCTTATCATGTTGTGAATGTGAGGAGGAACTAACGGGCCAGAGTGTGAGTCAAATCGGTTCTCCACGACAGAAAACATGTGTTCTTTATTGCGTCTGTCAAAGTCACAAAAACTGTAATGAGTCACTATGAAATCACATGAAAATCCTACCTCACATGAAATCACATGAAAACCCTAGCCTACAATGGCTTAGAGAATGGGATCTCTACTATGCAGTCCCTATCATATCAAATATGGGGACCTCACAACTGATGATCGCATACACGTGCGCGTCAAACTGAAGACTGTGAAATAATCTGAATGTAGAGTATGAATCTGAAAATCTGTAGAGTCCGAAAACTGGCCTGGAGAATCTGGATCTCAAATCAAGCCGTAGAACTCTACACAATACTCCACCTTGCTCTCATATTGGTTGGAATAAAGGACATCGACCAAGTAGGGAGAAGAAAGAAAAGATAGGGAGAAACAAAATTCCACATAAGCCAATGTCAAAATTTTTCATGGCTTTTCTTCTTGCAATATTTTTTAAGTAATTTATTTTGGTAATTCCTTTTTTAGCGGTCTTCCTTTTGTAAAAGTGTACGATTTTTTGTACGCGCCTCTTTTTTTCACAAATCTCGGCCTACTTGGGCCTAAAGAAAGCAGCATTTCCTTTTTATTTAGAAAACACGGCCCAATATTGGCCAAAAACTCACATGTCCATTTTTCCCTTTGTTTTTTAAAGAGGCAAAATCGAGCCCATCCATTATATTTAGGGTTCACATGCATTGGGAGCCCTTCTCACAAAAATTAAAACACCCCCGATGGGGCACCATATCAGTGTTGCCTCCCATATAGCATGCAGCATCGTTGTCGAAGGAGGAAGAGGTGGAGCTCATGGAGTGATTCGGCGCCGTCTGTGCTAGAATCGAAAGGAGAGGAGGCGGCTGCCTCAAGTTGCAATCGGATCGAATGGAATCGGATCAAATAGGGAGAGTGTTGTTGCCGCCTTTGCGTTTGTTGCGATCGAAGAGGAGAGGAGAGGGGCTTCGCATATTGCAATGATTCTAGATAAGCATGCATCGCCAACCAATGCCTAGAGGAAGGTGTTGCTCGGAGTTCTTGCATTGCCACATGGGGTTCTTCGGTGACCCATTTTCTCAAATATGTCGCCCCGATGGGGGCTTTTTATTGAGTTCTCGTATCAGAACTTGGAGATGCCTGGAGTGCTTCTGGAATGACGTTAGAGCTCCTGGAAACATGCAAGATGGAGATTAGGGAGATTCAACCGCCCGCTAGGGTTCTGCTAATCTGGAATCACGTTGCAGAGCTTCTGGAATCACACCGATGCAGAGCTCTTCGAAGATAGCATGGAATTAGCGCTTCGATGAAACCCTAGAAGCTTGTTGCCCTTAGAATAAGGGATCTGTCAGGAACCCAAGAATTTCTTGAACTCGGTGATCTCTGGATCTTCAGAATCAGCGCATATACGCACCACAAAATTTCAAGAATTCCCGGAATTCGATGACTATCCATATAGAACTTGAACAAGATAATAATAATCTTCAGAATAATCTTTAGAACGTGATAGATCATCTATGTTGCAATAGGATTTCAAGAAACCCTATAAATAAATCTTGAACTTGATCACGGACATGAATAAAGAATATTCAAGGACAAGCAAAAACTGTTATCCATCAAAACTCGAATAAATCAAGAACGTAAAATCCTCGAGAATCGAACCCGCTTCTGATACCATGTGAAAAACTAGAATACGGAAGCATAATACCAGAGAAATATAATAAACAAGGAAGAACACAAGGATTTTACATGAACCCTACTCCGTGAGGAGCGGGATGAAACCGTCAGAGCACGCCTCAAAGGGCTGATATTGTATTCAACTTTCTCATCTGATACAATGGGTGGGCTTCGTATATAGCCCCTACTGAGTCTTCAAGTCCCGCAAATAATAGTTGTAGGACTAAACCATTGGATGTCGTAATTGGACCTTGGAGGGATCCAATTACCCATCTACACATGACGCATACTCCAAAAGCAATTCAGAAATAATTAAAAATGAAAAGAAATTGATATGAAAAAAAACGAAGAAATGCAAAAATGGATATTACAAATGAACGAGATATTTTTTATTGAATTTGTACCTCAAACACGGGAGATAATATAGAGTGCCCACGCCACCAACACCTACGTTATTTCTAGGACTGTCGATAAGACAACATACATGATACCCTATTTAAGAGGTTCTCACTTCTCATACTCATGAATGGAGCTTAGAGTACAAATGTGGACCACATATGACAAAGACCTATTAAAGATGCTCGATACAGAGAGATCAATATGAACTTCAGAGAAGAGATCACATTATCCTAGATAGCATATAGGAGAGGCACAATTCGAAAATCTCTCTTAGAGAGACCCGTTGCAACAACTACAAAATGGATCTTAATGTCAAGATCGAAATATGGCTACAACATTTAATAAGTTCTCTGCCAAAGAGACCCACTTCAATCTTCCATATATAGAGCACTCAAAAACCTAGCAATAGCCAATGAGGATTCCACAGGTCAAAAGCATGAGATATGCAGTTCTGATTTTGAGTTGTATATGACTTATATGCTCGACTTGTGAGTGTGAGAATTGTATTATCCAAATTGAACATTCAAAGCTCCATTTTGAGGGGGTGTTAGAATTGCAAGATTAGGAAAATTGAGTGGGAGTTGTTTAGTCTCACAACGATGAGCGATGGGATAATGTTTAGTAAATAGGGCTATATATAAACACATATCCCATGTGCTCATAGAGAGACTATAATAGAAACCTATCCCACAGGCTTTCTCACGTAGTTTCACCTCGCTCCTGATGGAGTAAGGTCCCGCGTGAATCACAAATTCTTCTTTTTCTTTAATTCTTTGTGTTCTTTAGACCACGCTCCACACTTCTAGAACCCACCCTAGTATTATGAAGACCAATGGTAGCCAAACATCCACTACGAGAGAAGTAAATCATCCATTTGCGATAAACAAAAGCATAGCACAACCAAACCCAACAAAGTGTTCTTTCTCATTTCTGCAAGGCATCAAATTTCAACGAAATTCCATCGAATTTGTCCGAATTTTCCATTTCTCTAGGTCACCATGTTAGAAAAATAGAGAATGTAGAAGCGGAAATGATAAACAAGGCATAAATAAAGCAGTATAAAACATGGAAAACAAGAAGATTTTTACGTGGAACTCTACTCCCTAAAGTGCGAGATGAAACCACAGGAAAAGGCCTCAAAGGGCCAAGTTATGCGTTGCACCTTCTCAATGGATACAGGAGGTCTGGGGCTCCTTATATAGCCTCTACAGAGCCTCCAAGTCCCACCACTGGTAGATGTGGGACTAAACTCAGTGATGGGGTAAATGGGGATCCATTTACCCACCTATTACATAAGTGACGCATGCTCCAAATACTCTAACACTCCCCCTCAAGCTGGAGCATGCAATGCTTAGCTTGGACAAACAAAAATAACATCAACTCACAATACACGACACTACAGACAATATCAACTCAATGCACACAACTGTCAGCTATTGTCGAGGACGTTTCTTCTCATGGCGTGCATGCGAGGAGGACAAGCGAGCTGGAGTGTGAAACTGCGTCTCCCCCATCTGGCTCAGAGATTGGTACTCTACTCTGGAGTCTCTATGATACCACCTGAAAACCCTTGCCCATCTGGCATAGGAAATGGTCCTCTACTCCGAAGTCCCTATGGCTCACATGAAAACTCTGGCAGAAACAACAAGAATGATGGGGACCATGACAAATGACGACATGCATCGTCGTCGTGTCAGAACAACAGTTAATATTGCAGAGTCTGGATTCTGAATGACCCGAAATCTGTATCTGGAGGATCTGACATCTGAATCTAGAACAAGACCTCTGACTCTACACAATACTCCTTTCTCCCATACACGTCGGAAAACGTGGGCGTCAATCAAGTTGGGAGAAGACAAGATAATACATTATGATGGGGAATAAACAAAATTAAATAAGTCGATATAATATTTTTTGGCTTTTCTTCTCACTTTTTTAAAAATTTTCAATTTTCTGAAAGCAGTTTCACATCATTTTTTCAGCTTTTCAAATCATTTTTTTAAAGCCGTTTCAATTTTTATGACCTTTTTTATTCTTCTTCTTCTTCTTTCTTTTTTTTCAAAATACTTGCGTACGGCTTTTTCTTGTACGCGTCTTTTTCCTATCTCTCTTTTTTTATAGTACGGCCCGCTTGGGCCAATATAACAACTAACCAATATATATAAATATATATATTAAATACCGTTGGGTCCCCCCTAAGGTTCCCACAATGGGAGACCCGTCTTCGAAGAAATGTCGCCTCCCCCTTTAGGGGTTCTCTGCTCTCCATGTGCCCGAAAGAAGGCGAATCGGCGCAGCCTCTCTTCTGCTACGTCGCCAAAGCTTGGGCAGCAGCTCCTCGCCACCGACAAATAATCGTGAGGTTGGCGTCGTCGGGAGTTGCAAGGGCGGCGCGATCGTTTATAGGGGCCTCGCTTCATCGTTGCTCGCAAGGTCAGCACCGCCTGGAGGTGATGCCTCTGCCTGGAAGTGTGTGAAGTCGACAGGAGGAAGTAGCTTACCCCGCACTGCCTCGGAGTAGATATGATGGGAGATGCCAGAAATGGAGGAGAAGGGCTCATGCACTTGGGAGAGAAAGGTTCGCCTGGGAGGATGTTGGAATCTCCTGGCAAGGGTGTGCACGCCTGGGATGCGCACAACTAGTACTGGGACTCGTGTGGGCTACGCGACAAGTTGCTGGAGGCGGCTCCGCTCGCTGATGGTGGCTCCGCCAAAAGCAGCGACGCACAGGAGACACGTTGCGATGGATAGGGGGTGCATCGCCAACCCCAAGATCATTGGAAGGACGGCGCGAGCATCGCGAAATGCTGCGGCTAGACGATGGGGTTGCGCCGCCGCCACTGGAGATCGTTGCCTGGTGCAACTGGAGAGACTCTATTAGTTTCGATATACGAGATCTGCACCGGATGGACTTGTTGTGTACGAGATGCGTGCAGAAATTAGGGTTTCCATATGAAACCCTAGAATAAAATCTGAAATTGCAAAACATATCTTCGAATATAAATCTTGAATAACAATGAACAATGAATCTGATAATCGAATCTCGAAAAAAATAACGAACATAAATTCCACGAGAATCGAACCTGCTCTGATACCATGTTAGAAAAAACAGGGAATGCGGACGCGGAAATGATAAACAGAGTAAAAATAAAGAAATATAAAACATGAAAAACAAGAAGATTTTTACGTGGAACCCTACTCCCTAAGGAGTGGAATGAAAGCACGGAAGAAGGCCTCAAAGGGCCAGGTTATGCATTGCAATTTCTCAATGGATACACGAGGTCCGGGGCTCCTTATATAACCTCCACAGAGCCTCCCAGTCCCATCACTGGTAGATGTCGGACTAAACTCATTGATGGGATAAATGGATCCTAAAGGGATCCATATACCGAACTATTATATAATTGATGCATGCTCCAAATACACTAACATACCGAAATCGAAATGTTACTTTATTTCTTTTCCAGCATTTCAACGAAATATAAGCGAAATGTCAAGGTTCGGCAAACCGATATGCGTATATGTTAGGACCGGTCACTAAAAAGCGATTAAGCGGTATGCAAGGGCATATGTAAGGTATATGTGGTTCTATGCGGTTTCCTAATTTTTTATTTAAAAAAAAAAAGAAATACAAAAGTGACTACAATTCAACAAAATTTATGTATAATTGTGGTCCAACAGAAGATCTAAGAAAAATGACTTTCATGTAGAGCTTAAAACAATCTTTATCAATCAAACATCAGTACTTCAATATAAAAGTTAGCATAAATAATAATTGACAACAATCACAAAAATATGTAAGTATCCGAAAGAAAACTGAAATTTAACATAAATAACATTAGTAATGTACTAATTAAAATAGCACAATGTACTAAGCATTCTCCCACTATAAGTACGGTCGGCTACATGGATTCTTGCTCAAATCCATGTAGAAAGATTCGAGTATTTTTTACGATGGTCGTCGACTACCTAACGCAACCCCTGCTAGAGTGGGATTTGAACCATGATCTTTTGTGTGGTAGACACATTGTACTACCACTAGACTAATTAAAATGGCATCAGAAAAAATGTTCAAGCGACAATATTCTAACTAGCTAACTCCAATATATGAAGGTGAGATTCGTAACTCTGTGTCTACTAAAATTCATGATACGATGATATGATGTGCTACTTAATTAAATTGACTGATTTTTGTTGCAACATGTATACCAATGTATGTAAATATGTATAAATGTCTCTATTGTTGAATTATAATGTTATTTATCTCTGTCGTTATATTTACAACCGATTCTCCTTCAAAATTACCAAACTCTACACATACCAAAATATTGCATTCAAAATATCTATTCATTGACTAAATTAGTTCGCTAAATTATTGGTACAATTTCTTTTTCTTCCTGATGTGTTTACTTAAATCTCACAGTACGACTAATTCGACGATGGATGTAAATGATCATGGAATGCTTGGTTGGCATACATGCAAAAGTAAGGAATAGGGGTAAAAGGAGGGTGCAATATTTATCCAAATTATGTTACACAATCAAATTCTGATAATGGGCACAAATCATACAATAAAAAAGGTGGCAAAAATACGGGATGAGGTAGAAGCCTCCCCGCCGTGGGGCAGATCGAATCGGAATTTCCTTAGGTAGCCACCGACCTACAGTATAAAAAAATGTGGCACAAATCAACCTACAAAACACATTTCACACACACATTTAACACTTTGCAGAAAAATAACATGAAATACGTGCCTCAAAATTCGCATAAAAAACATATATAAAAATCACATATAAATAATCAAATTTCACCCAAAGCGGGTGCACAGAGGGCATGCGACCCCAGAACCCACATATGCAGCCCGCATAACCGCCATGGGCGTATAACTGAGGGCTTCATAAAAGCGATGCGATGAAGGTGCAGCACACGAATATACAGAAGCATATGCGGGCTGTATAGGTCGCTTTCGTGAACACAGCAAAATGTCAACAAATTTTTTATCGAAATTTCATGTTTCGACGAAACAACAAAAATAAGGGAATCTACCCTTCGTTTTCATTGAAATTTGCATATACTAATGAACTTTCACTTATTTATGCATCGAAGTGTTGAGTTATTAGAGTGCTTTAAATTGTTTGAAGAAATTTCTGTATTTAGTTTCTAAATTTTAGATCCAAATACAAACCAAATCAGTTAGATGCAAGATTTAAGAGTTAAAAACAATTTTTAACTAAAGAGCTCTATTTATTATTCTTTCTTTACTTTGATGTATGTGTGTTTTGAACTTTAGATAAGTAGTTATTATATTTGTCACCTCATTCCTATTGATGGGGTGATTATCACGGCTTTTGCTTCAGTTTAGGATACAGTTCAGACTCTAGGCAATGTGTTGCTTTACATATCAACATGTGTGATAATTATGACAAACGATACTACGTCAAAACTTATATTTACAATTTTACAAATAAGTGTGCATTCTATATTATTTATTGACTTAGGAATGTTAAAAACCTTAGTTTTGGGAAAAAAAAAAGTGTAGAATCAATTCCAAGATGTCCGACGATTTCACCAACAATCTTCGAAATTTCTCTTTCCGGACATTGGCGAAACGAAGACGGAAACAAAATTTTAAGGCTTTGCTTTCTTGTGGCTTCTCTCTATTACCCGGAATGTGTACGCATGATGTGCGAGTGCTAAGTTGTTAGCAACCTTCCAAATCTCGTGACCGTAAGTATTTGCCTACTATCAGGTGGGATATATATTGTGCCTGTGAATGCTACGCACTTTATTGATTTTAATTGTTTTATTTGTGTCTTGTATAGCATATATTTTATTATGATAAGCTAGACAATGCATCTATTACGCATACATGTTAAAAAGATTTGTATTTGTGTGTCTTTTTTTATATCTAAAATTGAATATTTTTCTAAGTTAAAAGTATTTTGGTTAGATACAAGTTCTAAGCTATTATTTTGATCTTCAATTTCTAACCTGAGATATCATTTTGCTAATACTCTTTATGACCAATGTTTTCCAACGTTATTATCGCACATGTCACCATTCCCTTCATGTTCAAAACTCGAAACTAATGGCTTCCAATTTCGGTTCCAAATCTGGTTGTAATTTTGAGCAATATACTACTTTTTTGACTGTCGGATCAATTGGATAGAAATTTAATGTAATATATCATGTTAATATCTTATGATTAGCAAAATTGTGTATTTTTGTCTCATTTATTGAGTTAAAGAATATTAGAAATCTTGATTTCAGAAGAAAAAATGAATTTTCAACTAATTCTCCCAATTTTTGGACATTTCATCGAAATCCTAGCTTACCGAAACAAAATCGAAATCCTACATTTAAGCCCATGACTTTCTGCAAGCATAAAGTCCCTCACACACCCCCTCTATAAAGCCCTCTTCTGCCAAAGCTACGCTCCACAATGAGTGATTAGAGTGACGAAGGGCCCCTGCCTCCTTCCATTGTCTTCCCTCAACTTGTATCTCTCTCCATCTCTGCCATGATACCCTTGTGTTCTCTCTCTCTCTCCAATGTCATTTTTCTCTCTTTACACTCATTAATTCTAATGTGATTGCCCTTGTGCTCGCTCATTTATATTATCTTCTTATCCAAACATGATTTCAAAGACAAGCCACTTATTTCTAGCTATACATTTTAATGGGGGTAAATATATTATAAATGTGAAGAATAATAGTATTAAGTACTGACTGAATCTTTAATATGTCATTTTAATAATGTGTATATTTAGGGGAAAAAAAGTGTCCTGGGATTGAGATCCAAGATGCAAATTGGAGGTCATCACCATATGCCAAGGTGCAAAAGCCCAACAAAATCAATACATATAATATCCCGTCTAAAAAACAAACATTTAGGTTTTCTTATAAAGAACATACCTTTAGTTGTCTGCTTCAACCATTCATCAATTTGCTTCCCCTTTTGTATTTGGTCGTTATTCAAATATTCGCGAGTTGCCACACTGATAGACCAGATACGCAAAGTTTGGCTGCTGCTTATAAAGTCAAAAAGTATGCTCTGAGGATTCTCATTACTCGTGTCAGAATTTCTATCTTCCCTGTGAAATGAGATAATCTTTCTTGTTGTCTCAACCTAAAAAGCAAGTAAAAATCCCAGAGGATAGTTAGCCGATCCATTCATACATAAATTATAAGAGAAAGAGAAACGAAAACAAGAAAAGGATAGTCGAGTTCACAAAAAGCTGAGCACACGATCCAGGGATGGGTCAACCTCTTGGGATATACGCACATAGACTTACCTTACGTTTAGAACAAAGGAAAACACAAAAAATGTAGAGATATTTTTATGTTTTTAACTTTTTAGTACTCTTTATTTGTTCTCTATTTAAGTTGTCCGCAGTATGTAATTTGCTCGTTGGGACTCTTCCCTATATAAGAGAGCCTAACACAGATAATTTTCCCATCAACAAGGTATTAAAGCGAATGTCATAGACCGGACTTCTCAAACCCAAAACCCTAACCCTACTTGCAGCCCACACCGCTGCTCAAAGTCACCGTTGTTGAACACGGCCCACGCCGTCTCTCGGGATCGTCTCCATACACCTCCCCGCCCCACCTCGTTGGCCCTTATCTTGCACGTTGCATCACCGAGTGTTCTAGGGCACCGTATCAATGATCGAGTGATCACAAACGGTCTGATTCTGAGGTTTCCAGTGCATGGCCTCAAATTTCAGCGAAATTTGTTCGAATTTCTGTTGAATATCGATATCATGTCGAAATCGAAATTCGACCGAAATGGTCGAAATAACCAAAATATGAGGGTCCTAGTACAAAAAATGACCGAAATGACTGAAAATTCCATCGAAATTCCACCGAAATTCCATTTCGATCGATCATCCCATTTGACCAAGTCAGCCCATTTCATACCTGTCAACACGACTTATACTCCATCTAGGTTGGCCAAGCTCTATGTGCAGAACATTATCAGGCTGCATGGTATATCATGAGAGGTGGTGTCTGACCGGGATTCGAGATTCACATCTCATTATTGGCACCAGTTTATGTCAGCACTACAGACAGAGCTGAGGATGAGTTCTGCATATCATCCGCAGACAGATGGGCAGAGTGAGCGCACCATTCAGACGCTTGAGGATCTACTTCGCGCATGCACTTTGGAGTGGAAAGGGTCCTGGAAGGACCATTTGCCTTTGGTGGAATTCACGTACAACAACAGCTATCACTCCAGTATTGGCATGGCACCATTCGAGGCCCTATACGGGCGGAGATGCCTCACACCTCTCAGTTGGCGTGAGGTAGGTGATCATGCTTTATATTCCGTGGATCTCTTGGAGGAGACTGCGAGAGCTGTTGATCTTGTTAGGCGGAGGCTTCTGACGGCACAGAGCCGCCAGAAGAGCTATGCGGATCGTCGGAGGAGAGACTTAGAGTTTCAGGTAACCTAATTATTTTCTCCTCATCCACTCAATTATGATATATATGTGTTCAACTTAATCTCCTACTAATGACATTCCTATAAATTATAGGTTGGAGATTGGGTATTTCTCCGTGTATCTCTCATGAAGGGAGTACAGAGATTCGGTGTTCGTGGCAAGTTGGCGCCACGATATGTTGGACCGTTCGAGATTCTTGCTCGTGTAGGGAAAGTTGCATACCGAGTAGCCCTTCCTCCACATCTTTCAGCTATTCATGATGTTTTCCACATATCAAATCTGAGGAAGTATGTCCACGACCCTCGCCACATTATCAGTTACGAGAATCTCGATGTAGAGCCGGATCTGACTTATGAAGAAAAGCCTGTCCAGATACTTGACCATGCCGTGAAGAAGCTTCGCAGCAAAGAGATTTCATTGGTCAAGGTTTTGTGGCACCGACACGGCGTCAAGGAAGCGACATGGGAGACTGAAGCCGACATGCGGGCACGATACCCGCAGCTATTCTGATGTAATCATCAAAACAAGCTTTTGTAATTAGATACATTATAAATATATGGCTTGTTTTCTCTTTGAGGTTTTTATGGGTTCAAAACCCTTTGAGGTTTTTATGCACATATGAAATTTAAACAAGTCACTGAATAGCCTTAACTCGAGTCTCGAGGACGAGACTCCCTTTGAGGTTTTTATAATTGTAACATCCATATTCAAACAAACCCGAACTCGTCCGATTTTGGGTCTAATGAACCTAAAAACGTTGTCGGTCAATACTAAACAACCTAAAACGACCAATTGATCATAAATCAAAAGTCGTTCGGACGAAGTCGATCAAAAATCGGTCCCTTCGTAATGCGTGCCGTGAAAAGCCGAGACGCAAATTCGGAAACCGCGAAATAAACTGAGACCATCATGAGATCCGATTCGACGATACGAGACCAACGGAATCGACCGTTCGTCAATCGGAGGTCATATGATATTTTTAATTCACAAAATTTAAACCTAAACAAAAACCGTATCCGAAAATTTCGGGTATTCAAAACCCGATCAAAAGTATATGAATATTATACTCATTTTGATCATCGTTCAGAGACGGTCAAAACGAAATATTGCGCGTTGAAATCCGAGGTCCGAGGCGCGATTACGGTTAAATTTAAGAATACCAAATAAAGAGCAAAAAAAAATAATTATTATAATCAAAACCAGACAGTAGCAGCGGCTACTGTTTGTATAAAAAAACTAAAATTTTCAATTCCAGCCGTTGTTTGTATTCCACTTTTCATCTCAGCCATTTGGCTTATTTCTCCCTACACTTGTCAACTCTTGAGGCCCCTATTCTCCCTTAATCCTATCAACATGAAATTCTTTAAATACATCCCAAGGCCTCTTCTCTTTTTCTACTTTTTACCAACGAGGAGTTGCTGGTCTCGTACTTTTGCTCCAGTTCTACTCAGCAACTGCTGGCCAAGTAAGGTTCTATTTCACCACCTTGCTTCTTCCTGGGACTGCTGCATGAGGTTGTGCTGAAGATCCTATCTTACATGAGAATTATAGGTACCTCTTATACCCTATTTGTTGTCATACATGTCAAGTTTACCACTTTATTGTACTGCCAGTATGGGGGTTTTACATAATTAAACACCAAATTTCATCTCCAAGTTTTGATTTGCAAATTTATATATAATGAGAAAAGCTTGCATGCAGTATTAACCTCAACTTTGGAGTTGTAGGTACAATCCTCAGCCATTCTTTTGGAAATCCTTTAAATTACCGTTGTTTTCACAAATTTCCAGATCATTAAATATCTATGGATCTCAAGTTTAAGGTTTGAAATTTTGTTAAAAACATAATCTTGCTTATTGAAAGTTTGATTTTGTTTAGTCCGAGCATCCAACACAATGTTATAATTTTTATTAATTACCATGGATCATAATGTTTGATCGGGCTATTCATTTATCTTGTATAAAAATTTTTGTGTAATGTGTTACTGCTAAGAAAATTCTTAACCAATATGTATTTATAACCAAGACCCAAGTGAAGTTCAAAATCCAACTCTTCTATTGTTCAACCATCTTCTGCATCTGAGTATTTCAATCCTATTATAAAAAAACTCCCTACTGGATAATATCTTAACTTGAGATTGTCATCCATTTATATATTTTTATTTCTACACTCTTCTGCCATTTCAATTGTTTTATCACTAGTGGACGTTACTTTGTTTGCTGATGGATAATAAACAACAAGCAATTAACGTTATTATGATCCACTCTAAATTGTTTTGGAACTGGGTTGTATCCTTAATATTAAATGCTAATTTTTCTTTTAGACCGAACAACTCCTTAAGGTTGAAATTCTAAAACGGTGTCACCATTGGTTGATATAGTTTTTCCTTGAAATATTGAGTTTGTTACTCGTTTATCTTTTACATTAAATTAAAAAGATAGTTACTGGAAATGGTTGGTGGGAGGATTTAGGCATAGAGATGAAATTATAATCTATTGCTATATCTTAAATTAAGATCTGAACGACCCTATAAAAAAAATATAGTTTTCCCTAATTAAGATCTCAGTCCACAAATCTGAACTGGATAGTATATACATATGTTTATTTAAAAGAGATTGAATTCCTCTACGAGTCTCAAAAATATATATATAAATATAATAAAAATAGATCTTGGTATACATCCTATTAAAATATAGGCCAATAATTAATGGCAAGTCTCATGAGTTAAAAGTTGAAACATCGGGGAAAACTTGCATGGAATTCAACTTAAATCTAGAGTTAATGAGTAAAACCCAACCATCAAATATTTATATATAATATATATATATGAATATATGTGTCATAGATACAACCAATAAAAATATTTAGATATATGTATTTCAATAATAACCATATCAATACGTACATGAATAATGCATCAATCATTCTAATAGATTGATAGCTACAATTACTTTACTTTTGCAAGCATCACTACACCCACATTAATACGCTTACTGAAAACCCTTGTAATAGATCATTTTGATAGGAATCATAAATTCATGAATCACTATTAATTTAAGATGATCAAACAAAAGACCTAAAGATCTGTAAAGATAACCACATCAAAGAATGAGAGAAGTTGAGAAGTCAAGAAAGTGATAGTTAAACAATTATGATATTTGATCATGCCGGTTATGGTGACTTCTACACCTAACCGTGCGAGGGCACGGTGACCCTCAACTGGGCGGGAGAATAGGAAGCCCAGTTTGGGCAGTGGCCGCTTAATGCGCGGGTCTAGGATCCCAGTCTTTTACACGGTTTTACGCGAGCTCGCAGTGTTTTTACGCCTCGTTGGGATCCTGACTTTAGACCAGTTCCGCTGACCCTGTTTTAGGATGCCCAGGCGGGGGATCCTGGTTTTTCAGCTTTACGTACGAGCTCGGTTGCCCGTACTAGTCGGGCTGTTTTTCTAGAGCGACTTTTCTAGGGAGTCACTCTCACCCGTCTCAGTGGCGTAGTTGGAGAATAGACCTATCCCTCTATTGGACCGCGCTTCCAATTAGAGGGCGAGACGGAAGAGCCATTTGTAGGCTTCTTCACCGCTTGAGTTACTTCGCCAAACAGACTTGGCTATTCTATATCTAAATCATCCATATCTGCATCTACACCATCTGGAGTTGTATCTGAAACATTGGGATTAATAGTTGAGAAGTTACGATCAACAGTTAGGCTTAGTAGGAAATGACCATTCTCTCTACCCAAGGATTTAAATAAATTAATAGATCTTTCCGATCATAACCTTTCCATTATCACTCAACAACGTGATCTATGAATAGATATGTGCTTATACTCAGATACTCATGAATACTCAAGTACTATAAAATATGTCACATGTGGGAAATGCCGGGGTATGGGACAAACATTTGAGATGCTTACAAGTAGCCTGGAAAACCTTTTTCATTGCAAAGTAGAAATAAAGTTTAATTTGAGTTGTTCTCGCCTCTCTACTTGCTTTCTTTTGTAAATAATAAATGCCTGTTATTTTATATAAGTTTTTGGGAGGTACCAGCAACCGCTGACGCCTTTTCTTTCCTAACATGTTTGGCAGGCAAACAGCCTGCAGCTCAGTAGCTATACATGCTTCCTGGAGACAGAGTTTATACCCGACGGTATGAATTACTTTGTCTCAGTTTTTGTCCAGATAATGATGTAAATGTTATCTCTTTTGTATCACATTTTGGGATATATGTTGTAACATGGAATATGCTTGTACATGTTGTAAATGGATATGAATATTAATGAAAAGAATTTTGGTGCCATATTGTCTCTTTTACTTGTGGTCATGTATTGAGAATGAATGTCGTAGTTACGAAAAAAAATTTCCCTGTATTTTTGCGTCTTGTGCGATTAAACATGAATGATATCTTGCGAATTGCGCGTAAACGGGTACCCGGATCCTGAGGGGTTCACAGTTGGTATCAGAGCAGTGGTACCCCGATACGCACATTCGCGATATTATAATTCCGATCGCATTAAGATCTCGAATAGCGACAGTCTACCGACTTGTCATGAGTTCGAGAGGGGAAATATGACATTCATATTCAATAACCACAGATGTCACCAATTTCATTAATTTTCATCTTATATCCCAAGAAGAGAAAAGCATTTATGATAAATATCTGTCTAGGGCATCCTTATGACTAATTATGGTTCTCATGCAGAGCCATGGCATCTCGACCAGGTCAGGATACTTCTGATCAGCTGGCACGCATACTGAGCGCACTTACCGATCTTCAGCAGCAGCAGGCTGCTATGAGAGGCCAGCAGGAGCAGATATTGGCCCGGCAGACTGAGATTGCTGACAGGCAGACGGACATGGAGATGAGGTTTGAGGACCTGTCAGATTTCACGTACTATCCATCCCAGGATGGGATACGACAGGACCAGCACCAGTCCGTTGAGGTGGAGCAGCCTCATCCTGATGATCCACTAGAGGACATTCCAGAGCATGGAGCTGAGGAGGATGCAGACTTAGACAGGGAGCAGGACCCTGTTGACTTTGCTGACGAGGATGCACATGAGTATGCAGCCATTCACAGGCACCAGTCAGTCTTCACTTCTTATCAGCGGGCCAACATACCCTTGTTCGAGGGCACAGGTCCACCAGATGACGCTGAGCAGTGGTTGAAGAGAGTAATGAAGGTGCTCAGGGCGATTCAGGCGCCACGAAACACGTGGCTATCTTTCATAGAATATTCACTGATAGACTTCGCCGAGCGATGGTGGGAGGCCGTAGTGTCCGAGTTAGGCCGAGAGCCTACTTGGAACGATTTTGTGACGAGGTTCAGAGCCCACTTCTTTTCTGCGAAGTGGAAGGAGTCCCAGCGCCGACTGTTTGCAGAGCTTCGTCAGGGACAGATGACAGGCAGGGATTACTTTATCAGATATACAGAGTTGTCACGACATACACGAGCAGCTGGCGCATTTCCAGAAGAGAATCTGGAAAAGTTCATTGGTGGCATGCGAGAGGAAGTACAGGAGAAGCTGGCTGGATTACACATCACTTCTATCTCCGAGGCTACCGATGCTGCGGAGAAGTTCGAGGACATCAGAGGGAGACGTTACGGGAGCTCGTCTGGAGCACCGCCTAGACCGCGGCGATATTTTGGGCCGATACGTCGACCATTTCAGCAGCAGAGGTCAGTCAGACGATTCCGACCTACAGGTTCGACATTCTCTGGCAGTGCTCGCTCTTCTCCATCGACTACTCTAGGAGGAGCACTTGCCGGACGAGGTACAGAGTCCACTCGACCATCTGGGTCGCAGCGAGCAGATAGACCACCTGCAGGACCAGTTCGGAGCACGGACACAGCTACTCCCTCTACTCGACCAGTCCGGTGCTACCGATGTCACGAGTGGGGACATTACCGAGCACAGTGCCCACAGGCTTCTGGCGAGCCTCAGCCACAGCCTTCACAGCCACAGCCTCAGACACAGCGTTCAGGGAGTTTCCGTGGCAGGAACTCCAACTTTAGGCGACAGCAGCCGAGACAGACGCAGAGTGTGGCGGGATCTAGTGCTCATCAGCCAGGCAGGGGCAGTTACATGCCGTTACTGAGGAGCAGGCACGTTCAGCGGCTACTGTAGTGAAAGGTATGGTCTCAGTCTTGGGCCGACCTTTCCATGTTTTATTTGATTCCGACGCGACACACTCTTTCCTTGCTTCGAGGTTGCTTGTTTCTTTAGATAGAGTTGCAGAGACGCTATCGTCTCCATATCACATCCGAGGGCCAGGTGGCCAGTTATTTGTCATATCTCTGATAGTCAGGCACTTGCCCGTACTGATTGGCGGTTACGAGATGATCGCAGACTGTCTACTACTACAGCTTGATGAGTTCGACTTGATTTTAGGCATGGATTGGTTATCCACTCATCATGCACTTGTTGATTGCTTTAGGAAGACGGTTGTCTTCAGGATTCCAGATCTACCCGAGTTCACGTTTGAGGGTACTACACATGACTCCACCATGGAGTACATTTCAGTATTGCGAGCCCAGCGACTTGTTGATCAGGGTTGCGATTCATATCTTGCTTTTGTTCGGGAGGTGTCTGATCAGGAGCCGATGATACAGGACATCCGAGTAGTCTCAGAATACCCTGACGTATTTCCTGATGAGCTACCAGGGCTACCTCCTGAGAGAGAAATCGAGTTCGAGATCACATTGTTGCCAGATACGCAGCCGATCTCTATGGCACCATATCGCATGGCACCAGCCGAGTTGAGGGAGCTGAAGGTGCAGTTGCAGGAGTTGCTTGACTTGGGATTCGTGAGGCCGAGCACTTCACCTTGGGGTGCTCCGGTTCTATTTGTCAAGAAGAAGGATGGATCCATGAGATTATGCATCGATTACAGGCAGCTGAACAAGAGAACGGTGAAAAACCGTTATCCCTTGCCGCGCATTGATGATTTGTTCGACCAACTCCAGGGATCTTCGGTTTTCTCGAAGATCGATCTTCGCTCAGGCTACCATCAGCTGAGGATTCGCGAGTCGGACATTCCGAAGACAGCCTTCAGGACTCGCTATGGACACTACGAGTTTGTGGTGATGCCGTTTGGGCTCACCAATGCACCTGCGGCTTTCATGGATATGATGAACCGTATCTTCCGTCCATACTTGGACAAGTTTGTAGTGGTGTTTATCGATGATGTGCTCATCTATTCACGGAATGAAGGGGATCATACTAATAATCTGCGGATCATCTTAGATACATTACGGGAGCACAAGCTATATGCCAAGTTGAGCAAGTGTGAGTTCTGGTTATCCCAGGTCTCATTTCTCGGGCATATCATTTCTGGAGCAGGCATTGCAGTTGATCCTGCGAAGATAGATGCAGTTATGTCTTGGGAGCAGCCCAAGACAGTCACTCAGATTCGGAGTTTCCTCGGATTAGCGGGCTATTACAGACGCTTTGTCGGCGGATTTTCACGCATCGTCCGTCCATTGACACGATTGACGCAGAAGGGAGTTCCATTTATTTGGGACGATTCATGTGAGCAGGCCTTCCAGACACTGAAGGAGAGGTTGACCACAGCGCCTATTCTTGCTCTTCCTTCAGGCACTCAGGACTATGCAGTTTACACAGATGCATCTGGAGAAGGTCTAGGAGCAGTGTTGATGCAGAGAGGACAGGTGATTGCTTACGCATCACGACAGTTGAGACCGCACGAGCGGAACTACCCCACACATGACTTGGAGTTGGCGGCAGTTGTCTTTGCCTTGAAGATCTGCCGCCACTATCTATATGGGGTGAATTTCGAGATCTTCACAGACCACAAGAGCTTGAAGTACATATTTGATCATAAAGAACTGAACATGAGACAGCGCAGATGGCTCGAGCTGCTGAAGGATTATGATTGCACGATCTCTTACCATCCCGGTAAGGGAAACGTGGTGGCTGATGCACTTAGCAGGAGAGCACATGCAGAGGGTACGGCGAACTGGCTATACACGTGGGATACACTTGCAGCTTTGAGTGATTGGCATCCTCAGGAGAGCGCATCCATTTCTACCGCCGTACCTCCACGATACAGCAGCCTTTGGGATCGTATTGTAGAAGGACAGAAGACTGATCCTTGGATTCATGATAGATACATGCGCGCCATCAAGGACGAATTTGACGACTTTGTTGTGATGGAGTCTATTTTATGGAAGGCAGGACGGGTCGTTGTACCCAATGATGATCAGCTTCGCAGAGACATTCTCGATGAGGCACACAGTTCACGGTTATCTATCCATCCATGCAGTACGAAGATGTACCGTGATCTGCGTCGACATTTCTGGTGGGATGGGATGAAGCGCGATGTGGCACTACATGTTAGCAGATGCATGACCTGTCAGATGGTCAAAGCTGAGCACAGGAGACTACCAGGATTACTGCAGTCTCTCCCCATTCCTGAGTGGAAGTGGGAGAGCATTTCTATGGATTCTGTCACGGGATTACCGAAGACACCAGGTGGCCATGATTCCATATGGGTCATTGTTGATAGGTTGACCAAGTCAGCCCATTTCATACCTGTCAACACGACTTATACTCCATCTAGGTTGGCCAAGCTCTATGTGCAGAACATTATCCGGCTGCATGGTATACCATGAGAGGTGGTGTCTGACCGGGATTCGAGATTCACATCTCATTATTGGCACCAGTTTATGTCAGCACTACAGACAGAGCTGAGGATGAGTTCTGCATATCATCCGCAGACAGATGAGCAGAGTGAGCGCACCATTCAGACGCTTGAGGATCTACTTCGCGCATGCACTTTGGAGTGGAAAGGGTCCTGGAAGGACCATTTGCCTTTGGTGGAATTCACGTACAACAACAGCTATCACTCCAGTATTGGCATGGCACCATTCGAGGCCCTATACGGGCGGAGATGCCTCACACCTCTCAGTTGGCGTGAGGTAGGTGATCATGCTTTATATTCCGTGGATCTCTTGGAGGAGACTGCGAGAGCTGTTGATCTTGTTAGGCGGAGGCTTCTGACGGCACAGAGCCGCCAGAAGAGCTATGCGGATCGTCGGAGGAGAGACTTAGAGTTTCAGGTAACCTAATTATTTTCTCCTCATCCACTCAATTATGATATATATGTGTTCAACTTAATCTCCTACTAATGACATTCCTATAAATTATAGGTTGGAGATTGGGTATTTCTCCGTGTATCTCCCAT
Organism: Ottelia alismoides; assembly: GCA_037367405.1. Taxonomy (NCBI): domain Eukaryota; kingdom Viridiplantae; phylum Streptophyta; class Magnoliopsida; order Alismatales; family Hydrocharitaceae; genus Ottelia; species Ottelia alismoides. The sequence continues at coordinate 278,702 of JAZKJV010001510.1, forward strand.
GAAGGGAGTACAGAGATTCGGTGTTCGTGGCAAGTTGGCGCCACGATATGTTGGACCGTTCGAGATTCTTGCTCGTGTAGGGAAAGTTGCATACCGAGTAGCTCTTCCTCCACATCTTTCAGCTATTCATGATGTTTTCCACATATCAAATCTGAGGAAGTATGTCCACGACCCTCGCCACATTATCAGTTACGAGAATCTCGATGTAGAGCCGGATCTGACTTATGAAGAAAAGCCTGTCCAGATACTTGACCATGCCGTGAAGAAGCTTCGCAGCAAAGAGATTTCATTGGTCAAGGTTTTGTGGCACCGACACGGCGTCAAGGAAGCGACATGGGAGACTGAAGCCGACATGCGGGCACGATACCCGCAGCTATTCTGATGTAATCATCAAAACAAGCTTTTGTAATTAGATACATTATAAATATATGGCTTGTTTTCTCTTTGAGGTTTTTATGGGTTCAAAACCCTTTGAGGTTTTTATGCACATATGAAATTTAAACAAGTCACTGAATAGCCTTAACTCGAGTCTCGAGGACGAGACTCCCTTTGAGGTTTTTATAATTGTAACATCCATATTCAAACAAACCCGAACTCGTCCGATTTTGGGTCTAATGAACCTAAAAACGTTGTCGGTCAATACTAAACAACCTAAAACGACCAATTGATCATAAATCAAAAGTCGTTCGGACGAAGTCGATCAAAAATCGGTCCCTTCGTAATGCGTGCCGTGAAAAGCCGAGACGCAAATTCGGAAACCGCGAAATAAACTGAGACCATCATGAGATCCGATTCGACGATACGAGACCAACGGAATCGACCGTTCGTCAATCGGAGGTCATATGATATTTTTAATTCACAAAATTTAAACCTAAACAAAAACCGTATCCGAAAATTTCGGGTATTCAAAACCCGATCAAAAGTATATGAATATTATACTCATTTTGATCATCGTTCAGAGACGGTCAAAACGAAATATTGCGCGTTGAAATCCGAGGTCCGAGGCGCGATTACGGTTAAATTTAAGAATACCAAATAAAGAGCAAAAAAAATAATTATTATAATCAAAACCAGACAGTAGCAGCGGCTACTGTTTGTATAAAAAAACTAAAATTTTCAATTCCAGCCGTTGTTTGTATTCCACTTTTCATCTCAGCCATTTGGCTTATTTCTCCCTACACTTGTCAACTCTTGAGGCCCTATTCTCCCTTAATCCTATCAACATGAAATTCTTTAAATACATCCCAAGGCCTCTTCTCTTTTTCTACTTTTTACCAACGAGGAGTTGATGGTCTCGTACTTTTGCTCCAGTTCTACTCAGCAATTGCTGGCCAAGTAAGGTTCTATTTCACCACCTTGCTTCTTCCTGGGACTGCTGCATGAGGTTGTGCTGAAGATCCTATCTTACATGAGAATTATAGGTACCTCTTATACCCCTATTTTGCTGTCATACATGTCAAGTTTACCACTTTGTTGTACTGCCAGTATGGGGGTTTTACATAATTAAACACCAAATTTCATCTCCAAGTTTTGATTTGCAAATTTATATATAATGAGAAAAGCTTGCATGTAGTATTAACCTCAACTTTGGAGTTGTAGGTACAATCCTCAGCCATTCTTTTGGAAATCCTTTAAATTACCGCTGTTTCACAAATTTCCAGATCATTAAATATCTATGGATCTCAAGTTTAAGGTTTGAAATTTTGTTAAAAACATAATCTTGCTTATTGAAAGTTTGATTTTGTTTAGTCCGAGCATCCAACACAATGTTATAATTTTTATTAATTACCATGGATCATAATGTTTGATCGGGCTATTCATTTCTTGTATAAAAATTTTTGTGTAATGTGTTACTGCTAAGAAAATTCTTAACCAATATGTATTTATAACCAAGACCCAAGTGAAGTTCAAAATCCAACTCTTCTATTGTTCAACCATCTTCTGCATCTGAGTATTTCAATCCTATTATAAAAAACTCCCTACTGGATAATATCTTAACTTGAGATTGTCATCCATTTATATATTTTTTTCTACACTCTTCTGCCATTTCAATTGTTTTATCACTAGTGGACGTTACTTTGTTTGCTGATGGATAATAAACAACAAGCAATTAACGTTATTATGATCCACTCTAAATTGTTTTGGAACTGGGTTGTATCCTTAATATTAAATGCTAATTTTTCTTTTAGACCGAACAACTCCTTAAGGTTGAAATTCTAAAACGGTGTCACCATTGGTTGATATAGTTTTTCCTTGAAATATTGAGTTTGTTACTCGTTTATCTTTTACATTAAATTAAAAAGATAGTTACTGGAAATGGTTGGTGGGAGGATTTAGGCATAGAGATGAAATTATAATCTATTGCTATATCTTAAATTAAGATCTGAACGACCCTATAAAAAAATATAGTTTTCCCTAATTAAGATCTCAGTCCACAAATCTGAACTGGATAGTATATACATATGTTTATTTAAAAGAGATTGAATTCCTCTACGAGTCTCAAAAATATATATATAAATATAATAAAAATAGATCTTGGTATACATCCTATTAAAATATAGGCCAATAATTAATGGCAAGTCTCATGAGTTAAAAGTTGAAACATCGGGGAAAACTTGCATGGAATTCAACTTAAATCTAGAGTTAATGAGTAAAACCCAACCATCAAATATTTATATATAATATATATATATGAATATATGTGTCATAGATACAACCAATAAAAATATTTAGATATATGTATTTCAATAATAACCATATCAATACGTACATGAATAATGCATCAATCATTCTAATAGATTGATAGCTACAATTACTTTACTTTTGCAAGCATCACTACACCCACATTAATACGCTTACTGAAAACCCTTGTAATAGATCATTTTGATAGGAATCATAAATTCATGAATCACTATTAATTTAAGATGATCAAACAAAAGACCTAAAGATCTGTAAAGATAACCACATCAAAGAATGAGAGAAGTTGAGAAGTCAAGAAAGTGATAGTTAAACAATTATGATATTTGATCATGCCGGTTATGGTGACTTCTACACCTAACCGTGCGAGGGCACGGTGACCCTCAACTGGGCGGGAGAATAGGAAGCCCAGTTTGGGCAGTGGCCGCTTAATGCGTGGGTCTAGGATCCCAGTCTTTTACACGGTTTACGCGAGCTCGCAGTGTTTTTACGCCTCGTTGGGATCCTGACTTTAGACCAGTTCCGCTGACCCTGTTTTAGGATGCCCAGGCGGGGGATCCTGGTTTTTCAGCTTTACGTACGAGCTCGGTTGCCCGTACTAGTCGGGCTGTTTTTCTAGAGCGACTTTTCTAGGGAGTCACTCTCACCCGTCTCAGTGGCGTAGTTGGAGAATAGACCTATCCCTCTATTGGACCGCGCTTCCAATTAGAGGGCGAGACGGAAGAGCCATTTGTAGGCTTCTTCACCGCTTGAGTTACTTCGCCAAACAGACTTGGCTATTCTATATCTAAATCATCCATATCTGCATCTACACCATCTGGAGTTGTATCTGAAACATTGGGATTAATAGTTGAGAAGTTACGATCAACAGTTAGGCTTAGTAGGAAATGACCATTCTCTCTACCCAAGGATTTAAATAAATTAATAGATCTTTCCGATCATAACCTTTCCATTATCACTCAACAACGTGATCTATGAATAGATATGTGCTTATACTCAGATACTCATGAATACTCAAGTACTATAAAATATGTCACATGTGGGAAATGCCGGGGTATGGGACAAACATTTGAGATGCTTACAAGTAGCCTGGAAAACCTTTTTCATTGCAAAGTAGAAATAAAGTTTAATTTGAGTTGTTCTCGCCTCTCTACTTGCTTTCTTTTGTAAATAATAAATGCATGTTATTTTATATAAGTTTTTGGGAGGTACCAGCAACCGCTGACGCCTTTTCTTTCCTAACATGTTTGGCAGGCAAACAGCCTGCAGCTCAGTAGCTATACATGCTTCCTGGAGACAGAGTTTATACCCGACGGTATGAATTACTTTGTCTCAGTTTTTGTCCAGATAATGATGTAAATGTTATCTCTTTTGTATCACATTTTGGGATATATGTTGTAACATGGAATATGCTTGTACATGTTGTAAATGGATATGAATATTAATGAAAAGAATTTTGGTGCCATATTGTCTCTTTTACTTGTGGTCATGTATTGAGAATGAATGTCGTAGTTGCGAAAAAAAATTTCCCTGTATTTTTGCGTCTTGTGCGATTAAACATGAATGATATCTTGCGAATTGCGCGTAAACGGGTACCCGGATCCTGAGGGGTTCACAGTTATGAACCTATAATTTGAGTCTACACCTACAATCAGTTTCCCTCAAGTCCGTGTAGAGAAGTTTGTTCTTGATGTGCAAGTCAATCTTTGGATTCGGCATCATGTCATAAAGCAAGGTTGATACTTCCTCCACAGGTATCTTTCAAGATACGGTGTTAATAGTCAAGATGGATGAAACGAACAACGAATTATGGGCCATGCAGTTCATGAGCCTGATGCAATCTATTGGTAAGAAGTGTATTCTTACCAAAGAGGAGCCGAATAACAAGACTAGGATAAATGCCTCATGGGAGGTTGATGCGTATGCATGCGTCTGGTTGACTGGTGCATTGACGATAGTGATCGCCAATGATGTTTTGCATTAGCCTACTGCCGAGAAAATATGGGATATTCTTGTTGCTACATATTCACAAGCAAGAAACGAGACCAAGATCTTGTAGTTACATCGTGACATATTCATTGTCAAAAGAATGGGAGACCCTTGCATTCTCTATATACGTATCTTTGAGGCATGTTTGAGAAGTTTCACAGCTTCATACCTCTTGCAGCTATGCCTGAGCAGCAGAAGGAGTACACGATTATCACGACAGTTGGCGTCTTCTTATTGGCTCTTGATCCAGAATACGAAGTTGCTCGATCTCATATTCTTACATATGTCACTATTCCTCCTATATAAGAGGCATATCGTCAACTTAACAGGATCATTGTTCCGTCATCCAATTCATCACAGACCTCCTCTACGATAGCAGCATCTCGCAACAGAGGAGGTACTCCACATTACAGAGGCCAAGGGTCTCCTCCGCCTATGCCTGCAATATCAACACTGCCACCACCACCACTACCTTTTACCCAGTCCCAAATTGTTCCACCACTACAAAAATTCTATACCAGTAAACATGTCTCTGCTCATGGTAATCACTCGTCATCCAGCACGCCTCAGGTGTGTTCTGATAACATGATTTCCAATGATGGGTCTGGAGATATATTTGTGCAGGGATCTTTGCACGAGACTAGCCCAGACAAGGCTAATGCTACTGATGACATGGATGTACCCATCGCTTTACGGAAGCAAAAGTGTAATTATACCTCTTATCCCTTTGCGTCCCAGGTGTCTCCCATCGTCTGATAGGGGACTTTCATAGATCTGTCGTTGCTCTATCCGTCGTGGCTATTCTATAGAATTATCAGAAGGCCCTGAACGATAGTTGTTGGCGACAATCTATGGAGGAAGAGATGGCTGCCCTACAATCACGTGGTACCTGGAGTTTGGTGTCTTCTCCTCCTGGAGCCTCTGTCGTCAGTTGCAAGTGGGTGTTTACTGTTAAACACCATGTGGATTGCAGCCTTGATCATTACAAGGCAAGATTAGTAGCTCGTGGATTTACCTAGATCTACAGTGTGGACTATACGGATACATTCTCTCCCGTTGCGCGCCACTCCACTTTCTGGATCCTTCTTTCAGCTGTTGTGGTACGTGATTCGCCCTTGTTACAGATAGATGTTAAAAATGCATTTTTGTAGGGAGATCTACTGGAGGAAGTTTACATGCAGCAGCCTCCGAGGTTTGCTGCTGAGGGTGAGTGTCAGCAGATTTGTATACTCCATAAGTCAATATATGGCCATAAGCGAAGTCTAAGGGCTTGGTTTCAGAAGCTCTCAGAGTTGGTGGAAAAGCAGAGGTTCAAGAGATCAAATGCAAACCACTCATTGTTTGCGCAGAAGACACCTAGGGGTACTGTTGTTATCATGGTTTATGTGGATGATATTCTAGTTTTAAGAGATGATGTACAGGGATAAAAATGACAAAAGAATTTCTAGGTCGTCAGTTTGTTACGAAAGATTTGGGCACCCTAAGGTATTTCCTAGGGTTAGAATTTTCCAAGAATACGCAGGGTCTTGTAATGACCCAAAGGAAGTATGTTAAAAATATGCTTGCTGAGATAGGCATGACTAGTTGTCGACCATCCACTACTTCTATGGATCCTAGCATGAAACTATATAATGATGATACAGAAGAGGTTGACGAGATGAGATACGGAGAGATGGTGGGGAAGCTCCTATAAGACCTGACATATCATTTGCAGTGAGTCCGGTGAGTCAGTTCAAGGAGCATCCCCGGCAGGTACATATAGATGCTATATACATGATACTGCGATAACTAAAGTCTTCTCCATATATAGGATTATTATTCAGGAAAGGAGCAACTCTTTCTGTTTATGCATGTGTTGATGCAGACTATGCAGAGTGTCCCAAGGATAGGAAATCTACGTCTGGCTATGCAGTATTCATTGGCAGTTCTCTTGTTTCTTGGAAAAGTAAGAAACAAACGGTTGTTGCTAGATCGAGTGCAGAATTTGAGTGTAGGGCAATGGCACAAGCAAGTACAGAAATGATGAGGGTTCGAGCAGTGCTAACAGACTTGTATATAAATGTACCTCTATCCATGCAGTTACAATGTGATAATCAGGTTGCGTTGTTCATTGCAAACAATCCTGCATTCCGTGAAAGAACGAAGCATATTGAAGTAGACTACCATTATACTAGAGACATGATTCAAAAAGACTTAATTTCTAACTCCCATGACAGCACAAGAGAGCAAACGGCAGACATCTTCACCAAGGCACTATTCAGATGGTCATTTCAGAAGTGTTCTTCCAAGCAGAGCATGATTGACATCTATGCTCCATCTTGATGGGGAGTGTAGAGATAATTTTATGTACTCTGTATTAGTCTCTTATTTTTATTTCATGTCTATCTAATGTAATTTACCCATAGACCTCTCCCTATATAAGAGAGCCCAGGGTTCCATGGCATAAACATATGTTGTATTTTTCCCAACACTTGCCTAGGAAAAATATCAATTTGCCAAAAGCATACATTTTTCTATTTTCGAGATAATTGGAAATTAGAAGTTTGGCATTTAACTAAGAAATGTTTCCCAATTTTTATTCCTCCAAAAACATTTTATAATAGTACTTGAAAATTATTTTAAAATATTTATTTATTAACTTCACAAAAATATTTTCCTCCAATTCTTCTACATTGTGATTTGAGCCATAAAATCCGAGGTTGCAAAAGTCGGTAGTCGGTAGTCGGTCGGTTGGGTCACTGACTAAGGATTAATCGGCAGTCGAGCGACTAATCGGATTTAGTCGGACTTTAATCAACTTTGAATTTTATAATTATTTTAAATATATAACTCATTTTTATACATATATTTACATAGAATTTGTACATTTATATACTACCATAATAAAATAAAAGAAAATATTGAATTTAAATAAAACATTAGGCATATTATACTAAGTTTGCTTATAAAAAAAAGTAAAACATTAAAAAAATACGGTATCTCTGAGCGAAAATTGGTCGATTAGTGTACCTAGTCGGAATTAGTCGGTACTCGGTCGGCCACCCCACTGACTAGACCAGTCGGACCTACTAATCGGGCCAGTCGGGCGACTTTTACAACACTGATAAAATCAATTTGCAAAAATACCCTATAAGGTATAAACGTTGGTTTGAAAATCACTTCACATTCACATTTGCACTTGCACAGCATCTTGCATAAAACATCAATAAAAAAATCCCCTCTTGAAAATCGCAATTACTTATTGCCTTGAGTAGAAACCGAATCATAATATCGCCTCCTTGTCTCACATCTTGGGCTTGCCTCCATAAAAATTAAATTGTCAGTCACATCTAATTTAATTGTTTGATCTTTGTGTGTGGTTTTGACAAGTTGAATTCTTCCGACAACAACATAACTCTCATTAATTAACTAGGGTAGAAAACGATTAATCAACATCCCCTCACCCAAAATGAGCAGCAATGGCATGTGATCCGAACGTACCCGAGGCAAATTCCTAGAGCTAACAAGGGGAAAACCTCAAGCTTCACGAAAAAAGCCCTTGATCAAAAAATCCTCTGCATATAGTGGCATCTCGTTGCATCAATGATTTCCAATTAAGAATCGAAGATAAAGTTTGAGAAGCCCGCAATCCCCACATCCATGTCACCTCTTAATGTCGGTATGTCTTCTGCGAGCAATGTGACAATGAAGTCCCCTCTCTAAATTCAAACCTCCAAGCGAAAGCTCTCCCTGAACTGACTAAGCTCATCCCACGGTTCCAGGAGTCCATTCGTATTATATGACCCGTATATATTAGTATAAACTATAAGAATGTAGTTGTCATCCATCCTCCATTTCAATAGAACCGAAGGGAATGTCTCCATCATAAACTTTTCATCATTCCATCCAAACATAAATCCTCCAGATGCTTCATTATATGCAATAGCCCTTACCGTTAAAAGCCATGATCCCGCGACCTATTACCATGTGGCCTCAGCATGGTGCATCAGCTTTGTTTCCTGAATCATAGCAATGGCAGTCCCACATTCCATCATTAATTCCTGAATCACCCTACGTTTTTTCGGGATGGTCCAACCCACTAACTTTCCACGCAAAGGCAAACACATTCATTTCGCAACATGCATATCCCTCTTGGGAGGAATCACACTCAAGCAATCTGTTGGAATTTTGCATTAAACATTGCTCATCAAACCTTCCTCCAAGAGCTTACAGGCTAACCCAACCTCTGTCACCTCCTTCCCAATATATTTAAGAGTCATTGCCTCCTTCAAAGAATACAGATCATCATCCTACCATTGGGTCGGAGCACCCACATCATTGACGAGAAGATTTCCCCTCCCTTTAGACTATATGGGTCCTGCTACTCACAAACCACGTGATCTCACATCTCCAATGGATCCTGCATCTTCAACTCCATGAAAGATTCCGATGTAAGCTTTGGTCGCAGTACATCTTCACAAGATATGATCTCGACCCCATACATTTGTTTGTGCCCTGAGAGATCCGTCGTCTGAGAGTGATACATGTCCCTCAAAAGAAACAACACAATAGGAGCCCCAGCTATGGGGCCTGGTTGTCAGGAGCGCCCTTGCTCTTGAACCTTCATTTGCCTTTATGAAGAGGGCCCATTCAGAGATTTAAACGGATCCCCCTTATCACCGAGTCGCATTTGTCCAGGCCATAAGCAAGTCCTCTTGGTCCAGACCCAACTCACTGGCCAAAGATGTTGATCCTCGTGGATCTGAAAGAGGATCCATTTGCATAGTTGGGTAACCGGACATCGTTGTACCGAGCAGCAGTAATGGAGAAGGTTCATGTCAATTAGATATAATACGAAATCTAATAAAAATCGGTGAAGATTGTATAATATGTACATGAGGTTATATCCATGTCCCTCGAAAGAAAAAACACAATAGGAGCCCAAGTTATGGGAACTGGTTGTCAAGAGAGCCATTCATCTTGAGCCTTCATTTGCCCTTATGAAGAGGGCCCATTCGGAGATTTAATCGAATCCCCCTTATCACCAAGTTGCATCTGTCCAGGCCATAAGCAAGTCCTCTTGGTCCAGACCCAACTCACCGGCTGAAGATGTTGATCCTCGTGATCCAAAAGAGGATCCAATTTGCATAGTTGGGTATCCGAATATCGTCGTACCGGGCAGCAGTAATGGAGAAGGTTCATGTCAATTAGATATAACACGAAATCTATTAAAAATCGGTGAAGATTGTATAATATGTACATGTGATTATATACAAGTTTCAACTCTTTATTTTTTGATATTTTATTTAATTTTACTATTTAGACTTATTTACAAGTTGATAATATACAATTACTCCATTTGTTATTACCAATGTTAATTTTATGATTTTGTTAATTAATGTGGACCGGTGGTAGTGCAATGTACCCAGCACCTAGAAAAACCGAGGTTCAAATCTCCCCTTCTAAAGGTTGCCTTAGGTAGTCGACAATCAGTGTAAAAGATAGTCTAATTGAGCAAAAACCGTGTACCTGACCCTACTTATAGTGGGAGAAGTTTTTGCCATTTCTTATGTGGACTTTCTCTATTTTTTTCTTAAGAATTTACTTCACAACTTTAATATAATATACGACAAGCACATTTTCATCACATACCTATACCACTACAACCGCAATATCACTAGGAGGACATAGTAATGGAGGATCTGATATCTTCAGTTAGTTCCATGGGAGTTGGAGTATCGACATTGAGTGGTGAATGCTATGGGGCAACATCAATCCCTTGTATTGGTGGTATATTATATAATTATGGATCTTATAGTCAGTCGCAAAATGCATAATAATTTTTTCCATCCCCTCAGTTATGGTAACAATCAAAAGAGGGGTGCAATTCGTCCGGAGATGTCAATGCGTAACCACTTGCTCCTGCTCGGTGTTGGTCAACGGGAAACCAGAAGGTGGTTGGTTCCAGCCGCAGAGAGGGGTGTGTCAAGGCTGCCCCTTAGCTCCCATGTTTTTTGTGGTGGTTGCGGATTGTCTTGCAGTCTAGTTCCAACAGGCGGTTGAGGAGAATTAGTGTGAGAGTTTCAGGATGAGGGACATTTTCGTTCCGGTTTTGCAGTATGCGGATGACACGCTGATCTTCCTGGAGGGACTGAGGAGCAGAATCTCAATGCGGCTACATTGGTTGATGTGTTTGGATGTCTATCTGGCTTGCAGATTAACAGGCAGAAGTCAGTCCAGGTTCCTATGGGGAAGGATGGCGCCGAGAGTAACAGATTAGCAGCGTGGGCTGGAAGCCCTCTGGGGAGATTGCCGATAACCTATCTGAGGTTGCCACTTGTTGATGGTAGGCTGAGGAAGTCTGATTGGGATTGTGTTCTTAGAAGAATGGAGGAGCGGTTCGAGGGATGGAAGGCTACCACTCTCTCCAAGGGTGGGAAGCTTACTTTACTGAAGCACGTTCTTTCAGCTATCCCGGTTTTTTTCTTCTCGACGAGGAGAATGCCTGCTGGTGTTAGAAGGAAGGTGGAAGCTTTGATGAGATCCTTTTTCTGGTGCGATGGGAGGCAGACGTCGAGGGGGTTGCACCTAGTGGCTTGGAAGGATATCGCGGTACCGGTTTCGGAGGGGGGTCTAGGTGTAAGGGATGTGGATTCTATGAACAAAGCCTTGCTCGCCAAGGGGGTGATGCGCATTTAGGGTCCATCCGACTCGCCGGTCTTGCGGTTGTTGAGGGAGATCTATGGTGTCTCCGGGGAGTTGGTGGCAGTGAGGAAGCCTCATGAGTCCTCGTTGTGGCGTGGGATCTGTAACGTGATTCCAGAGCTCAGATCTCTTTTTCGACCAAAGTTGGGGAATGGTCTGCGGTTTCGTTTTTGGCAAGATGACTGGACGGGGGACGGGGCATTGGCTTACCGCTTTCCTAGGTTGATGGCGCTGGCCGTCGACAGGGGGAGCGGGTGGCGGAGGTGGCTGACTCTGGGACGCGGGCGCCGAGGTTCCATGTTGTTGTTTCGGATCAAAGGATGGAGGAGTTTTTGCAGTTGCTTTCGGAGGTTCCCCCGCCGGGGAGTTGTCGGGTGACCTTGATCATTTTGAGTGGGCTGACGGTAAGTTCTCGGTGAAGCTCGCTTATAGGAAGTTGAGAGGTAGTGTAGTGGAGCGAGACGATGACTTATGTGCGAACTTGAAGGTGATCTGGACGGCTAAGATCCCTACTCGGGTTAAGGTTTTTCTTTGTTGTCTAAGGCGAGACCGGATATGTGACAAAGTGATAAGAGGCAGACTGCTGGGTGCGCCGGATACGACTTGTGACAGATGCGAGGACGGCGTGGAGGACGCGGACCACATTTTCTTTGGCTGCAGATCTTCGGCCAATGTGTGGGAGTCGTTACGGCTTTCATGGTTTCGGCCATCTGATGCGGAGCACTTTTGGAGATCTATTCGGTCGGTCGACCTTGGGTCGTCCGGTGATGTCTCCAAGCCCTTTGCTGCGCTCTGGGCTATTTGGCTTGGCAGGAATGATGCAATCTTTAAAGGACAACGGTTTTACTTTGAAAATGTTCTTGCTCATTGTAATGCCTTGTACAATTTCTGGATTTCCAGTTGATGTACCATCTCATCTTTTATTAATGAATGTTTTGGTGTGGTGACTCCCGCCATGGGAGGGCTCCCCCGTTTTTATATTAAAAAAAATGATCATCGCACAATAAAGCCTCATCTTCCAGAAGTTTTGAAAGGGAAAGACCAAAGGTCTCATCTTTTCGGTTCTCGCCAGAGCGTAAGGAAGGACATATCGATATCACGTCAGTCCACCCAGAAAAGGATATATCAGGATATGTTGCCGATATGTTAACGATATCGGTGGAAATTTCGGAAATGGCACAATATTGGTATTTTTTCCCTTTTTACAGAAATTAAGATCATCCAAGATATTAAAACGATAAATAACCTACAAATACACACTTATATCACACATATCGATCATTTATACCTCATATATCGCACATATCGGTCATTTCGAACATATCAATGTTATTGTTGATTCCTGACTTATAGATATTGGAAATGGATTTCATTCAAGTTTTTATAACAAGAAATAACATACAAATATATACTTAGATAACACATATAGTTCATCTAAAATCCTTATATCGCACATATCGGTCATATTGAACATATCGTTGGCAGGAATACAAAAAACGGTCTAAACAGTTGTTTAAATAGTCATCTAAACATATGTGGTGCTCGACCGCATCGTTTAATCAAAAACATGTGCATAAACAGGTGGGCCGCATAAACGGCCTTAAACGGTCATTTAAACGACCTTGGTCTTAAACGGCCCTTTAAGCGGCCTTAAACGGCCTTTTAAGAACATGGATCTACTTTCTTCAAATGACCGCCATTACCTATGACTTTTAGGATTTATGCCATGAATTGTAATTGTTTATATTGTCTATTTTGACATTTCGATATGAATTCTACTTGTTTATGTTATCTATTTTGACATTTGGATGAAACAGTCCTTGAATTTGATAATATTTGATCAATATTGTGAATATGTGACTATATTTTTCTTATTCATTTATACTTTTTTAATTAATTATATATATGTAATATTTTTTGTTAATTAAAAATGCAAAATCGCATAACTCATTTAATTTCCGTTTGAACTCCCGTATATTGTTTTTTTTAGGCTGAAAAAGGGGGACACACGCGAAGGTGCTCACCCCAATGCACTAAAAAGAGGAAGAAATACTTACAAGGGGGAATGGAAGAGCAGAAAATACAAAACAAGGTACGGGGGGTAAACAAAGAGCGTTACCCCCGCAGCAAAAAACATATTACAATGAGGTCCAGTCACGAAGGAAGCCCGAGGCCGTGGAGCGAATATTCTCCAAATAGAACCGCTGCCGAGCAAAGCTAGCTTCATTTCGTCCCAGCCAAAGGCTCCAAATCCGCGAAATTGGATCCAGCAGCGCAAGCCGTGGCCGCCCCCTACCACAGAACAAGCTATGACAGAAAGGAGCGAAAGATGACAGATCCAGCCAACCTAAGTCGGCCCATAGAGCACAAACACAGCTGCAATGTAGAAATAAGTGATCAATACTTTCCGTTTCCATGTTACAGAGTCCACAGAGAGGCGAAGAATTTGGAAACATCCGAGCACAACGATCACGAGTTAGCAATCTTCCCCGACGGAGAAGCCAAAGGAAAATACCAACTCGCTCAGGAAGCTTGAGCCCCCACAAGAATCTGCAATCTCTCAAGAATATGTCATCCGCCCCAGCGAAGATGGGCAAGATGGCCTTATAAGCGTCACTCATAGAAAGACCCATTCTTTCATGCCAAATAGTCACGGCCCCAAGAAGGCACGGGGGCATCAACAAGAAAGGAAATGAGAGCGATATAATCGTGCATCCGCTGATCCGACAAAAACTCAGAAATTGGAGGGCACCAAGCACGCCCATCCCAGCAGCAGGCCACCGTTACATCTTTGTTGGGCACCAAGGCGTAAAAGCGGGAGAATAGGATCCGTAAGGGCCCCCTTCCCGTCCAGTCATCCTCCCAGAAGCGAATCAAATTACCATCACCGAGCTTAATTGAAAAAAAGGAGCGATTTCTGATAAGAGCGCCCATCACCCCTCGCCAAAAAGTTGATACCTGACCCTGAGAATCACCACGAAAGGCAGAGAGAAAGCCATCCCCAGCCGCAACCCTCAAGCAGTTTAGCAAGAAATTGTCCTCCCTACCCCAAATTCTCGCCGCCCATTTGAGCAAGAAAGCCATCCCGTATATTGTTTAATCAATAATCAGTGACCTTACTGATTGAATACCGCATACCGTTTTTTGCAACCTTATCGCTAGTACTGTTAGTTGTTGACCTATAAATATTGGAAATAGAATTCGCCCAATTTCTAAGAACACTAAATAACTTACAAATATACACGTAGATCACGCATATCAATCATTTATAACTCTTATATCGTCTATATCGGTCATATCGAACATATCGTAGTTACTCTTGATTCTTAACTTATGGATATTGGAAATGTAGTACATCCAAGTTCTTATAACACAAGATAACTTATAAATATACCCTTATATCATACATATCGATCAACTATGACCCTTATATTGCAGATATATGTCATATCGAGCAAATCATGTGCCGTGAATGACTTCAGTTGTGCCCGAGCACTGCCGCAGTTTGGGAGGACGCCCATGTGCCGTGGGTTAACGCCTCTTCAGCTGCGTTGTTTTGGGACTCTATGCGTTCGAATAATGGTCGGCCGAGGAGGGAGCTTCTTCGCCCGTTCGCGTGCATTTGGGCGCTGTGGCTTGGACGGAACGCGAAGATTTTCAGGGGTCAAAGGTTTTACAAGGAGAATATTATCGCACACGTCTCTTTGCTTGTGAATGACTGGGCGCTTATGTAATGTGGTTCTTTTCGTTTCTCTTTTGGGGCTTCCTGCGGGATCCTCTCGATCCTTTGTGTTTGTAAAACTCTCTTCCTCCCTTCCTTCTTCGACTTTTTAATAAAAACTTGGGGCGATCACCATGGCGTGTATCCCCCGAAGAGCTTTGGTTTTCAAAAAAAAATATCGAGCAAATCATTCTTAATGTTGATTGTTGACTTTATAGATATTGGAAGTGTAGTTCGTCCAAGACTTATATTGCATCACATATTATGCATAAACAAAATGCTTGAGCTATTTATGAGCTATTTATGAAAACAAAACAAATAAAGAGCATAATAACATTTTATAAAAGAGTCATAATTCATAATAATATTTTCTAGAGGGAAAGAAGACAACTTAAAATCGTATTGGACTCCTCCAAGTTGAAGAACCATTGTATGCACCCCATGTCGCATCATACCCTACCATACTAGGAGTAGCAAAATAAGTAGTGAAATCAAGATTACAAGGGTATTATTCATCAATATATAGATATCGACAAAAGTCGACAATATCGGTTGCTATCCGGGAATTTTTGTACTAAATCCTGTAATTTTTTACAGATATGGGCCAATATGGCAATATATCGATGATATATCAGTCATAATTATATCGTCCATAGCATGGTAAATTGATATGCACTCTGGTATCAATATCCAAAACCTCTCGATACCGATATATCGTCGATATATTGTCGATATATCATGTTGGAGTATATGTGCCACTCATGTACAGATGGGTAATTGGATCCTTCCAAAATTCAATTACCATATCCAGTGTTTAGTCCCATCTACCAGTGATGGGACTTGGAGGGTTTGTGGAGGCTATATAAGAAGTCCCAGACCTCCTGTATCAGATGAGAAAGGGTAATGAACACATCAGTTCATTGAGGCGTTCTCTCGTGATTTCATCACCCTCCTTAGCGAGTAGCATTCCACGTAAAATTCATGTGTTCATGTTTATCTTTATATAGTTCTTGCTCTATTCATTTATACCGCTTCCGCATTCCACATTTTCTAACATGGTATCAACGCTATGTTAATTTTCTAATACGGTATCAGAGCTATGTTAATTTTCTAATACGGTATCAGAGCAAGTTCACTTCTCGAGGAATCATTTTACGTTTTCTGATTTAGTCGAGATTCAATTCAACTATTGTTTGCTCTCGAAGATCATTTTTAATGAAGATCATGTTCGTGATTTGTTCAAGTTCAAGATCAAGCTCTAGGGTTTCTTTTGAAACCCTAATTCGGTTCTACGGTTTTTCTGTTGAAACCCTAATTTTGCATATCATGTACAAAAGGCGCAAGTTCTGAGCATCGACATCATCAACGCCGTATTTTTTAAAGTTTTTTCATCCAACGGATCTCATGCATACCATCTCTAGCACCAATCTCCAGGTACACAGCTTCCAATTCTCAGATCTCAACGCAAAAGGGTGTGGAATCCTAACTTCGCATGGAGGCATCATCCATCAGTTCTCGCATGCATGTGACCACGGATCTCCAGCCTTGTCACGCAGATCTCCTCCCTCCAGGATCAAATTCTATGTACAGATCTCGTTCTAGAACAGATTGAAGGCAAGGGCTCCGATCGCAGCGAACAGCAGTATAGCATTTTCTTCTTCAGGCGCATCAGATGCGCAACGCTCATCTCTTGCAGCATTAGCAAAATAAAAAAATTGAGAAAAAAAAACTTGGTGATGGTGCAAATCTCCTTCCAAGCAACGATCCATTCTCATGCTACAACACCCAGGTGGCCGCAGCAAAGGTTCCGCACACCTCTCCAAGTCTCCAGAGATCCTCTCTTCAACTCACGCAGGCAGCGCGAGACCTCGCTGGTCCTCTAGGCGAAGGTTCCCTTCCAGGCGCACATCCAGTGCGAGGAACCTCTCTAGTTCATCATCGCGCCTCTTCACCTCCTCGCAAAGGCGATAGCAGTGCATCCACACGTAATCATCCTTAGTGCGATATCCTTCATCTCAGCATCCAACGCCGCCGCAACCACCTTCCAGTTGGCGGCGCATCTCCTTCCCCTCTCAAGCTTAGGCGACGACGCTGGACCCTTGAAGAAAAGCCCCATCAGGGTCAATTGAAGTTGGGTTCCCACAAAGGGAACCTTAAAATAGCGGCATCTTCAAGATTTTTTTATTTATTGAAAATTCGATACATGCCCTTTTATTTAAAGGGTTAATTTATTTATTTATTGAAAATTCGGTACATGCCCTTTTATTTAAAGGTTTGATTTATTTATTTATTTATTGAAAATCTGTACAGACCGCTATATTTAAAGGGGACTGCTTCTTTCGAGCCCAATTGAACCGTGTTTATATAACGAAAGAAAGAAAGAGGAGGGAGAAAGAGAAAGCACAGTCGGTTCCTGCTTTAAAAGAGATAGAGATAGAAGAGATAGCATTATCGGGCCCGATTGTGGGCCACTATTTTTAAAAAAAAGAACGGCTCATAAAAATGTAAGAAGAAAAGACGGAAAAAATAAAAAATGGATGGCTTAATTAAAAAAAGTATTTGAAAAAAATAGAAAAGAAAAGCAGAGGAAAAAAATGGTATCGGCTTATGTGGTTTCTTGTTTTCCCATATTCATGTTTTCTCCCAAATTTGTCGATGTCAATGTTTTCCAACAAGTATGGGAGAAAGAGGGAGTATTGTGTAGAGTTACAGGTCAGATTAAGATTCTCCATGCCAACCAGATATTCAAACTCTACAGTTCAGGTTTCAACCTACGATCAGATTCCGAGTCTTCAGTTTGATGCGCACAGGTTGCAATTATTTGTGTGGTTCCCATCTTTGTTTTTGGTCCCAGAGATTTCATGTGATCCATAGGGGCTCCAGAATAGAGATCTCATACCCTATGTCATGCAGGTTAGGGTTTTCATGTGGTATCAAAGGGACTTCATAGTAGAGATCACATTCTCTGAGCCAGTATGGGAGAGACCTAGTTTTCTGACGAGGAGACTTTTCATACTCCATTCTCCAACGACTGTAGACTCCGAAGAGGATGTTTTCCATGGCTTTTTCAATTCGGCCATTCAGAGAAGGAACAATGGTTCACATGATTCAGTCTTCTAAATATAGCGAGCTAGAATACTCCAACGAGGAGACTCTTTTCAATTTCTGTGACTCTGACAGGCGTAGTACTGAGCACATGTTCTCCGACAAGGAGACTCAGTTCGACTCATACTCCAACCCATTTGTTCCTCCTCATATGCACAGTATGAGAAGCAACATCCTCGACAGCAACCGACAGTGTATACGTTGAGTTGATATTGTGTAGTGTCTTGTAGTGTGAGCTTGACATTTCTTTTTGTTTGTCCAAGCTGAGCATTGCGTGCTCCAGCTTGAGGGGTAGTGTTGGAGTATATGTGTCACTCATGTATAGATGGGTAATTGGATCCCTCCAGGATCCCTTTACCTCATCCAATATTTAGTCCTACATCTACCAATGGTGGGACTTAGAGGGTCTGTGGAGGCTATATAAGAAGCCCCATACCTCCTATATCAGATGAGAAACTACAATGAACACGTCAGCCCTTTGAGGCGTTCTCCCGTGGTTTCATCCCGCTCCTTAGGGAATAGAGTTCCACGTAAAAATCCATGCGCTCATGTTTATGTTTCTGTAGTTCTTCATATGTTTATCTATTTTGCATTCCTCATTTTCTAACATATCACGATATGGCCTTCCCTATTGGAGTGCCACCACGAACGACAGTCGTACTGGAGATCGAGAGCTCCTCAACTGCGACTAAGAAAGAAGCTTTCCCAACCGCAAGATGAAAGAGCGAGGGAGGCATGGGTTTCTCAATGCAGCTTCCACGATAACGTCTTTGCCACCGGCATGTTGCCTCTTCATAGACCATCTGAGATAATAAAGATGACATTTCCAACTCCTGCAACGATACTCTTCAACAATGCTAAATCCCGTGAGCGAAGAGGAAAACCTTTCTGCTGGAGGAGCTTATAGGTCTACATGTATGTTGTACCATCCCTAAGCATTGGTCTCATCCACCGAATACCTCATGTTGTCTTTTACTTTTTCAAATCATTTAGCAGAGCTCACACCTCCTTAGTAAGCAAACCTCACACGCAAACCATTGAACCTTCAAGGACCGAGGTGAATAACATCAACATCTAATGTATCTATGATCCTTATGCCATAGGCAATATGCTTGAGATGATCCAACGCCCACCAGTGCCATATCTAGCACATTGGGAGGTTGTTCTGCGGCTATCTTCGTAAGTCTCGATGTTGATGTCAAGCAAGATCTAATACAGTAGTCGTGACCACTGCAATGATAACATGTCACTGTATTTCTGCACATCGTGGCTACATGTGAGCGTTTGCCGCAGAAAAAGCATCGTTTGTCCATACCATCAAGATCTCGTTCGAAAGGACTTGCCCTCCTTCTCGATATTGATTTCCATCGAAGGCGAGCTTTTGTGGCCCCGCAACTTCCTTCCTTAGACCACACAGTACTGAGGCTATCGTTCTCTGAGACTTTGACCAGCCACCATGCTCCAACCTTCACTCTAAGAGCCCTACATCGACCCCATGCGAGCAAGTCACTTGTTTATTTGGAGGCCATGGGACTCCTTTATGTAGAGGATAAAGCCTAGAGGGCAATACATGAGAAAGATAGAAAAGGAAAAAATAAAAAGAACTAAAATGAGATATAAATGAAATAATAACCATTTCATATAACGAAAATCAAGAAGTTCTCCCCCATTTAAACTCAACCCAGGTTTTGTGTGAATGTAGCATGTGCATTGAATCACCACCAATGAAACCTCAATTATGTGATTTATCGACGTCCCTTACCAACCTAGTCCTCGACTCCATATTTACATTTTAACAATGTGACCTTGGGTTTCTTATGCATGAGCAATAGTCATGATCTACTGTCAGGTGTAATGATATAAGCTTTACAGCCATTGATCTCTATCATCATGTCCTTTGAAACCCTAGGTACAATATTGTAAAAGCACATTCCAAGCTTTATTCAATCCTGCATACAATAATTTATACCCATTTTAATCTACGCGGCTTTCTTACCAACCAATCACCGCAAACAACTATACCATCTAGATATACTACATCCAACATCTATGTTTTCTAGAAAACCTTTTGTGGAAGAAGAGGATGGAAGTTCACTGAAGAGAGTAACAGAATAAACAAAACAACTACAATAAAAGTGAAGACTTTTTAACGGAAGCATGTACGAATTATTTTACTAACTTGTCATGGATTTCTACCTTTCTTGGGTCAGAACTAAGGGTACTCAAAACAATTTCAATCCGAATAATCTGGGCAAGTAGCCATGTTACGTGGTTGCTTCGCAAAAGTTGTTGATCGGCCCGAGTTATCCGAGAAGAAAGTTTGTTAACAAAATCAAGAAAATCAATGCATCCACTCTTCATTAAAAAGAAGAATACATCTGCAAACGAAAGCCACTCATACCAACAATCAGCCTCTGCAAAACATTTCCAAAAAATATACACCTTTTTAGAAATAAAGCACTTTGCATGGCCATTCAATAACAGAAAGCAATAGCATGCATTTCGAGCAGGAATAACAAACGTCAAAAGTGATTCAAGAAGTAGTGATAATAATAAAAAAGAACGCACTGTCAAAAACTACTTAGGTTTCTATATAAAATTACTGGAGCAATCAACAGGAATTGCAATGTATACAAATATTAAATAAAGGGTTTAGTAGGCTAAGTCCAACAAGCTCGCACCAATTTAACAATAATTTCAGGGAACAAAAAAACGGATTATATAACGGTATGCAACCACTGTATATTGCTATACTTGGGCATCTTAAAGCTTCTGATGTATAGCTAATCTGATCAAAGACTAAAATGAGGTTTGATCTACGTTAGATCTTAACTTTAAGGTTAAACATAATCCCTTGCTCCTTAGTCTAGTTTTAGATGATTGGATTGTATAGCTATAGGAATTGGAAAATAGTATTTTTCAATAAAAAAGGGCTTCCACCGTATAGATGTAGGCTCAAAAACATCACCATTCATCACCAAAAAAATTATTACAGCCGTAAGTCCGTAAGTAACGTGTGAGAAAAAGACAAAACTAGACTCCAATTTTCAAATAACGTCATGGCATGCATAACAACGTTTTCCGTGTAAAAATGGTGTTGACAAAACACATCTCCATTTTTGGCAAGCCGGAAAGCCCAAACCATTGCTATGCAATACGTTCTTTCCTTCTCCGTTCCAGTCCACTCCTCCTCAATGGCTCTCCAGAAGATCACAATGCTATCCATATTTACCGCATGAACCGAAAACATGTTCTAAGCCCCTTCTGAGTTCCCACACTTGAAAGAGATAGTCGGAGTCCTCCACATCATCCAGACACATGGGGCAAGATGAATCAATTTCAAGAATGAAATGAGCAAGTCTATCTCTAGTCAGCAGTCAACCCCTCCTGTATAGCTAGAGGAAGATCTTCACACGAGTCGGAACTTTCCACTTCCAGATCCGCCTACAATCAGTTGCACACACGCCAGGGACAAAAACCAGATGACACCGCAAGGCTTGGTAGGCCTTCTTGACCAAAAATAAGTCGTCACCCTTGATCTAGCAATCACGATCGTCCAAGGGCCACGTCACTTTCTCAAGCTCCTCCAGAAAGAGCATAAACTCCACCAAACGCTAATCTCACATCCCCGATCTAAACATTGAGAAAGAGTGCACATCCCAAGCCTCTACCACCGAGTAACATCGTTCTTTCAGCAAACACCATAAGTCTCAAAATCTCTTCCGCGGAACCTCGCCCTCACTCCAGTCATCCACCTAGAAATGAAAGCACGTCCCATTCCCGACCATCGGGTAAGAACTGACAAATCTCTAAAGCCACACAAAAAACCCCACGCCAAAAATACGAAGTTGCGGAACCATGATCGCCGCTACGCAGAAAGGCGAAACCAACCTCGTAGATCCGCCTGATCAGACAGCAAACAAAACTAATACAATCATCCTAAAAATGGGTGACACGCTTGTTCAGCAAGTCCTTATTGATTTCTTCCAAGCTCCAAACACCGAGGCCTTTGTCCTCCTTTAAGCAAGATAGTGTATTCCAATCCACTAAATGCAAGCCGCTTGAAGAACCATACGAAGACCAGAAGAACCATCTCCTATTTTCTCGAGCCTCTTTCGCACTCCACAGAGCAAATAACGATCGATCCTCGACATAAAAGAGGAGCTCCTCCATGTATAGCAACAGTTTGTCGCATCCAAAGCCTCAAGCACCAAATATGCCACTAACCTCGTGAAAAAACCAGAGCATGGATCTTACGCACCGCTCCCCACCCTCGACATGTCTTTTGAAAATAGCGTGACGATGAAATAACCACCAACAAACCAAGACGTCATTGGGAACTTGAGTCTTAGCGTTAGGATCTCATCCCACAGCTCCACATTGTTGTTAGATCTCGCGACACGATACATCGAGGAGATCACGAGCCGAAATTGATCAACCTTGCTTACGAATGGCCACCGACATCGAGTGTATCAGAATCATCTAATCCACGATATCAAACGGGTCCCTTTTCCAAGCAACTACAATCCCCCCAGCACTATCGGTTGCCAAAACTGCTCTGAAATCGGTAAGGTGGGGGCCGAGGTGGATCCCCATCTCACAAAATCCCAAGACTCCACCTTAGTCTCCTGCAAACAAGCTACATTGATTTTCCACGCAGCCAAAAAGGAGCCAACTACCAACCGTTTATCCAGCTCGCCAAGGCCCCTCACATTCCAAGAGAGGAGCTTGGGAACCGAGAGGGGCCCCCGCCATCGTCACCCCCACTCTCGATACAAACGTAAAATCAAAAATCATCTCGGTATCGTTCTCCTCCATCACCATTGTATGCATGTTGATCATTACGTCCTTCCTCATGCCTTCACTCCCCATATGCGTCTCCACCTTCTCCAAGGACTCGGTTTAAGCTCCGCTCCAACTGCAGAGGGATTACACCCACATCCACTACAAGAAAACCATTTTCCACATGATCGTGTTCCAGCCTCTGCGTCTCCCAATCCAAAGTTTTTGCCCGATGAAGCTTTCTTGAAAAAAGCAAAACGTCTTTTGCTACAAAGGTGTCCTACAAACCGACATTGGATTCACTGACAAAAACTCCCTTCTGGTTGTCGCACTTTGCAACTCCCCTCGAGACCGAACAGCGTTGAGGAAGCATCACCCTCTTCTCCCTCTTCTTGACAGGAACCCCAAACCCGGTTCGACGTCCGACAACCCGCCACCAACGGTCGAAGAAGCTCCCAACACGGTACCTCCCCCGTCGACCAAAGACACAGGCGACGTAGCCACGGCCGCAACCATCGGAATAGCCACAACCTTGCCATGGAGGTCTATCATCGCCACCGCAAAGACTCCCCTAGCCGAACTGGAGCTCCTCTCCACCACAAGCTACTACAAACCTAAATTGGGGGAGCCAAAGCGGCCATGATCGGGCTATCTCCAGCACAGGGAGCTGAAAAACATAAGTCCAACCCAGAAGCCTTACACAGGTTATAAACTGAACCCGTGAAAGAGACCCTCACATCCCAAATCGGCGAACCCGATAAGCCATTAAAAACGAAAGGAGTAGAGAGAGCCTGAACCAGACTAGATCGTTCCACTGCAATCGAATTTAAAGATGGATCTGTCGAGTCCGAACCATCAAGGACACTGCCAGTTGTAGCTAGTATTGAAATGTCGTCCCCAAGTTAGGGTTTTTGACAAAAGATGATTTACCACCCTCCCAAATCAGGATCCTTCGATAATTTCACCGATGGTTGCGCATATTGAGCTTCCCAGCGACCATCGGGGTAGCCGCTAGTGCAGCACTGTCGTTAATGACGACAAGCCAAAGGGTCACCAGCCTTTGACCAATATGCAGCATCGCAGGCGAAGGGGAGGTGGCTTCACACCACGCATCGATGCCACTACCTCCGATCCATCTCCCAGTCGAAGGCTCGAGTTGCAGAGCTCCACCATGTCCCCAAAATCCTTTAGTGTTTCCCTCAGAATCTCCAATCTCTTACATCTCACGGGAACCCCTGCCACCGACAACTTCCATGCCGAGTCCACCCATCCCACACCTCTGTCAAGGAATCTCGATTGCCTCCAACTCACAATTCCTTTTGCTTCAGGTTTAAGCCCAGCTTCCAAGGCACCGGACATCACAAGCTTCACTCCTTCCGACAACAGGCACCTCCGTGAAGCCAAATCACGTCAATACCCTTGTCATCTTTTCTTGAAGCAAGAATTATACCTCGGGTATGTCGTAGAGCCTCCGCATCTCCCACCCCTACAACGAGACCCTCCAGAGGCTCCACCCCACATGCTCCCTTTGAGAGACGAGCCAGTAGCAAGGACCAATCCAACTCCGACAGAAGTACATCAGCTGGAATATCCTTCGCATCGAATACCTCCACCCAAACAGGAGGTCTTCTAGACCACAAACCTCTGGTCTTGCAGTCCCTATGCATGTGTCCCGAAAATCCGCAACGAAAACAGAGCGGCTCGACTGTCGAACATGCATTGGAGACGTGTTACGACGAACTGCGCACCACCTTAGACCTTCGCTCAGTGATTTCCAAACGCGCTTCTTGACCTTCGACGCGCTCTAATGGCCCTCCCCGACCAGGTCCTCCATCTCAACATCTTCAGGATCCTCACCTCCCGATTCGACGGTAGCCCAGTCGAGTCCTTTACAACATGTAACAGTAGTATTTCTCCCTGATTTGGTGCAGTTCATATTGGGTTTGTAACGTTTGCTCATATAAAACTAATACAACTATTTTAAAACATTGGATTGGACGGGGGAAAGGTTTTCCTCTAAGTCTGCACATGCCACCTATTCCATGTATGATTGTGTAGATAAAAATCAAATCATTCTACCACCCAGTCACGTCCTTTCAGGTCTCCTTCGTTCGTCATGATAGAAGACAATGTTGATATGCATTCATCTAGGTCATGCTCACATCATCAAGGTTGGGACCAATTATGAACTAGGTAATGTAGTTCACGAGTATATGGGAAGCAAAGCAACAACAAAGAATCCATCCTGACACAACATGAGTTGGCCTACAAGAGTGGAGCAAATACTCCGTAGTAACAAGACAGTGTAAGGACGTGTGTTTAGATTTTCGATAGTCTTATAGCGAAGATCGCCAATGGTATTTTACATCAACCTAAAGCCAAGGCAAGTCGGCCCTACTTAATTGTGGGAAAAGGCTTTGTTGTTGTTGTGTAGTGCCAATGTAATGTAGGATGTACTTGCCACCATATACTCTCAGGAGAAGAATGAGATGAAAACCATCCAACTTTGTATTACATCTTCACAGAGAAGCAAGACAACCGTCCACTCCATGATTTATGCTCCTAGTTGCAAGGCATGTTCGATAAGCTTCAAAGCTACATGCCCCCTGAGTGTTAGTTCTGAGCATCTGATAGCCTACAAGAACACCATAATGGTGGGTATCTTCTTATGACTCTTGATCCTCAGTGTGATGTTGCATGCAGCCGACTTCTCATAGGTTCTCTCACCCTCCCATGGAGGTAACAAATAGTTGTCGAGCAGGATTATGACTCGTCATGCTTTTACTACCCAGACCTCCTCAGCTATGTGTGGGATCCCTCGTAATGGGACTCAAACTCTTTCCCAAAATCTGTTCTTATCTAGTGTCCAAATAATATGTATGAGCATCTATCTAATAGTACTCGTCGAAACCATTCCAATGAGCCCAAGAACATTAAAATCTGAGTTTGGGAGCCCAAGTTAAAACCGTTTTAGCGAGACCAGGTCGAGCTCCATTTTGGATCCGAACCAAGATCCATATCCAGATTTCCCAACACATAAAAGTAACTTGATCTCCGTGAAAGCTTTAACCCTAAGAGCAGCGCCTTCCTCCTCCCTTTCCCCTAGCTGGAAACCTAGCCAGAACGTCGTTGTAGCTCGCTGGAGTGCGTCAGATCGACGATCCGAAGCAACCACCACATAGAGGAGGTCAAGGTCACCCTCGTGGGTGGGTTCTCATCGTCAACGGAGCACCGAACAAGACATTTCTTCACAGGTGGAGGAGCCGCAGAGACGAATTTTGGAGGTATGATGTTCCATTTCCTCTTGTTCCAGATTCCGTGTGATTTTCAACCTATATGTTTAAACATTCGTAGAGGCGTTGGGTTCTTGTGTCATATCGTATATGTGATTGGGTTTTCTTGTCTCCGTGATCTTTTGAATGAGAAAGATATGCACAAAACGATGGACAAAAGCGTGGGTCAAGTTTTGCTCTCATACATATGCTATACATATAGCTAATTCGTTGCGGGATACAGTAGCCATCGAATTTATTTGAACGGATATTCTCAGTTGTAAAATATCATTCAGGTCAGCTTGTGTGACTGTCCACGTTTTACATTGCATTTACTTTCTTGATCCTATTTTACGATTGTTACCTGATTGTTGTATATCCAATGAAATGGAACCCGGAGGTTATGCCCAATTGGATGGTGCGTGAAATTTTTGGGGGTTTCACAATTCGTGTGATATAGGTAAAAGAAATACGTCAATAGTGAATGAAATGTTTTCATATGGTTGATATAATGCATTCACGTTATAATGGTTGGAATTCCATTTAAGAAGTCAGATAATAGAAATATGTGTGGATTAGTTGAACAAATATAGCGACACTTTTGTGGACTGCAGCTGGTGAAAATTTATTGCTAAGAGGATTATAACATACATCGTAATCATTGGAATACGTCCACCTGCGACCTTTCATTTTCCTTTATCATAAAGGATATTGAAACCTACCCTATGTGTATTGGATTGAATGAGAAAAAAACGGGGTTGTCAGAGCACATGACACTTGTGTCCTTCGGCCGTTTTGAGAATCCCAAAAATCTATATGACTTGAAATCCGATTTCTCCCATAGCCCTGATACACGAGACAGGTTACTTAAAGAATAAATTCTGTCATTTTTCTCAAGGACATCTAGAAATCAATATAGTCGGGAGGCTCGTATCACCAGTAAAATGGAACATCTTATTCGTGCACGGGTTATTGGACAGATAAACTCCACTTCTCTTGCTTATATGAATATTAGTTCGATGGTGTTAGCCAGTGATGTGGATGTGAGAAGGTTTTTGTACTCTACTGATCATTGCAATTGTATTGTTTGGATTAACATCATATATTAACATGTAACCAGATTGAATGGGTAGGGATTTCATAAAATCCAATACATCACATCAATGGATGTAGGTGACCTGACAATTGGATTGCATCCTATACATATGCGTGTTATGTTGGAGATTTTCCCCTGTAACTGTGGAGGGAGTTTACTGCATAAAATCCGTGTCATGATTGATTGTCTTGTAGATTGCTTGTTTATATGATGATTCCTCAACAGATCTTAAAGTTGGGCAATATGTGCCAGCAAAGGTGGGTGGATGATCAATATAACTGCCCAAAGTTGCTTATCTGCTTCGTGTGTGCGTGTATAAATAAGTGTGATCTGTCTGCCTTCTGATTTAGGAGCAAAAATCATCTGAGTGAACCTCTTTCTGATGCAAATAACAACTTTGGTATTGCACTCTCTTGCAACCATTTCAACATGATAAGGATAAATAGCTTGGGGGACGGATAAATAAATAAATACAAGTTCCGATATAATGTGGCATACTACAACCATCATCATATCAAGTCGTTTAAATTTTCAAACAAGATCCTATAACCATTTGTCTGTGGTGCTTATCATCTCCTGCATGAGATTTTACGGTGATTGAGTAGATAGAGTAGGCACCTCAAGGGATTGAGCATGCACCCTCGGGGATCCAGGTAGAAACGTAGACACCACGAACCAAACAATTGTGTTGGTTGGGAGACATGTTGCTTGGCACACCTAGGAGTCATCATACGGTGTACAACCTTAGTGAAGGTTGCAAAAGTCGGTAGTTGGTACTCGGTCGGTTGGGTCACTGACTAAAGATTAATCGGCGGTTGGGCGAGTAATCGGATTTAGTCAGTAATCGACTTTGATTTTTTTGATTATTTTAAATAAATAACTCATTTTTATACATATATTTGCAGAGATTTTGTTCATTTTTATACTACCATAATAAAATAAAAGAAGTAATTGAGTTTAAATAAAACATTAAGCATATTATAATAAGTTTGCTTATATAAAAAAGCAAAACATTAAAAAATTATGGTATTTCCAAGAAAAAAATGGTCGATTAGTGTACCTAGTCGGAATTAGTCAGCACTCGGTCGGCCACCCCACTGACTAGACTAGTTGGACCTTCTAGTCGCGCCAATCGAGCGACTTTCACAACATCGACCTTAGTACTTGCATGTCTTTATCCCAGTGCTTCAAGTGTATGAGAAGTAGTCATGGTTGGTAGTCTAGTTTTTCGCTTGTTCACTTAGAGTTAATACTCGTGTACTAGCCGATTAGGCCACATTGGTTGGTATTCCAAATGGAAGCACTAGGAGGGGAGTTTCGGGAAATGTGGCTAATGAAGTTGGAATGAAACAAAGGTCTCATGTACATAAGGACGATTGGGATAGTCGGGGGACCTCGAACTATGATATGAATGATCTTAGTAGTCGGTGCCCTGAATCGTGCCTTACGCAATCGTTAATTCATACACGCAGGGTAGTGGACTTGGACGGTTCCCATCTTTCGCGGGTTGGAATTTGAATTGAGAATCGAAGCTACAATTTGATAGGTGAAGCTAAGTGAACATATAAGGAATTTAGTTAGGTTGCATTGTAACTCATCGCAAGCCTACGGAGACACCTCAATCTTAAGGTCTTCTTATTGCCTTAGGGTCGTAGTGTGAGGTCTCACACAGACCAAGACCACAAACTATCCACTATGATTGGGTATTCATAGCTAATGAAAATGATTAGAATTTGTTTCCTTGTGACGATAGGCTACCAAGTTGTTTCTTGTGATGACAGACTGCCCACTACGCCTGGAAGAAGAAGGTGAGGTACGCCTAGGAGCGATCGGTACTATGCGCAACATACACCTCATGACGCTTCGAATCAAAGCGTCGAATTTGGTGGAGGGAGGGAACTTTACCACAAAGAACTTTTGAGGTGCTAAAGCTCGATCGAGGATGCACTGGAGTGTGAAAGTGCATGCTGAGCACCAACGTATACACTAGAGATACACAATCGAAGCCACGGATAAGAGAACATCCGTGTACGAGAAGGAAATGCAGAGCTATGGACGACGATGCAACATGGACAACGAGATAGATGTCCATGGGGTCGAGTGGTGACGAACCACACCACTAATGATCTTGTGAAATGTGAGATATTGAAGATAATCGAAGCACAGGAGGTGCTCATCTCCCTAGATATGGGGATGCCCATGGGGAACGATCGAGATTGACAACGACCGAGTATGGAAGCGAGTACTCCACATATGGAGCTAGAGCCACCACACACTGACAATGAAGATGTTGGATCAGAGAGGGATACACCAAGAACAGGAGCTAATGAGGAAGCTCCACTTCTCAAGACGAAGGCCAGGTCATGGAGGGACGCGATGGTTCGTGAGAAGACAAGGTGTGAAATGGGAGGTGGTGCAAGCTTGCACCATCTTTCCAATTGAGTCACATCAGGAGGTGCACAGCGGATGGAGGATCGTGAGGGGATGCCAGCTGAAAAAGCCATGCTCGGTTGAGGACAATAGATTCTTCAAGTGGGGGAGGTTTGTCACACCCCCAAATTCTGTGATCGAGAATGATCGAGCAGACACGGTAACTGATGCACGAGAATGGACGATGGAGCTGACTTTATGAGAAGTCTAGAATATGTGTGTAGCGCAGAGGCTGTCTACGAGAGTCTGGAGACTCAACCGTATGTAAAAATGGAGATGTGTCACAACATACTGGCTCAGTAGCAAAGTGACGTGGAGCTTGTAGCAGTGCAAGCAACGGTACAGACAGTAGTGCAAGACATGACGATGGATGCACGAAGAGGTACGTACGCGAGCCTAGAATGGCGATATGCAGTGAAGCAGTATGCATTGAGGAGGAATGTGGTACGATCACACAGGTATACGCACGAAAGCGCACGGTGTTGGTATTGATACATGGCGATCCAAGGAGGCATGCAGCATTGAAGGTGCTGAGTACGAGTGTTCTCGAGCATGCTCGGTATTACGCGTACGGGAGTGATCTGGAGGTCACGATAGCGAAGTTCTGACGAACTTCCCCTTAGCACGGGAGTGATCCAAGGAGGCATGCATGTGTTTGTGTTAGAGCGTCGGTATGTGAGCAAGTAGGAGTATGAGAAGAGTTAGACCGTGTCTGTGACCGTTCTACTCAAGAAGGACGGTTAGCTAATGCCGTACAGGTCGATTATCGATAGCGAGATTTCAACCTTTTAGCACTTAGCATCATACATCAGACATCTTGTGCTATTTTTGAGAAAATTCCCAAATAATGTTCTCAATAAAAAAATCATGTATATAGCCAGAATTTTTTAATTCCATGGATAGTGTACTAATGTCACATTTTCAAATGTGACATAAATATCGCAGTGCAAAATGTGAAATTCGTATTATAAAAACATTCTCAGACTTCCAAAAACTAGGAAAAAAGTCTAGATCACACATTCAGAATGCAACATCAAAAGTGCATGCTTTGGATGTCAAATTCTAAACATGTGATATAGACCATTTCCAGTCTTTTAAAAGTTCAAGATTGTGATGTTGCATTAATGCAATATATAGGGTAAAATGGGGTTGCCCCTTGGGAGAGCTAACTTGGCTCCCTCCGCCTCCATTTTTCTCCTTTCTTATTTTTTTTGAAAAAATACATCCGTGGATTTTCATCACTATATCCCTATATTACGCCTTCCAAATTTCGTGTGAAACAAAGACTCCTACAAGCTCCATTTAGACAGTAGTTTTTTAATGATATCGGAATTGTTAAAATTGACCTCGTCTGAATGGAGTTTGTAGGAGCCTCTGTTTTGCACGAAACTTGAATGGCATAATATAAGGATGTAATAATGAAAATCCACTGATGCATTTTTCAAAACAAAATGATATAGGGATATAATTTAGAAAGTAGCTTCACATATACAAGGAATTTTTATTAAGAACATTATTTAGGAATTTGTTTCTTATACTTCTCAGCATAATAATGTTGTTAAATGCAAACATCGTCACTTTCTTAACGTTACTAAAACTCTTCTTTTCTCAAAAAAAACTAAAACTCTTCTTATCCAGAGTAATGCTCCGCACTCTTTCTGGGATGATGCAGGCCTCACTACACGCTACATGGCCAACCGTGTGTTGTCCTCCATATTAGGAAAAATGTTCCTTTTTCGATTGTGTTCCTATGATCGCTTTCTCTCCAACACTATGTGTCATACGACAAATGTCAAATGCAAGCTCTCTAGCTTTTATTCATCACATGACTGCCAGTTGTGACAAGCTCTCACCTAGAAATGTCAAGTGTGTCCTTGTTGGATACTCCTAGACCTAAAAAGGGTACATGTGGTTCGATCATGTCTGACGGAAGCACTATGTCAGTGCTGATAGCACCTTCTTTGTGTCTCATCTGTAGTTTTCTCCCACAGAAGACAGAATGACTTCATCTAAATAACGAGGAGGTTCACACTCCACCTCCTCCTTCACCTCCACCTCTCACCATACCTCTTGTGGCTCAGACTTTACCTCGTGTTTATGTTCCCAAGCCACCCGCTATAACCCCTACTTATGTGTCTTTCCTGTTATCAAGCATGCTCCGAGAAAATTCAGAGCACTTGATACCTACCGACAGCACCATTAATTTTGTTGTATAGTAGGAGACTTTATAGGTTGAGCACGTAGTACCTCAGGAGAATACTACATAGGAGACCATTGGAAAGAGGATCTTGATCAACATGTTGCTCTTCGGAAGAGGGGCGTACTTGTACTAGATATCCCCTTGCATTCCATTTTCCACTCGGGCATCTTTCGGAGGATTTTCAGAAGTTTGTAGTGGGACTGTCGATTGGTGTGATCCCATGATTCCTGATGCAAACGGATTTCGGCGTAGACGAAAATAATAATTTTGTTTATGGTGGATTTTTGGTAGAAGAAGATAGAGGGGTTGAGAAGAAGAACTCGTCGGGAATACGAGAGGTTGAGGGAGAAGAACGCGGAGATCGCGGGAGGAGAGAGGAGAGATAGAGAGAGATAATGAGATAAACTCAAATTTTCATTAATACTTGACTCCTTAAAAACATTGGACTACCATCTCCTTATATATGAGAGATGGGGTTACAAAAATAGAAATCAATTTAAATTGGACAACAAACTTATCCTAACTTGACTTTGACAAATTTAAAATTCAAATTGACCTCTAATTACCCTAATTAGACTCTACCTAATTAATTGACCAAAATTAAATCTACGAATAAACGTTGAGATCACAGGCGATCTCAATTATTTAATTAGACAATTACGACAACTTAAAAACGTAAATAAAATTGACAATTAAAAACTAAATAGATATTTGGCCCTATATTTGGGTCCCACGCTGCATCAACTCTCCTCCGCTTTAAAAATTCGTCTCCCACGAATTGCTCAATCTCCATTTCGTCGGCGGAAAATTTCATTTGAATTGGTTGAGCGGATATTCCCAATCCTGATCATTTTCCATGTTACGTTTGTAGTTTCTTTCTACTGAGGGGTATGCCTGCAAATTTTCTACCCCTTTATTTAAACAGATTTTGTAAGGGGCCTCCTTTCTTTTGACCTTCTCATAAAAACTTGTATGGGATTGGGTTTTTCCCATTCACTTCTCTTATTTCTAGGGATCCGATTGAAAGGCACCTCCCAACCCTCGTTAGGATTTTTCTTTCCATGAGATATCGCCGTCGACAACAACTTGGGAGCAAATGGTGGCGTGGCTTCTTCTGTGGAAGGTGGTAGTGCCGCATGTGGCGGTGCACAGGCTGCTGGTTTCTCCTCCAGAGGCATCGACGTCGACGTCCTGAGCAGCGGAGATGGGGAAACCCCAAACCCGCACACCTGTAAAAACGAAGAAGGGGCCTCCTGCAGAAGTCACCGTTGCATAGGGGGTGCTTGCGGCATGGATTGGTACCCCGACGAGAGGGTCCTGTGACCGAGTGAATAAATCGGCAGCGTCGAGCCTTATCGGCAGACCAATGCTGGTAGCGGCGACGAGCTGGGCGGATGCGATACTCGGCTGCCACGCGGGCAACGCGTTTGACAGCCACGACATCAAGGGGGTTCACATAGTTGCAACATTGGCCATGACAACGAATGCAACATCTACGCGAGCTGCGCGTTTGGATGTTATATACTCGACGGGACTTGCAGCGACGAACCGATGGCGTCGATGGGGAGCGGATGCAAGGTTGGCTTGGGGGAAGAGGTCGTGAGGCCGGTGGTGGTGGCGGTGACGCCCATGCCTCTTGATCTGCCCCGTAGAGGACCGCAATGGGAGGTTCAACAACCACCTCCACGTTGTTTTCATCGTGCACGAGTATTGCTTCTTCCCGGACAGCAAGTTCACCCGTGAGCAAATCAAGAAGTTCGACTTCTCCATCCACAAATTCTTCGTCAAAGATGGGCCCCATGTCTTCGATTTTGTTTTGTATAGAATTTGTATCAAAAAAATATTTGTCTTGCATGAAAGTACCTTCATTTTCTTGCTCAAAAGTGGGTTGCACAGCAATGGTAGTGATCTGATTTTCGTCCTCGCCATGCGAATATTCATTGATTGTCGCATCCAGCCAAGTTTGCACTTTGATGCATGCCATAAGACGTTGCTTGAACTTTTGTTGACGTGCACGTGAACGTGAACCATGAGATATGCAACTAAGATTGAGTTGCAAACGCCAATATGCGACAGTATCGTCGAATCGTGAAAACGATTCGGTTTCTATGCTCTAATACCAAATGACGGAAACGGATTTCGGCGTAGACGAAAATAATAATTTTGTTTATGGTGGATTTTTGGTAGAAGAAGATAGAGGGGTTGAGAAGAAGAACTCGTCGGGAATACGAGAGGTTGAAGGAGAAGAACGTGGAGATCGCGGGAGGAGAGAGGAGAGATAGAGAGAGATAATGAGATAAACTCAAATTTTCATTAATACTTGACTCCTTAAAAACATTGGACTACCATCTCCTTATATATGAGAGATGGGGTTACAAAAATAGAAATCAATTTAAATTGGACAACAAACTTATCCTAATTTGACTCTGACAAATTTAAAATTCAAATTGACCTCTAATTACCCTAATTAGACTCTACCTAATTAATTGACCAAAATTAAATCTACGAATAAACGTTGAGATCACAGGCGATCTTAATTATTTAATTAGACAATTACGACAACTTAAAAACGTAAATAAAATTAACAATTAAAAATTAAATAGATATTTGGCCATATATTCGGGTCCCACGCTGCATCAATTCCCATGCACATATCACAAGGCTATACGAGACAGTCAATGGCATCTTATTATAGAGGTGGAACTCATTGCGCTATAGTCTTGTTCCACATGGAACTTGGTTAGTGCCCTAACAGGGACGTTTGCGGTTGGTTGCAAATAAATCTTTACAGTAAAGCAGCGAGCAAATGGAAATGTTTTTTTGAAAGAAAAAAGGGCTTGCAATATATAAGTGTATGTCCAAAACTTCACCATTTATCACCAGAAATTATTACAGGACTATTACAAATATTCACATAACATGATTAAGTGTTCCAACTCTAACTCATCGCAAACTATGCATCATCACATTCTCGGCCTAGATATGATCATGTCAAAAGAGCAAACCGTTCCTTGCCCTCCAAAGAACCCAAATCATAGTCAAAGCCCCTGATCTTTCCATATTTGTGCCTCTCCAGATCGCCCCAATGGAAGATCAAAAAATCGACACACCGTTAATACTCATATATCCATTACCAAACCAGCTCCAGACCTCCACAGACATGCCACAAGCATCAAGGGCATTCCGTATCAGCCCCCTGGAAGAAGAAATGATTAGCATCCTTTACGACCTCCAAGCATCAAGGGCATTCCGTATCAGCCCCCTGGATGAAGTGTGCAAATCTGTCTTTTGTCAATATTATACCTCCTAAATAACTATAAAATACCTTCACCCATGTCGGAACCTTCCGCTTCCAATCCGTTTGCAGCCAGCCAAACATCCCCTGGATCAAAAGTCATGAGGCCCTTTAGAGCCATGTAAGCCTTACCAATTGAGTATGAACCATCAGACCACCACCAGCAGTCTCGTCCCTCTGTGGGCCTAACCATCTGATGCAATTATTCTCAAATTGATAGGGTGAATCGAAATAAAGAAAATTGTTGATTTGGAGAATTTTCAAATTAGGGATTCTCGTGCTTAATTAGTTATTTTAAATTAGTTACGTATATTATTAAAATAAATTGATATTATAATCCCAATATTTGTGGTAGATAACTTTAGTTAGATTCTTAGTAAATTAGTTAGACTTTAATTAGAGTCGAGAGAAGTTAGGATTTGAATTTGAATCTCTTTCTAATTTTGTAATCCCGCCACTCTTATATAAAGGGGATGGTAGTCTATTGCAAGGGACAATTAAGTTCAGATGATATAAAAATCGAGTTTATCTCTCTCTCACGTTATTCTCTCTCTCAACGTGATCTTCACGATTCCTTTCCAAATTCCTGCGCAACCGGCGTGTTCTTCCCTCCCATCCTCTAACTTCTTCTCCACCACACATTTCTATCGTTAAAATTTGTTTTCTCACCATTCGGTTTTTTGTTTGCATCAACCATCTCCTCAAGCTCTCCTAGCATGGTAAGAAGCGCCTCCACCCGTTGCATGTGTCCCTCCTAGACATCAGTCACCAAGCAGCATGGATGCCACATCAGCACCCTCAGTCGTGGAAACCTTGCTCCCAGCGCATCACCATCACTCCAGTCATCAGTCTAGAAATGAAAGGTTACGTCATCCCCAACCATGGGTCTCGGAAAATAGCATAACTCTTGTGTCATGTTGCATATGCCCCACCAGAAAAAGATGGCTTCCCACCAAGGTCACATGAACTTGGGAAAGAGAGTCCAGGTGCGTAAATTCTCCTAATAGGATTACACACCATGCTGTCACAATCACCCAAAATGCGGGTGACCCGTCTCCCGAGTAGCACCTTCTTCATCTCCACACTACGAACACCAAGGCCCCCATTATCCGTTGGGCAAGACATCGCCCCACATTCTACCAAAGGAAAGCCATACAATTGCACAGACGACGATCAGAAAAAGCACCTCAAGATGGACTCGAGCATCCTTCTAACCCCAATAGGCACCAGGCTAGCGGATAGGAAGAAGATCGGGATTGCCGACAAAACCGAACATAGCAACATTAATATGTCGCTCTTGGACAAGCAAACAGACTTCCACCCTGCCAGCTTCCATCCAACTTCTCTACTACCGACAACCAGTCAATGGCTCGCAAATGGCAATGTTGACCACTAGAAGGCAAGGCTTATGTTACATCGGTTGACCCAGACATATGGGGTGGACTGTCAAACCCTATTTTCCCTAGTAGCTCGTCATTCTACCCATCGGATCTTCCACTCAGTTGATATAATGTA
Organism: Ottelia alismoides; assembly: GCA_037367405.1. NCBI lineage: Eukaryota > Viridiplantae > Streptophyta > Magnoliopsida > Alismatales > Hydrocharitaceae > Ottelia > Ottelia alismoides. The sequence goes on from JAZKJV010001510.1 coordinate 315,488, forward strand.
GGACTAGTCACTTTCTCAACTTGATGTCAAGAATAGTTTCTTGCACGATAACCTACAGAATGAAGTATAAATGCAGCAGCCACTGGGTTTCTATAGAAGGGGAATGTCAGAAGATAAGCAAACTTCATAAAACTAGATATGGCCTCAAGCAGAGTTCAAATAATGGTCCCATAAGCTCTCGGACTTGATAGAGTAGCAGAGTTTCACGAGATCGACTGCAGATCATTCGCTTTTTGTACAGATGATAAAGAGAAGTATTGTCTTCATTTTAGTTTATGTTGATAACAACATTGTTAAAGGAGATAAAATGTTAAAGGAGATGACTTACAAGGTATCAGTATGACTAAGGAATTCCTTGAACGAGAGTTTGTCACTAAGGACCTTGGAAAACTACAATACTTCTTAAGACTTGAGTTTGCTGAGAATCACAGAGATCTGGTAACGACCTAGAGGAAGCATGTTACAGGTCTTCTCCAAGGCCTTAAATTTCGATTTCGGTCACCATTTCGATGAGTGATTAAAACAAAATTTCGACCGAAATTCGGTCCAAATTCGACCGAAATTTCAATCATTTCGATTAGTTTTTTTATACTAGAGCCTCCCCATTTCAGTCGAATTTCGGTCATCTACAAAAATCAAAATTCGGCCGAATTTCGCCGAAATTTGACGCCATGGTCTTCTTCTAGAGACAGGAATGTTTAGGGTGAAGCATGGGCCCGGGCCAGTCCGACCCAGCCCCCTAACCGACCCGTCCAAGCCCAAACCCACTTTCTAAATGGGCAGGCTTGGACCGCCATTTTGGCCCATTTATCAAATCATGTCAGACTCAGGCTTGAGCGTACCTGAATTTTGAAACCCTAACCTATTTGACCATCCCCTCCCCCCAACTCCACCCGTCCGAGATCCCAAGGTCCCCAACCCCCTGCAACCTGCCCCTCCCTCCCTCCATGATCTCCCTCCCCCTCCCAGTGATTCCGGACCCCGCCGCACATGGCCCTCAGCCCTCCCCAGGCTCCCTCGCGACCCCCTCCGGCCTCCACCGCTCGTGCCATTGTGCCTCTCATCCCTCTCGCTCCATGCCTCCAGCCTACCTCCCTCATCGCCCACTGCCATATCGTCCTCCCTCTCCCTCCCTCCCTCACTATCCAGGGGTTGGCATCACCGCACCACCTCCTCCGCTCCTTCTGCGCCCATGCCTCTCCTCATTACTCACCCCCAGGCCCAGCTCAGCCACCCACTCCCTCCCTTCTTTCCTCCCTCTTTTACAGACGTGACCCAGTCGCCCACTCCCTCCCCTCCTCCCTCCCTCCCCACGGACCGACCCAGCTCCTCCGCTCCCTGACTCCATGTCCCTCCCACCCTAACGGCTGAGGCCCTCCACACCAAATGCAAGCAGGTCATTGTCACTGCGTACCGCAACTACGCCTTCCCTCTGCGAACGCATCATCACGCACGTGGCAACCGCACAGCTAACCCCCTTTCCTTCGGACTCGACTCTTCAAGTGGAGGAGGTATACAATGATATATCTTGATCCTTTAATCTGAATTTCTGATATTGTTTTAGATGCGATTGTTGATACTGAATGTCAATGTGAATGTGAATCTATTACCAATTAGAAGAATTAGAATTTGGATATAAATGAGAATCTACCATCTATTTTTATGTTTTTTATATTAACTAGATGTCAAAAGTTCTACCTTATGTTAGTTTCATCATCTCAAACTTTACAGAAGAGATCCAAAAATTGGAATTGCAAATTTAGATTGTGTTAGTAATAAAATATCACAAATGCTCAAAAAACCCTCCAAATCCAATCCTCCAAAAATTGGAGTTGTAAATTTGTAAGATAGGCTATAGCCCAACTTCCATGGGATTTCTGGGTCGGCACGACCCAAGCCTGACCCATCATGAGTCGGCTGGGTTCGGGCTTGGCTCAGTTGCTGAAAAATGAGCGGGCCTGAGTGGCCCATGGGCCAGGTTTCCTAAATAGGCCTGGGTTGGGCTAGCTTGGGCCCGACTTGAGCCCAGCCCATGGTACCATGCTCCACCCTCGGAATGTTAGACTGCGGACCTGCCACCATTCCCATGGATCCTATCATGAAGCTCTGTAACGATCCAATGGACAAAGTGACAAGAGGATGTTTAGGGAGATAGTTGGGAAACTCCTTTATGTAACTATTACCAAGACAGATATCTTTTTTGCAGTGAGAAAAATCAGTCAGTTTAAGGATTGGCCACGAAAATCTCACATGGATGCAGTTTACATGATCCTCAACTACAAGAAGCCTTCTCTACGTACAGGGTTTCTAAAGCCAAGGAACATCTCTTCCCATCATGGTTTATGCAGATGTTGACTATGCAAGATGCTCTAAAGAAAGGAAGTCTATGCAGTCTTCATAAAGAGTTATTTCGTTTCATGAAAAAACAGAAGCAGACTATGGTTGCTAGATTTAGTGTTGAATCCAAATACAAAGCCATGACGCAGGGGGGGAACTGAGATAATGTGGGTCGAATCACTTTTGACAAATCTAGGCTAAAAATCTAGCTATTGATGCACATCTTCCCATGCGGTTGATTTGTGACAATCAAGCTTCTCTTTTCATTTCCAATAATCCATCTTTCCATGAAAGGACCAAACACATTGAGGTAGATTGCCATTATACATGAAATATGATACAGAAGAGCTTTATCTCCACTTCTCACGTCAACTCAGGGGAACAGACAGTAGATGTTTCCACCAAAGCCCTCACAAGGTGACTTTTTCAAATGTGTTGTTCCAAGTTGAGCATGATTGACATCTATGCTCTATTCTAAAGGGATTGTCGAGAGTTATTTTGTATATTCTATGTTGGCTCTCTTATGTATTTTGCCCTCCAAAGTTTCTCCTCTCTATATAAGAGTAATATTGTCGTTTGAATGACCAATAGACTCATTTCTTTCCACGGTTCTATTATGCAAATGTTTATCATTGAAATAAAGGATCTCTTTTGTACTAATGTTAAGTATATTCGCTTTGACAATGATTTGGAATTTTGTACATGTCAGTTATATAAGTTCTTCAAGTCTCTTGGGATTCTCCATCGGACTTCATGTGCCTATACTTCCCAGCATAGAGGTGTTGTTGAGTGTGAACACCGTCATCAATTAAATTTTGCCAATACTCTCTTGATATGGAGTCGCGCTCCATACTCTTGCTGGAGAGATGTTGTACTAACTACTTGCTACCTCATCAACTATATATCGTTCTCAGAGTTAGAAAAAAAAAGATTCCTTTTTTAGATATCTTTCCTCAAAGGATCTTTTCTCTCTAACACCCCGCATCTTTGGTTGTGTGGTTTTTTCCATCACGTGATTCTTGATCGCAACAAGCTCTCATCCAGATATGTTGAATGCTCCATAGTTGGCTACTCCGAGCCAAAAACGACATCAATGCTTTGATTTTGTCATGAAGCACTATGTCAATGATGACATCACATTCTTTGAGTCTGATATGTACCTCCCCACAAGTGATAAAAATCTTTTGAGACCAAGATGACAACTTCTCGGTCTGATGAAGAGGTTTACATTCCACCCCTCCTTCGCATCATGCTACTACCACACCTTTCATATAAATTTTACTTAGATTCTTCCTTTACAGACCCATCACGAATGGACTCCCTGCTCTTGTGCATTCCCCATCATCCAGCACGTCCCAGATAAATCTTGAATACTTGGTTTTCACTGATGGCATTTTTATATTTATGTACATCAAGAGACTTATCAGAGTGAGAGTGCAGCTCCTCAGGAGATTGTGGTACATGAGGTGAATCATTCAGGGGATCTTTACTAGCCCATTGAGGTCTACATGTGCTACATACCCTCTCCCAAGATATGTTTTCCTGAGACGCCTAATAGAGGGCTTCAGGAAGTTTTTCATATGATTGTCAATCGCTACAATCCCAAGCACATGTCAGGAGACTATGCAGGATAGTCAGTGATGTTTAGCTATGGAATAAGAAATGATTGCACTCCAGTCTCGAGGAACATCGAGCTCGGTCCATTCCTAGCTGCAAGTAAGCTTTTACAGTGAAGCATGGAACCAATGCGATACTACACAAAGGTGGGGACGAGCTCAAGATCCCATAGCCCTTATGGATTGAGCCACATACATGCTACAGCGGTAATAACAATGAAAAGCAATGTCGCAAGGTGAAACAACCTCGGAAAGATTGTCTCAATTTAGATTGATCTCTGCAACTCGGGAACATGAAGTTGGAATTGTTGGTATTGTGGATCAGTATGTTGTGGTGAATACGTACCCAGGACATATATACACTTGCCTATTATAGCTTGGGAAAATGTTACTTGAAGCATCAAACAATGGAGCAAGCATTTCTTCTGCTCGATGAGAACGAATATGAGGGAGAGGCCAACTGCTAAGGTTAGAGTTTCAAAAATAAGTTTGGAACCATATTACAAGATGGGCACTCCGAACCATGTAAAAGAATAGGATTTGTTTGATAGTTAAAATAAGCGTTCATGTGGCCTCTTTTATGAAGAAGATCAAAAAGGAATTTGCATAAGAAAATCATTAGAACAGAAGGTCATTAGAATAAACTGATAAAATAAACTCTCAACACCATTGTTTTCTTCTACATACATATATAAAGAGCGAGAGAGCTCACGGCAAAGTATTGCATTTCATTCATATCCCATATTATTGCAATTACCTCAGTGTTGTAAAAATCGGCCGACTAATCCGATTAGTCGTTCCGATTAAGCGACTCAGTGGGGTAGCCGAGTCAACTTGCAAAAATCGACCATTAGTCGGGCATGGCCGATTACTCGGTCGATTACTCGGTGTAGGCGGGCGACTAATCGGGCGGTTTTTGCAACACGTATTCGGGTCCCCATTTTTTGTAAACCCGCAAGTTACATTTGGGGAACTTACTGTCGCACAGTAAGTCCCCATCTTTTCGTAACCCCCACGCCCCTCGACCCCCCGCGCCCTAAGACCTCCTGCTCCATTGTCGCTGGTCCTCCTGCTCCCCGCTCGCGAGCTCCTGCTCCATCGCGGCTCCTCCAGCGCCTCTCCGATAGCCACCTCGCCACTCCTCTCTCGCCGCGCCGCCTGAAGGAGGCTCCATCTCGCCGCTCGTCTCTCGCCACACAGGACCTCACGTTAGGGTTTTTGTTTTTGTTTTCATTTTTTCATTATTTGTATTTTATTATATGATCAAAGCATTCTTGATAGCTTATACCATTGACTAGAGTCTAGAACCCTAATGACAAATTATTTAGGGTTTTTGCTTGCTTTAGGGTTTGTTGCATTAAATATCATGCCACTGATTTTTGATATATCATGATGTTTAGGGTTGTATGCAATTATAATTATGGTGTATGCTTGATGTTTAGATCTTGTTGTATTGTTATGTTGTATGTAATTATATTTTTTAGGTTGTATGAAATTATAATTATGTTGTATGTTTGATGTTTAGGGTTTGTTCTAGTATTATGTTGTATACAATTATAGATATTTTGGTTGTATGCAAATATTTATGTTGTATGCAATTATGATTATGTTGTATGCTTGATAGTTATTGTATTGTATATCATGCCACTGATTTTTTTTATATTATAATTCATCATTTTTTTATTATGTAGATGGCTACACCACCAACGAACGTCGCTTCCGGTAGCGACTCGTCTTTTTATGTGCCACCGGGATCAACTGATCCTGCATGGCAATACGGCTACCTTGCGAGCCGTACGGATCCAAATACGGTCACTTGCAGATTGTGCAAGAAGATTGTGAAGGGTGGTGTGTATAGGTTCAAGTATATGCTATAAAAATTGATTTATATGTTTAAAATAAAAAAATCCAAACCGACTATTGTCCGACTAAATCCGATTACTCTCCCGACTGCCGATTAATTCTTAGTCAGTGACCCTGCCGACCGAATACCGACTGTCGACTTCTGCAACCTTGAATTACCTATATGCATCAAAAACCCAAACAGAAGTTCACTTAATTGAATGAAAAAAATCTTTGAGATTAGTAGAACTCAAAATATCAGTTTTGAATATTTTTTTAGGAAAAAGAGGGTATGACAAGTTTTGATGATGGGATGTGCTCACAACCAGAATGAAAGAGAGAATACCAGCAGCTATGTTGCATAATTATTTTTTATACACAATCGTTGAGTATCTCAAAACTTTCATATAAATAATATATAAAATGTTCATTGGAAACAAGATAGCAGAAAATTCAGATGAATCATGATGATGCTAATATGAAATGATGTAAAAAAAGAAATATTAGGTTGAGATAGGAATGCATAATATACCTGAGTTTGTCAAAGTTAGCAACTCTATAGTTCTATCAATGACAGCCTCACAGATCATATCTGGTGAGAATACAGCACCCGGCATTGGCGCTTGTGGAACTTGTTGTCTGTAGCAAGGAGCAACAACAAGTACACGCCTCCACCACTCAGGCGATGGAGTAGTGCAAAGAGCGTGTCTGAGGCAACGAAGTGCCCTCTCCCAATCAAGACTCCCCTTTGGGATGGAATTTGCAATATCCTACCATAACAGTAGTAAATGATATAACTTCAATCAGAAGAAGTCTCCTTTTGACTACACCATATATTTAGTGCCATGACTGCACCAGATTGAATAGGACTAGATAGCGGTGCAAGTATTCTAGAAATATGTTTTGATCATTAATAAAAAGATCTATGAGATACTTGCAGATATAGAGAAAGTGTTTTCCTCACCTCCCCATGTAGTGGTTCACCCAAAACACTAGGATATGTTATCGGAGAATCGCGCATATTTGCTGGTTGTTGTGGCTCCCCCGATGTGTTGGTGAAAGCATGGGATGCAAACCTATGAACGCCAAAGCTTGGGCACTGAATGTGTTGGTCCAACATTTTCATATGCATGGCAACCAAGTCCCTTCTCCTATGAATTTCCAAAATGATAGAAAACAAAGCCTGATCATCGGGTATGTCCCCTATAAATTGTAATCCACTGCGAAGCAGTTCATAGAATGGAATGCGGCAGCGATCCTCATCAACTAATAGCCAAACAACATCCAGGCAGATATGCAACCACTCATTCAACAGGTGTTGTGGTTTAGCATGTGAGAGGCAGTCAGCTTCGTTAGACGAGACTTGCCTCTGATCCCAACTCACTATCCAGTTTAGCATATGAGACAAAATCTCGGCGTGGGTGGTCGGTTTGAGGTTGGAATCGAGCGCAGCAAGAATAAGCTTGCAAACCAGTTGGCGTAGATAGCTCAGAGCATCCTCTCTGGGTAGCTGGTTAGGCCAGGAGAGATTCTGCACAGACCCAGCAGAAACATCTAGAGGCTTCGCAGGCGAAAGATTTGCAGCAGCTGATTGATCAGTAGTGGACTGTGTAGGTGACCCGACACCGGTAATTGAACTGAACGGAGATGCCGGGTTGGACGAATGGGAATTGGGCAGGATGGACGGAGATGCAGCAGTTATCGATTGATTGGTCTGAGTAACCGAGGACTGCGACGTCAACGACAACGATGGATCCAAGTGGGAGATAACCGACAGGAGCGACATAAGGAAGGTATCCCAGTTTATGAAGCCCACACTGCTGAGGCTCCTTACAGCAAATAGGATGAACTCGGCCTGGAGGGCGTGCCCGCTGCACTGGATCACAAATGATACAAGAACGGATTCCGTCACGGAGCGTAGTTCGTGCTCCTGAATTTTTTTAAATTAGATGAATATAAAGGATCAGAAAAGTGAAATGGAAGTTCAATCCAGGTTGCAGATTTTTGTGTAACACTCGCCTGGAATTGCAGGCGCAACTTATCGAAGTCGAGGAGGAACTGTTCATTTGGAGGTTGGAGCAGTTGCCCTCCTGCTCCTCTGGCGGGAGCAGTGACCCTCTTCTGCATCTTGTTCCTTTTATAACATAAGAACAGAGACGTGCAGCTATTATCATCGGTTAGAAAAACTGCAACAAAATGTTGGAGAAAAGGAAAATGGGGGGCTTACGGTGTACCATCCTTGGGCGTGGATTTGGAGTTGCTCTGCGAGAGAGAGAAAGAGAAGAAGGATCAGAGATGGAGAGAGGATTGGAAACAAGAAGTTAGGGTTCTTGATGCGGCGAAGGTGAAGAGAGTATACCCCGAGATAGAGATGGAAGAGGTCGAGGAGAGGAGCCCTAGCGGGGTGAAGCTGATGGTGGGGAAGAGCGTGTTGCTGGAGGAGGGAGGATTGAGGAGGATGTTGCAGTTGCTGCTGCTGTTGCAGCTGCTGCTGCTGGGACCTCGGCGTGGCCATCCTCTGCTTCTGTTGATCCATCTTCCCCCTCTCTGCCTCCCCTCCCTCCCGCGAGGCGAAGTAAAGGAGAGAAAATTGAGGAGCAACAGAGGTGCGGATGTTTCTAATTTTCTATTCGGAAATAGGGGTGAAAAAAAAACTTCCTCCCATTGTCAAAATTTAAAAAGGGTTTAACCTCTTGTTTCTTTCTTAACTTATGCGATGTGATATCTGTCGTACATTTTTTCTTTTGTAAAATCAGTTGTGTCTTGGGTGATATCATTTATTGTTCTACTTTATTTTAATAGAATTGTGAATTTTATAATAATTCAAAGACCCGACTAATGTTACAAGAGGGGTCTGACTTTTATTGCAGAAGTTAAGAAGGGTATAAGTGATAAAAATCCTTTTAAAATGATTCATTTTGCAGCTTCTTAACGGGACCTAGGCGATAAAATACATATTTAGATTCAAGTTCTTCTCATTTTTTCCTTTACTTTTATTTTTTTGCTTCAATGTGTTCTTATCCTTCTTATTATTGTCTTCTTTTTTGACCGATTTTTCCTCATCCATACTCTAATCCCTTCAAGGACAAGCTAATTTCAAGTTTAGGCTCATTTAGGTTGGTGATCTATTTTCATTCGTGCGTGTGTGTGCGCGCGCGCGTGCATATGTACATATGCACTTCTACTGTTGGTGATAACAAAATATAGCTAATGCATTGGCAAGTGTCTGCAATTCAAAACTTATTAAAATAACCCGTCACTCAAGAAATCGAGCTATGGTCAAAGAAATTAGAACGAACTTGAAGAAGCTTTCGAAATCAAAAATGTCAAGTTAACGAAAGCCTCTTGATATCTTATACGACTCAACTTTAAAAGAAAACTTCCGTGGGTACTATGTAAGTCATATTTGATTGTTAATCTCATCTTAAAGGAAAATTACTAACAGTGGACGTGAGTGAGTATACAAGACCTTCATAATCATTATTACATAGTCTCGAACCAAACATTTGTTCTTGAAAACTCAAAATCACTCTCAAAGTTACATAATCCTGTGTAGAGTCAAACTAAATGTTAATTTTAAAAAACTTAATGTGTGTGTGCAAAAGGCATGATTTTCTGGAACATTTCTTGACCATATTTTTATTTTTTTTGTTGCACGTGTGCGGTTCAACCATTGAAATTCTTTCAAAAAAATATTTAAGAAATAATAAAGAAAAACACATGACCTTGCCATCCTTATAATGACCATTGTATTATTCTTTCACTCTGTTATCACCGTTATAATTCATAGCCATGACCATAGAAAGGAGATGATGAGGAACAATTAGTTAATAGAATAATGACAATGAAAAAATACATACACCATGGTAAGATAATTCATGAAAATAGAAATTGTGAACCATATGAAAATTGTTGAGGATTTGTTCCCGCCCATGTATTGAAGAGAGTCCATTAAAGATGTTAAATCCTCTATATAATTTTTGGTCCACCGAATCAAACACAGGCACATACTCATAATCCATAGAATATGAGTATGTGTATGTATTTGAATTGGTGGACCAATTATTATATAGAGGATTTGAGATAACTAGGTATGTATTATTCGTATGCATCTCTATGTTTCCGATATTCTCAATTGGCTTTTGATGTTTCCGGTCAATAAGTGGTGGAAGAAAAGTACCCTATATAAGGAGACATGATTTTTCTTGCAAAACCTCTCTTAATTTTGTCAGGAACCATATATACCCACGAATAACAGAAAAAATAGAAATAAATCATTATTCATACTATAAAATAAAAGATGAGTCATTGTAAATATGAGACGACTGTGTATGATGTATACTACTATAAGGAGTTCCCCATAAATTCCATTCATAATAGCATAGTTTACATTAACTATGTGTGACACTTCGAGATTCTGGTTACCCTTTTACTCAAGATTTGCATTATTTAATTTAAAATTGATCGTATTAAGTTATAAAACATCCACAATGATGTGAGCATGAGAACACATGTCACCAAAGAACATTTCATTTAACTCAGTATAATATTACATGTATCAAAAGAAATGTCATCATTTTATACATATATCCTAAAAATATGACAGAAGAAAAAGTAAGCACAAAAGAAAAATAATTATCAGTACAATGCTATCTTGCATACCGTCACAAGTAATCGTCGAGTAGACACTGAGAACTGCGAGTAATGCCAACCAAACTACTCCGCTACGAACTCCTTTCCTACCAACTCCTTTCCTACCATCTATGTTAGAGACAAGAAGACGCCAACAAATATTGAGTACAAACATTAAACACTAAAAATAAACAGAAATTTCAATGGTTACAAAAATAAAGCAAGTAGATATGCAATGTCAACATACAATAATTCAACTACTTGCATGAAAAGGAACACTACCTGGCAACTAAGTAAACTAACCGCTTCCTCACCCACCATACACCAAATATTAACACTTTCCATTTTCATTTATTAACTATAAGATCATGTCGGAGTAAGTGATCTAGATCTAGGTTATTACCTTTTCATTGTGATCAAATTTAAGATATGGTGATGGATCTTATTGAGACATAGATGATAATCAATGATTTCCAAATCATGATTTTTTCCACGCTAAAACCTACCGGAGGAATAATGATCAACTCAAGCAGTGAAGAAGCCACCTGAGGAATCCAGCCGTCTCGCTTTTTCATTGGAAGAGTGGTCCAGGGGAAAGCTAGAAAAAACTTGAACTACGCCTAGGTGGGAGAGACTCTCCAATCCGATATGCTTCACTCCTGCTCGAACCGGTGTAGGAACTGTCTAAAGAAGCTAAAAGAAAACCCAAGGATCCTCCAACCTAGGAATCTTAACAGAACTCAGGGTCATCGGAACTAGTCAAACGAAAAACACATGGATCCCATAGAAATAGAAAATTGTGAGCTCGCGCTAAAATCGAGGAAGAAACTGGGATCCTAGACCCACGCACTATGCAATCGCTGCCCAAACTGAGCATCCTAACTCCAACCCAGTTGAGCATCATCGCACCTTCACACGATCATGTGTACGAGGCACCTCGACCGGTACAAATATCTGCCATCATTGATTCTCATCAAAAGTTGAAGAATATGAGACAATAGCTTTCAGGAAAAAGGCAATTTCACAACCATTAAAGCATGATGACATGGCAACTAGCTTCCCAGAAGAAGTCATAGTGGTTAGCAATCTGTTCAAGGTAGTTTCACTTAATCAGTGAAAACATGATCACAAGAATACATATGACCATGAGTAGATGTTTCATTTGAATTGAAATTCATACACGATCCATGGGGATCCATCACTCTTAAAGTTGTGATTAATTGCATATCAGGATAACAAACATACTGAATTGGTCAATACAATAATAGCATTTGTTAGAGTATACCTATCTACAAAATAATCCTTTGTTTTGCAATCTAGCTCTCAACCTTCTCTTCCCAACCTCAACTTCGAATCCTGATCATTCTTTGCAAAGTGCCCTTATACCTTCTACTACTAGATTCGTTTTTTATCTTAACCAAATGATATCTATCAAGTTCTCTTGGCACCAATATATTTTATTCTGACCCTACTAAACAAATACAACTTTGGTTGTATTATCCACTATAAGATGACATTTGAGGTCAGGAAAAATTTAAAACATAAAAAAATTCTTTCCTTCCACAGTCAGTGTAACGTCCCGGGCTTAGGTCCCCGGTTCGTTAACGGAGCATTACTGGCCCTAACAACCTCTTGGGATCGGGCCCATACGGGGCCGATTAATCACCCCCAAAATGCTTAAGCCGGATTGGTAAGTAGTAACCTCCTAACCTTTTATCCCACCTGGAAACTTCATGTTTCCACGATATGGATAATGGGACTATGGGGTTTTACAACCTCCCCCACTTATATTCGCAACGTCCTCGTTACAGTCAGATAACGGGCTTAGCAGCTAGATATAATCCTTTGATTTGTAATGTAGCTCCCAGCCTTCCCTTCCTTACCTCAACTTCGAATGTTGATCATTTTTTGCAAAGTGACCTTATCCCTTTTAGCACCAGATTCACTTTCTCTTAACCAAATGTTATCTATCAAGTTCCCTTGGCAATAATATATTATATTCCGATCCTAATAAACAAATGAAACTATAGTTGTGTTCTCCACCAGAAGATGAAAGTTGAGGTCGGGAAAATTTTAAAAATATAAAAATCCTTCCTTCCACCTTCAGATAACAAATTGAACAACTAGATATCATGTAACATATTCAAAGGGATTATATAAGGTAATCTTAGTTATAACTTGCAAGGGATTACCAACTACCTATTTTCGTATAAATGATCCATATCCAATATATCATTAACCTACTCTTGGAACTATCGGCAAACATTTATTTTTCTGCAATGGATAAAGGCTGCATAAATCATGCAGTAGCTTGAGTGACTTAAATTCTACCATATATCACAAAGTGCGGACAAAGTCGTTGACACTAACATTTATTGATTTCTATCTAAAGTTTTGCTTACTTCTATGCAAGATCTTGTGTTACCCACAATGTCAAGAAGAATAATAATGGAAATAGTGCAAATGTTCTGAATATCAGATTATCTATTTAGACATGAAAATGTTCTTTGATTTATTGAAATCCGCCACAAAAGGTTGAAACGGTCAGAGTCAAATTTTCCTTCTTGAAATCTTTCATCAATTTAACCAAAGGAGGGATCTCCGGAACCATCGAGTGCTTAAAATATATTTAAAGATAGGATGATGCATCAGATATTCCAAATGAAGGAGATCCTGCAAAAAATCATATACTCAATCCATAGACTATATAAAATTAGGGAAAGACAAAGGCAAAGCTACATATTTAAAGAACTGAAGAGGGAAAATAGAACTGAACTTAGGGCCCGTTCGGTAGGAGAATAAGCAGGAATAAGGATGTGGAATAAGGGGAATAAGGGTCTATTCTCCGCTCGGCTGGAGGATAAGAATAAGGAGAATAAGGTGAAATGAAGGTAGGTAAGGTGGGATAAAGATAGGAATAAGAATGAAATAAGATGAAATAATGGGGATTAGTCGTACCACGGGGAAGCGTGTTGGGGGCTTATTCCCCTTATTCCATTCCTCCTTATACTCCAAACGAACATGCCCTTAAAGTAACCATCAATTCAGTTTATTAAGAATTTCAAACTATTCAAGTTCAAGTAGTTTATTCTAGAATCAGAATCCGAACAAACAGCAAGGGAACACAAGCACATAACATATCAAAAACTCGAACTTTCCTCTATCATCCTTGAAAATTCGAGATGAGCAATGCACTAAAAGACTATATCCCTCCTTGTTGGTCATGGGTTTGCCATTAGAATATGTCAATTTTAGTGATTAGAATATATTAAACAATGGATACTGGTCCATTTGAGTCAGAGAATGGGAAATGAAAAGAATAGATATTGTGGTGAAAGGCTATCTTATGGAAGGGGTAAATGTGTGTGTGTGTTTGCTCTTATAATTAGAAGTTCAAGAAATTGAGATGAAAATAAATGATGATATGAGTAATGTTATGAGTATTATAGAAATTTCATTGGAGGATACCTATGGAAATGAATGCGGAACATGTTAGTTGGGAAAAATGATGTTATTGGTATTTATTGAAGATTTTGATGGAAGAAAATAATGAAAATGAAGATGATATGGGAGATGTAGGTGTGTGGATATAAATGACAGTGATAATGATTGTATATGTTTGAGTGGGAAAGAGGAAGAATAAAAGATATAATGGTTGAAAGGGGAAAGGAAAAGGATATAGCTCCATGTGGAACTATTCACCGTTGATTTCTTATTCTCCAACATATTAAAAAATCCATTCCTGATAATAATTTATACATGCAGCGAAGTCAAACTCGGACGGATTATTTAGGAGTTTGAATGACAAGATTGCTCATACAAGAGGTGAGGATTTTTTTATGTAAATAAATTTTCACTATTTCTCTTAATGAGTTGGTTGTTTATTAATTAATTATATATTAAAATCGTGTGGGTACCTATATGTTGAGTTAATATTAGGATACATAGGAAAATTCACGAGAATCGTCTTTTTATTGGGATATGTAATTGATTTTAGACAGAGCATTTGGAAGCTAAAGTATGAGAAACACATTGTGAAAGAAAAAAAGACTGAAATAAAAGAAATTTAGGACTTTGCTCCCTACTGACCAGGTCGATCACTCGGATCGAAACTTGTAGTATAGCACAAGATAAATTGACTGAACGGATATCAATCCGTGATAAGTCACATTTAAAAATATATTCCTGGAAAACAAATGAGAATGAGTGACTCTAGGGATAAATGCTCGAGAAGTGATGACTTCTCGCTCCGTCCAAGTAATGAGCATATGCTATATAGTCGAGGGTTGACGAATCAAAGAAGCGCTAGTTGGTTAGGGTACCTGATAGGTACATGTAATCTTAACCACTAGGGAATTCCTGAGAAGAGTTATACAATAGATACAACAATAATAAACACAGTCAATATTATGGATTTTGATAATGAAAAAAAAGGATGGTGAATATTAGATATCGAAGAAGAAAAAAAGAGAAAAAAGAAAAAAACTTTCACCACCTGTAGAATAAAAGGTGCTACTTTTCATCATAGTTATTTATTCTATATATTCTCGATGAGTCTTTACTCACATGCTTAGTTGACAACCAACTCAGGTGATGGTCAAGACTCACATCACCGCGTAGAAATCCACTCAGCCGCCTCAACGTCAACTCCGCCCACGTTCAACACTGGCGCACCCAATCTCCCACTTATTGTCATGTCTGTGGCCCATCGAGAAGATAGCGAGTCGAGCATCACCTACATGTACCACATCCAGGGGGAAGAAGACAAAAGACACTCGTCATGCTTTTGGAAATTATAACATTGATGACCAATCTCACTTCGAGGTTGGAAGCTATGATCTGTTACCGTTGCCAACACTAACCATTACACGATGAAAAAATGATAGAAGATGGTAACTTTGGGAAGAACTTTTTGTTGTTTTTTTGTGATTGACGAGTGGGGATGTAACTTTTTGTAACACATTATGATTTTGAACTTATAATCCTGATCTAAAGCTCAGTTTTTTTAGTTGTATACAAGTAGTTAGTTTACCTTAACTTTTAAACACTCCTTTTCATACAACCAAGAAAACTTGTTGGAAAAATTTAGGTGTTCATGGAAGTGCATAGATATATTCAGTTGTACATATCTCTCTCTATGTGTTTTTTTTGTTGGTCCTTGTATTTTTTTGTTGGCAAGTTTGGAAAATCAGAATTGTTGTTTTATTGTATTTCTTTCCTTGATGAATTGTCGGACAACAGGTTATAATCATCATGTGCCGATCAACCCTGACCGTATGGAGAAGAGCGGGATCGGGGCGTTACAGCAAGTTAGCTCCTGCCCTCTACGTCATGTATAGGGTGAGGGAGCATTTTCTTCTTGCTTTTATTCTGCATCCACGCAGGTGTTGTGCACTTTTATACCTTAACAATTGAATCTGTTCACTTTACAAATGAACTACCCCTTCTGGAGAATGAACTATGTTTAGTCCGGAATGGCAGTCAGATCCTTATGAGAAGGCTTACATCCTGCAAGTTCATCGTTGACATTAATCAAAACTGAGTGATCGAAACCCATGCATCAAAGATCATGTTTTATTAGTTTTTTTTAATTTTCTGTTTTTCTTAAAAATACCAAAAAGGGAAAGATATGTATCTTCACTGGAAACGACAACACACGAACAACAATTGAAATCATCGCCATAATGGCTCTTATGAATCTTATTCTCAACATTGATGGGCACAACTCACATCTATGAGATAGTGCGACTGCATAATACTAAAACAGAAAAGAGGTGCAGACACTAAGATAGAAAACATGAATATAAGCTAGAACATAGTGATGAAGCTAACAATGCTGCATTTGGGATAACTTTCAGCAAGGTGATGAGGTGATCATGTGATGACAAAGTCACGACGATATGCCATTAATGACCATGTCATATACGGTCAGGCTTCAAGCGGCCAAGCCTCGAAGTTACCATTGACGAAGTCATAGTAGGCACCGATCACTGAGAGTGTCTTGTTCTCGAGACCCGCCTTGACAAATGGGTAGCTTAGTAGATTCTGGAGGGAGACGTTCACGGCCTCCTTCTCGCACTTGGTGCATTGCTCTGAGAAAGGGAGGTCGGCGCATTCACTCTCCACCTTCAGCTTGGCAGGAGTGCATATCTTAACCCACTCCTCTATGAATTCACTGCATACAGGTGATGGATAACATGATGTAATTCATGAAGCAATAGACACATTTGCACAATATCATACAGAGCTGCTCTTAGTTGGGTTGAAAATACAAAAGCCGAGGAGGGGATCGTTGTTTCCTTCCTGATTTCTATCAATTTAATACTGTCTAAAAGTTTACATATCATGTATGACACCAAATCAATACCCAAAGTTTGTTTTTCTAATTAAAACCTCATGTAGCATTCGGTATGATCTTTATCAGCGAGTCTTTTTTGTTGCAAGAATGTGTATGCAGTATGTGAATAACATCCGAAGTTTGTCAATAGAAGCAAACTAGCAAAGTGCCTTGTCATCTTCAGCAATAAAAATTGGTGGGTTTTTTTAATGATATTCATGCATTTGAATCGTATGGTCTTTTGGGTGATAGGCACGCTACCACGAGACCATTAAGTGGGTTGGGGAAATGCTAGAAGTTGTGAGGAATTGTTGGCAAAGGACAAAAAAAAGTGAGGGTACTTACGATCCAAGGGGGGAACCCTCCTTGATCGACATTAGCCCTTTGATCCCACCGCAGCGGCTGTGACCCACCACCACAATGTTCTCTACCTGTCAATTTCTTCTAATTTTATATCTCATCTTCTCGGGCAAAATCTTTTTCGGAATATTTAATTTATGTGTGCACAAGTAGGTACAGTTTCTATTTACCTTGTTCGGTTGCATTTACTAAAAGATGAAAAATGAAAATGGTCTTTTTCTAACCTTGAGATGTAGGACAGCGTACTCAACGGCAGCCCCAGTGCCACTGTACTTGGTCTGCGAAAATGTAATGTAAAGAATAAATAATAATAAGGTTTAACAAGCAAACAAATATCAATGGTTGTTGCACAACCATTTGAAAACTCCAATCTCTTCTCTTTTAATTTTTCCTAGTTTGAAACATACTGGATCATAAGGGCCAACCATGCTGGCGATATTGCGGACCATGAAGGCCTCACCAGGCTGGAAGTTCAGTACGTGAGAGGGGCACACACGAGAGTCCGAGCAGGCAAACACCATGAACTGCATTCACGATTTTGAAGAATTCAAATTGATTTCATTCACGATTTTGAAGAATTGAAATTAATTGTACTCAAGCATACTAATGGCAAAAAAATAGTCCAAATGAAAGTTCATTACCGTATAACAGAGAACAGAAATACGAGTAGAAGCACAACAAACATGGAAAAAGACAACATAATAAATACATATAGATGATCACAGCCAATTGTGATGTACTCATTGCCGAAAATGGGTGGATGGGATTCAGGTTTTAGTCATCACCAAAACATGAATGTATTACAATGTACTCCTTGGATAATGTATATAGATGGGACTATCGTAAGTGGAATGGATTAAGGTTGTACTCATGATCTCCTAAACATGAAAGTCTTACCATGAAATCCTTCAACGATGCTTTTGAATGGGACTATCATGAGTTTACATCAAAATGGAATTTCATACGCAATCTCAATGCGTACAACGAATTTGCTTTTGGTTTGTCTTTTGGGTTCGAATTGAATTACCAATGTCTGTCTCTCTTTAGGAAAATGAAAATGCAAATATATTTGAAATAAGTCATTGCTAAACGCATATATTTCTAATTGTGCGGAAAAATTAACTTGTAAGGGAATAACATGGCCTTGGGACAAATGTAAGGAGGTTATCTTTTATTGACTGTTATGATGGGACTAATTCTATAAATGATGGGTTGTGCATAATCCTCTGCTGTATCTCTGTTGTACAACAGGGATTTGCTGTAAATCGCGAGGAGGCCAGAGGATCTGCTCGCCGTGCATACCGAGGGAGATGAAGATGATCCAACAGTGAAGATAGATAGGCTTTGACTGTGATCTCAGGCTGTGGTTTCGTGGTGCCTTCGGTTTCCGTTATAAGCACTTGAACTAATGTTCAGCTTTATTCATATATGAGACCATTCATCATTTTTAATGTCGGCCTCAATATTAAAATCATGCATGATATATTAGGATCTGTTAAAAAGCACGGTAATTTGAGCTGAAATTGACAACCGATCGCTGAAATTGACAACCGATCCATTACCATAATA
The DNA here is from genome assembly GCA_037367405.1 of Ottelia alismoides. NCBI lineage: Eukaryota > Viridiplantae > Streptophyta > Magnoliopsida > Alismatales > Hydrocharitaceae > Ottelia > Ottelia alismoides. The sequence goes on from JAZKJV010001510.1 coordinate 334,181, forward strand.
TATAAAACGGGTATTGGACAAGTATTTCGAAATTGTGACAGAAGCAATTGCACTCTCGCAAATTTGTTTTAGCATATATTTGTGTTAGGTATGTTCCAGAAAAGGATATATATATATATATATATATGATAAAATGGGGCCGCTCCTTGGAGGAGCTATTTTGACTCTCGCCTTATTTTTTTCCAAATACATTCACTGGATTTTCATCACTATATCTCTATATTATGTCATTTAAGTCTTGTGCAAAACAGAAAGTCCTACGACATCCATCCAGATGGAGTCGATTTCAACAATTTCACGACCGATAGAAAAATGATTGTATGAAGGCCGTAGGAGTTTATGTTTTGCATGAAACATGAATGACATAATATAGAGATATAGTGATGAATTTTCACGGATTTATTTTTCCAAAAAAAAACTGGTAAACATAGGGGGGAGCCAAGTTAGCTCCCATGAGGGGGCATCCCCATTTTACCCATATATATGGAAAAAATGATGCTGCCCCCACCCTATTTTTTTCGTAATTTTTTATTTTTTGAAAATATTACCATGCATATTCATCCCTATATCCCTCATATATGTCATTCGAATTTCGTCAGAAACAGAGACTCATGCAGCCTCCATCCAGGCAATCGTTTTCTAACGGTCGTAGGATTTTTTTAAAATCGACACCATCTGGATGGAGGCCGTAGGAGTCTCTGTTTCTGACGAAATTAGAATGACGTATAGAAGAGATATAAGGATGAATATACATGGTGATATTTTCCAAAAAATATAAAAATTTTGATTAAAAATGGGGGCGGGGGCATGGCTTCCCTAGAGGGCAACCCCATGCAACCATATATATATATATATATATATAGAGAGAGAGAGAGAGAAAGAGAGAGAGGAGTGATCCTATGAGAGCAAAAAGTTGTGAGAGCATGAGAGGGATGATTCTGGACCACATGATTCACCCAGGAGAGAGAAGGTCATGAGAGAGAAAACATAATCATGTGGTCCAGGATCATTCCTCTCATGCTCTATGTGGTCCAGAATCATCCCTCTCATGCTCTCACAACTTTTTGCTCTCATAGGATCACTCCTCTCTCTCTCTATATATATATAGAGTTGTCCTATGAAAGCCAAAAACTGTGAGGGTATGAGAGAGGAAACTGAATCTAGCGGTCCAGAATCACTGCTCTTATGCCCTCACAGGTTTTGACTCTCATAGGATCACTCCTCTCTCTCTCTCTCCTCTCTCTATATATATGGGGCTCCTCCCGAGGGGAGCTAACTTGCCCTCCTGCTCTATTTTTATCATTTTTTATTTTTGAAAGATGAATAAATTGAAATTCATTACTATATCACTATATTATGTGATTCAAGTTTCGTGCGAAACAGATATTCCTATTGCCTCCATCTAGACAATCATTTTTTTAACGGTGCAGAATTGTTGAAATCGACTCCATCTGAATGGATGATGTAGGAATCTCTGTTTCACACGCATGACATATTATAGGGATATAATGATGAAAAATCTAAGGAAGCATTTTTAAAAAAAGTACTAAAATAAAAAAATGGGCGGAAGAGCAAGTTAGCTCGCAAGGACAACCCCATTATACTCATGTGTATATTATATTAATGATTGTAAAAAAAACAATATAAATTCTACTATAGTTGAGGAGGAAATATTGAACATATAAAATTTCCACTATCTTCCCACAAGACAGGAGACAGAAAAAGTTCAAAATCACCAATAACACGGTTAAATCGTTCATATTGAGGAGGAACAAACAATCGTAAAACAAGACTCAATCCGAAAGAAATAAATGGCGCATGGTTTTCTAAAAATAAGAGAGAAAATACGAACACATTAGAATGCTCTCAGAAAGATTCCAAGTGCAATTACCTTGGGGGTCTGCGTCTCCGCAAGCTTGCTGAACTCCTCCGGTTTCTTCCTGCGATTACCAAATAATCAAAATCGAAGAACAGAGGAGAATATATGGAAAACGGATTACATCTGTATGACTACTTACTCGTAGACTTCGCTCTTGAAGTGCGCAAACCCCGCGTTCAACCTATCAATGGCATCCATCGCACCTTCCTGTCGTTTGCATAAACGTTATCAAATGCGTAGTTAGATCAGAGAGCGAGCGAAGAAAAGGCAAAAAATATCCAAAAAAAGAGAGACAAAAAGCGGGGAAATGTATGATCTGCATCAGTTGAGATCCAGATCAACATGAGAAACGGATGCGATAACCGATCAGACGATGTGATACGATACGAACAACAGCTAGTAGAGCAGAGAGAGAGATGGACCTGATTCAGATTCCTTGCGCGAAAGTGGAGAATCGAATGAGTTGATGTGAATATGGACGAGAGAAGGAGAGAGATATGAGGGGAATGCCGGAATGGGAATGGGGAGAGGGGATATAAATATACCGATTCGGGTGTTTATTTAATCGATTTCCTCCCGAGGGGATGCGCGGGGTGGGAGACGAAGTGTTCTGCTGCGCCGCGGGATGATGGTAATAGCTGGGGATGATGGTGGTGGTGTGGTGGGCAACATGATTGCATTGATTGGACGTGGGGAAGGTTCAGCCGGTGGTGGGAACAACTGTGCGGCTCCACCCATCTCTCCATTTCATCTCTCACTCGGATTCCAAGTTTTTTTGAGGATTTTTCAATACATACCCCAAGAAACTTATTTGATTAAAGATATACCTCTGTAAACGTTGTAATTAGACATATACTTCTGAGTACTACAAACTGCGTATATACCCTTCTCATGTATGGTGTCAAATTTCCCCATCTATAGAATTTTAATCGAATTTCGGTTTCCACATCTGCTCGAAATTCATCTGTAATCGTCGAAATCTCATTGCAGGATGGTCGACAGAAGAAAATTGGATTGAAAAGATCAAAATTTCTACCAAATTTCAGTCGAAATCGATCGAAATGGCGTTTCGGCCGGTGACTAATACGGTGATCGAAATCAGTATTTCGAACATGTTCCGTATACATATTTCATCGACATTAATTGTACTTTCTATATAGTGTGTCCAGATTAACAATATACAGTACCCCCCAATAAGATTATATGTATGTTTAAGATAATAACGTATTATATATAGAGAGGTTGGGGAGTTTACAACATGATGCATGTAACTTTACATGCACCAGTGTCACAAACGCTTTTTTTTAAATGAAACTTCAAGAGATATACTTAGAATTATTGATAGAATATGTGTTTCAAAATTTGTGTAAAATCGACATTCCTAACATGTCAATCTGGAAATATCAACAATTCTGAAACTGCTAAAATTTCGCAATCTTGATGGTTGGGTTAGAGGTTTTGAATTAGGTTGATTTTTGAACTAAATCATGTTGATATATGGTGATCTAAATCCCACATGATTTCATTTCAAAAGACATAAAAAAAGAACGTTTGTGGCACCGGTGCATGTAAAGTTACATGCACCTTGTTGCAAGCTCCCCAACCTCATACACATACATATGGTTGATCCTATGAGAGTATGAGAGCGATGATTATTGACCACTAGATTCTATCATCTCTCTCCTAATTGATTGCAGGAGGAAAGAGAAGAGCAAGATCTAGTGGTCCAGATTCATTGCTCTCATGCTCTCACAGTTTTTGGCTCTCATCGGATCAACATATATATATGTTGATGTTGGGGAGTTGCATCATGGTGCGTGTAACTTTACATGCAGTGGTGTCACAGACGTTTAATTTTTTGAAATGAAACCTTGCAGGATTTACTTAATATTGTTAGTAGAATATGTATTTCAAATTTTGTATAAAACATACAATCTTAACATTTCCATCTGAACAACTCAATTTTAGCAATTTTGAGACCGTTAAAATTTGATAGTCTGGATGGAAGGCTTAGAAGTCTTGAATTAAATTTCATTTTTAATGACTTCACAGTTATACATAGTGATATAAATCTCATGTGATTTCATTCAAAAAATATCAAAAAATAGGAGTTTATTGCACATGTGCATGTAAAGTTACATGCACCTTGGTGCAAGCTCCCCAACCCCATATATGTAATCAGGTTAAAGCAGTGAGATGTCACTATTTATTAGAAATACATATATACATATACATACGTGCACACGTAGTTACATCAGTATGTATTAGTAAAACCTTTTTCTTGGAAAATTATAGAACGTGATTGTAATATGTAACTGCCAAATACAGGATCAAAGAAAAGGAAAGGAATCCTTTCAATGAACACGTGGTTTTGTATTTGTAACTCTTTCACATAGTGAAAAATATTTGTTTCTAGCTAAAATTATTAAATTTTATTTATTCGTAGCAATATGTATTTTGTCAACTTTCATAAATTAGTGCTTCTCTCATAAAATGATGAAAATGAAATAAACATGCTTAAGAACAACTGAAATCAGAATATTTTCTATATAATGTAATGAAGAAATGCAAGGAAAAAAGTAACTACACTCGAAAGTTACTGATTGGATGGAAGCTAATTTCATTTCCTATGTCTCTTTCGTATCCATCACTTTTCAAGAGCAACCTTCCTTACATGGTGCTAGTTAAGGCTGCTAGTAGAACTGAATCGCAACGAATAATTTGGATCGATAAGGAAGTTTAAAAATTCGAGTTCAGTCCAATAAAGATTCGATAAAATATATTCGAGTTCGTTTGAAAAATGAATATTCGAATTCTGTTTGATAATATTTCATTAGTGGCATGACTTAACTCGAATTTATTTAGATGAACAAATTCGAAACTCGAGTTCGATAATAAAGTTTGTAAAGTAGTAAAAACAAGACATTATCCAAATTAAAGTAGTAGAAATTACACCTACTAATACCATCATCTTTTTAACCCCAAATTTCTCATGTATACAAATACGAAACTACATATACATTCATGTATCGAACTTCAACTTTTATCTAACGATTGTTATGTTCATATTTAGTTCATTAAGCTATCAAACTTAATTTTGACGTTCATGTTCAGTTTATTTGGAAAGAAATAGACTTTTTCAGAACTATTATCGAATGATTTCGAATTGAATATGAACACAGTCAATTCGTTTAACAACCCTAGTGTTTATGTTCTGGTAAAAAAAATAGAATTCTTATTCAAGGTCAAACTGAAATAATCAGAAGGGGAGAAAACACAAATCATTAATTATCGATCAAGCTCAACAAAAAGTAGTGGTGGAAAATAAAAAAGATTTTTACACCCATAATCTTGAGTAATTATGCAATTATAATCATAACCCTGCATAATCGTATATTACACAAGAAACCCTAGATAATCATTCGTCTCACACCCATAACCTTCAGTTAGTTTTTCAGGTAACCTAACCATTTCATTGGATTAATCTAACCCATAATCAAAAGTAAAAATAAAAAGGAAAAATTACTACAATGAAGGGTTTGCAGGCATTGGTGCTTCCAGGCGATGGAGCTGGGCTTGCGGCGAGTCTTTGGGGATGGCTTCGAGGACGGGGGTGGGGGAGGGAGCCTGGCCGAACAGGTACCGAGCGCGGGGGGGGGGGGGGGGGGTGTTGACCGGGTGCTTCGAGCAAGGATCGAGCAGGGGGGGCTTCGAGCAAGGACTGAGGGGGATCTTCGATCTTCAAACCAGGGACTGAGCAGGGGGGGGGGGCAGGGTGTCTTCGAGTAGGGGAGGTTGGGGAGGGGGGCTTCGATCAAGGGCAGGCGTGGGGGGATTTCCAGGAGGAAGGAACTCGTCGACGGGGTTGTAGCGGCCAGCACGGGTGTGCAAGGGATGCGCGAGGGGGAGGGCTTCGAGGGCTCCTCTGCGAAGGACAGGAGCTGGGGGATGGGGAAGGGGCTTCAGACCAGGGGATGTGACAAGGGGCTTCGAGCAGGAGCGGGCGTGGAGGGCTTTCAGGAGGAACTCGACGGGAGAGTGTGTTGGTTCTGATGCAGATAACAAAGATGGCATGTTGTTGTAAATAAGAATGAGCTTTATGGATAGTTTTGTATTTTTTAACGGAAACCATAAAAAATAATGGATATTCCAAACGGAATATCACAGAAGGTTATGTCATGTAAGAGTTAGCCATTACTCGGGGTTTCTCATGTAATTCACGATTATGCAGGATTATGATTGTAATTGTGAAATTACTTAGGGTTATAAGTGTAAAAATCCCAAAATAAAATCCATGGTAGTGTTTTTAATAGAAAGTAAAGAAGACTGAAATATATTTTGTCTTCGATTGATAACAAAATATTGAAAAAAGGAATTTCCGAATATACGAAGAATAATTATCATTTCTATTATCTTTCGTCTATGAGGGAGAGGGAAATACGGTGTAATGATTTCTCTTACAAGTAAAAAGGAAATGTGGAAATCCTCAAAATTGTTCGTAAAAAAACGTTTTTCTATACTTTTCAAGAGGAATAACCCCTCTTACCAATCAAACAATGTCACGAAAGATATATTAATTTCTATTTATCATTTTTTTTGCTAAATAAATGATATGAAATTCTTCCGTGTGAACCTCACATACAAAATATAAAGACATCCGCAAATGTTGGCAACTCCATTTCCTTTACATTCTCAAAAATATAATTTTTTATTTCTTCTAGTATATGATATAATATGAGTACAATTAGTGGACCCATACTTCCAATGTTTAGGGAATCTTGATGACGTTACATAAATAAAATAAATATGATAAGAACAGGTCAAGAGTGCCTATCAATGAAATGGTCTCCTTCAGAGGCAATTGTTCAGCTTGATACGAAAAACGAAGATAAATAAAATAACATTCCACTGTAATATAATTACAATGGAAGCTACAGCTAACTAAACTAACACAGTCTCTATGACTTTCTCTAATGCTGTTACTTTTTTTAATTAGTACCTGCAATTAAAATCACATAGAGATGCAGGGAAATCCCCAGCTCTCCCCCTCTCTCACACTCCATCGCATAGGAGACCTTTTCAACGACCACCGCTATTGGAATGAGCAGTCGTGTTTTATGTAGAAGTGTGTGCAACTATTTTCAGCAAATATATTTATCATCTGGTAGTATTATATTAGATTTTGAATTCAATATATTGGGTGTGTAGGGAAGCCTGCATATACGTAATATCTGAAAAAGAAGAAAATTGCAGTCTAACAACAGTGCATGGTTTCATGAGAACCGTGTTATATTACCACAGTGGTAGTGATGGTGGATGGCGTGGCGAGGACGGGAGCGTTCCTTATGAGGCGGAGACGAACAGAAGGAAACGAGGAGGAAGAAGAGTTGAGAGGAGGAGGAGATGGGGCTGATAGACTGAAGGTGATGGGAGACACGCTCTTCCTTCTTGTGCTCACAGTGCCGCCTACGACAATGGGAGCGTAAGAGGAGGAGAGGAATGCTGTGGAGGTCGTCGACATTGCAAGGCATAGAGCTGAACCTCCCCCGTCCCTTTATATTGCCATCTCCCCCAACTTTTTTAGTGAAGCAAAGAAAGCGACATAGGAACCAAAACCACCACGCAATTGTGATTACTTACCTCTGTTATGTCTCTAATATGCAGATCTTCGTTGGTTTGCAGGAAATTGTGAGATGAGAGATGTCGCTGCAGAAGGACCGGATCGGACCGCGGCAGATGAGATGAGGAAGTTGTGGTTCCTGCATGGGCTTAATGGCGAACGTCGTTGTGGTTGGACGTATATGCCCTTAGGGAATGGTATTTCGGTGAGGGTAGGAGTGGTCTTTTGGGTTTGCAAGATTGTGGGAGGAGATCCGGATAATTAGGCAAGTGGCCCTCGTGTTTCGAAGCTCGGATCGGGTCCGAATCCACTGAGAGATCGACACGTGTCCAGACTTGGCCTGGCCCTGCGGAAGAGCGGGAGTGCTTCCCGACAGCGAAAACAATAATACTATTTTGTAGGAAAATATAAATATATATGAAAAATGCTATTTGGAGAAATATA
>JAZKJV010001510.1:342223-433584 GCA_037367405.1 Ottelia alismoides
TAAATAATAAATAAATAATAAATTGAATATTTTAATCTGTACAACTATATAATGAGGGTCTAAAACTCAACTTTCAAACCGTAGCTCCGCCAAATGCGAAACCACCACCATTGGATAGCTTGTTTTATTCTATATACAATTAAAGGTGAGTTTGATGCATTTGGAGTTTTCATTTGTGAGATACGGGTCTGGGAAGTTGGGATTCTGGATTTTTATTCAGACCGTAACTTTTTATCTGTATATTATTTTTCAGTGAAATCAATTTTGTATTTTTCTTTATAAAATTATCTACAACTTTCATGTACAAAGTTTCTTTATTTGATGTATAAAAAGTGGAACCAAAAATAGGTCCCAAAATGAATAAAGAATGAATAAAATAATATAGGTATTTGACCCTTATCTCCCCCTCTTTGTTCTCAGTCGACCTATTCATCAAGATGCGTAGGTCTCTGGGGTTTGGGTCATAAAATATTTATAATATTTTATTCTTTTTCTTTTCTTTTATTATTCTATAATTTTGGCTTTAATTACAGTATTTTATACACTAATTGGAGTGCACATGCATGAATACTAAGATGATGGAATTAATGCTATTTACAGGTATTTGCTAGGGTTTTTGGTTCCAAAATGATAGAATAAAGATGATGAAATGTGGGTTCATCAGTATAACGTAAAGAAAGATAACAGAATCCGGTTAGTTTTGACGGTCAAATGGGTGGATGTTAACCACAAGGTCTGTAGAGTAAAGGTTAATAAGTTTACGGGGTCCTGAGAGGAATATCGATATTTCGAAGGTCGTAGCGGTAATTGCAAAAGATTACAGGGTCTGCCGGGTAAAAATCCCTTTATTTTTCAATAAAAAATATTTGAATAAAAAAATGCAGTTTAACACATATATATATATAAAGGCAATAATGTATTTATCCCTTTATATTTAATAAATAATCAGTAGATAGGCATTATGGCTAATTATCAATTTATCAACTGCTTATCTAGAGTTTAAACACGTAAATGTAATCAAAGCATCTTAAAGAGATAAAATAAAATCAACATTCCAATAGTTAATAAAATCCAAAGTGGGGTATAAACAACAATAGTATGCGACATAAATTAATGTACATACCTGAATAAGAATCCAATATAGATTGATCCGCATGATTTTATTTGTCCATGAAAAATCAAATGTCACCTAAGCATAAGAAATTAATCTTAATCTGTGCACAAGTCATAAGACATCTTATCTACTCATAGTTCCCAATTGTTGATTTTTTTAAATAAAGACTCATATATATGTAGTAGTTTACTTATTTAGTTCATGTTTGTACATTTCAAGTTTAACCTACGATTATTGAGTCTATAATTTTTTTTGAAAATTGGATAATTTATGTCAATGCATCCTAATATAATATCAATAACTAGTTTGATTTAGAAAAATCCACAGGTACGTCCAATACTTGTGTAGATAGCAATACCTTGAATTCATATTATGTCCAGGAATAAAAATAATGCTTAAACTATATATGATACACGGTTGGCGTGATTTCATGTTAGAAAAGTTACCATCATGTGTAATGAATAGATGCTTCAAAAAAACTATAGGTGAAAGTGTGATAACTCTAATTATTCGATTCTTAAGAAAATAAAATAAGGATATATAAATTTTAACGAAGACAGAGAGAATCAATTTATGATCTTTATTTTTTATGATGTATTAGAAACTATCCAAGTTTGAGTGTAAACTTATATACGATGTTCGTTAGATGCTAACAATTATCTTGTATAGCCTATTATTGACCGATGTATTATCAAAAAAAATGGAAACATAGAAGTAAGTATACCTCTAGTAGAAGCTCCGAATGAAAGCTTTGTTGGTTCCTTGAGACGGCACGCTCACTGATAAACACGGATCTCACGAGGGTCTAAATTGGTATCTCACACAAGGCGGAGATAACCGTCGCTGTTGCGACTCTCAAATGAAATCCGAGTTTGATCAACAATTAACCCACACTAAGATCAATAAATTAGAAACAATGTGGAGTTAAAATTTATTTTTAACTCTGCACAAATGATGTAAAGGGCAAGTATGCAGAGAGTTCGAACACAGGGAACAAACAGTGTAGCTCAAGCAAAAATGCTAAAGTGTGTGTGAGCGTGTGATGTGTCTACACTAAGCAAGAGAACAAAGCAATTTTTTGTGGGTTTTTAATTTTAATTTTTTTTTCTTTTAATTTTAATTTTTAATTTTGTATTTGATTTTTAATTTTCTGATTTTTATATTTTATATTTTATAATTTTTTTTTCTTTTTCAATATTGGAAGGTAAAAACAATGTAAGAAAAGGCAAGGTAAAAGATTTATAAAAATGCACAAAAATACTCAAAAATTCAGAAATAAAATGTTTTTGGTATTTTCAAAGTTTTCTACTGTTTTTGTGATTTTTGGGGAATTTTCAAGTTGTTTTTGGTATTTTTAAATATTGAAATAAAGCAAAACAGTGGGAATAAGGCTGGCTGTGAGTAAAATGAAATTTAAAAATAACAAACAGCAACAAAAATGTTTCGCACTATTTTTCTAATAAAAAGGATAAAATAAGGAACACACAGAACCTGAGTTTATATTTTTTTGGATTTTTCTACTATTTTATATATTTTTTTTGAAGTTTTTAAGTGTTTTTAGATTTTTAGTGTTTTTCTTTTGAAATTTTTAATGATTTTTGGATTGACACTAAAATAGGATAAAACAAACAATATGTGAATTTTTGGGAATTTTTGGAGGTGTTTTGATATTTGTTTGGTATTTTCTAAGGTAGACAGTACACAAAAAGGGAGTTTTTGATTTTTAATAAATAAGAAAATAAAATAAAATCAAAAACTAAATAGCTGGCGTTAAAGTATAGGTATCCAGAAGCTTAAGTCTATTTTTGTGGAATTTTTGGGTTTGAAATGATCACTCAAATAAATACAACAAGCATCCAAATATTAAACAGGCCTGGCAGGGGTATATATGCAATATTTAAAACAACCAGGGGCTAACATGCAATTTTCCACAAAACATATAACTGAATATTCAATTCCTGGAACCAAAATGTAAATACAAAAGCCGCCTGGGCACGCTTACAAATTACCCACCAGGGCGCGTGACTGGCACGCGCCTGGGAAGGACTGGAATGCAATAAAACAAAACCTTGGGGGCCTACTTGCAAAATAACCAGAAATATTACACGTGATATTAAAGTTTTTGTACTGAAACGAAATACCCAAAAGACCAAGGGTGCCTCTGCAAAATGCCCGCACCTCACGTGTACAGGTCACGTGAGGTGACGTGGCGGAGGACCAAAGTGCAAATAAAATAAAGGACAGGGTTTACATGCAAATAACCCAAAGTTTTTACACTACTAGCAAAAGTTTAAATATTAAAACTTAAATACAAAAAGGCGCGAGGGTTTAGTTGCAAAATACCCTCTTGCGCGCGATCCAACGGCGGATGGAGGGCCACTTAAACACGTGGCGCGTTGTGGACGACCGATGGCGCTTCGCGGATGTGCGGCCAAGATCAGATCTCCGGAGACGATCGACGGATGAGGCACGCGGAGATCCAACGTCAGCTGTGCGATCTGGGACTCCTCCTCGATCCAACGGCTGGGAAGAGGGTTGCAAGAACGGGGAAGAACGCCGGCGGAGGCGAGCTTCTCCGACCTCGATCTCCCTCCTCCGGCGACGATAGGTCCTCAAAATGGACAAGGAGCTTCCTGGAACGGTCTTCTATCTCCTGGGTGCATCAAAAATCCACGGGGAGGCCCGTGGTGCTCTCGGGCAGCGGGCGGAGCTGGAAGGCTGCTGCTGCTCCGGCGAGCTCCAAAACTCCCCTCCAGGCGCGCGTGAAGTGGCTTGGACCTGCAAACAAAGTCAAGGGGCCCAGGGCAAACTGCCTGGACCCTCGGGTGGCCTTGGGGATGGTCGAGTCGAAATGGAGATGCACGGCCGGAGGTGCGCTCCGGCCAAGGTGCTTGATTTGGCGAATCAGTGATCGTAACGTCAAATTTCTTTAGGGGTTTTCAAGCTTACACTAACAGGAATCTAAAGCAATAAAGGAAAAGGCGGGATGAAGCCCTCAATGGCCGGAACCAGAGGGTGAAGGATACCTCGACGCCGGCGGTTGGCGGAGGTGCTGGAGTCGTCCTCGACCTCGTTCGCCCTAGTTGAGAAGCTCGCGGCGGAGCTGTCACCTCCGGCAAGGCTCAGAGCACTGGAGAGGCGGAGAGGGGTGGACCAAGGGGACTCGAATTCAAATCGAAAAGTGGGGGGCCATTTAATTTGGTTTGACCCCTGACTGAGGTGCTCCAAAGATCAAGACACCTCGGGCGACACACTGATCCATTCCTCGAGATGATCATAGGGCGAGCAAGCTTGATAATCGAGGAGAAAAAGTTGTTAAGATTCCATCATGGATTGGTGCAAGATGCGACCAGGAAAAATCGACCAAAATGGGGTCAAATGCATTCTGACAGACGCACATGGGTGAAGGGCAGGCAGTTGACCCGAGTCAACTGAGACCGCCCCCTGGTTGGTCCACGTGGACCAACCAGGAAAAACCCTGAATTCTTATTTTATTAATTCATTTTAAAATAATAAATGGTCGAATTAAATAAAAGTTATAAAATAAAAAATGTTCAAAATTTTATGTAGTATTTTATTCTGATTTTTAATTATTTTTAGGAGTTTTATTTTTACAAGTTACCTTTTTAACCCTATATAGGTATAATACCTATGTATTTTAATATTTTATTTTTATTTTGGTATTTTCAATTTTATTCTTTTTGTTTATTATTTTCTAAAATTATAACATACTTTTATATACATAAATATATTTTTATTTTATTTTTCTGAGATGTTTTGTATATTTAGTAAATTATAAGTGTATTTTATACAGGTATAAGTATATGCAGTATACCTATGTATTCTTTATACAAGTATTTTTATTTTTATTTTTCTTTGCATTTTACTTCAATTTTAATGCACATATACAGTATAAGTAATATTTACAAAATTATAAAAATATAAAAATGAATAAATAATGAATAAAGAATAAATTGAATATTTTATTCAGTACAAGTATACAATGAGGGTCCAAAACTCAACTTTCAAACCGTAGCTCCGCCAAATGCGAAACCACCGCCATTGGATAGATTATTTTATTCTATATACAATTAAAGGTGAGTTTGATGCATTTGGAGTTGTCGTTTGTGAGATACGGGTCTGGGAAGTTGGGATTTTGGATTCTTATTCAGACCAGTACTTTATGTCTGTACATTCTTTTTCTGTGAAATCAATTTTGTCTTTTTCTTTATGAAATTATCTACAACTTTCATGTACAAAGCTTCTTTATTTGAGGTGTAAGAAGTGAAACCAAAAATAGGTCCCAAATTGAATAAAGAATGAATAGAATGTATAGGTATTTACACTGTATTTCTGACCTTATCTCCCCCTACTTTATTCCTTATCGACCCATTCATCAAGATGCCTAGGTCTCGGGGGTTTTGGGTCATAAAATATTTACAATATTTTATTCCTTTTCTTTTCTTTATTTATTCTATAATTTTGGCCTTAATTACAGTAATTTATACACTGTTGAGATGCACATGTATGAAGGCTAAGATGCTTGATTTAAGGCTATTTACAGGCATTTGTTAGGGTTTTAGGTGCCAAAATGATAGAATAAAGATGATGAAATGTGGATTCATCATCCCCCTATACTTTACCTTTGCTAGTCCCTAGCAAACACTTATGCAATAAGTGCAAAGAGAAACGAAAGAAAAGAAAAAGAAGAACTTGGATTTTATTTGATTATCAAACTTGTCTTCGCAAAATCAAAGTTTGGAGCTTAAGTCGGACCTTTAGAAATTTAGTGCGGGCGGAACCTTATTGAGAACCGTGTTTGACATTCAACAGTCCTTTAGGATCCCAAAACTCTGCTCAAGTCTCCTCAATAGCCAGGTCAGAACTATCTCAACTCATACGCAAATTCTTACGACTATTAATCTGACTTGTACAGTGTAAGTGATGGTGGCTCTCCCCAGCTAGAATGACAAAGAAACTGACTTCTCCAGTATGACAACCCAGTGATTCCCCAATCCAGCAACTCCATCCTCGAGGAGCGGGGTATTCCCTTCTAAGTTCAAGTGGCAACCAGCTCAAGAGGAGGGGGTGAAGAGAAGAATGGACGGTAGCCAGTGTAGCTACCTATCCCTGGATGCAAGACCAGTGTAGTCAAGTCATCCTGCTGCAGGCTCACATGATATGACTTTGGAACTCAAGCTTGCTTATTGACTTTGTACATACTTGCAGGCTTTTTATTTTTTGTACATGCCTGAACATTTTTTTTTTGAAATACTATTTACAACAGCATTTACATAAGGAGTTTTTCCTCTTGAGCCAGTAGACTATCCCTCTTTTGAAGCTTTATCGCAACCCACAGCCTCCTGTCGTTAGACTTCCTAATCACTGGACGGGTTGGGGTGCACTTCCCTCCCTAGAGGAGGACAAATGTTTCCACTTGTGTGCGTCTCATACCGGCAAATCCAATCCCCTCACCACTCCAACTGAGTTGAGCCATGTGAGAGGTGCAGGTGTCCAAGTTAGGTCATTATCAACAAGAGTCGTGCGTGTGCTCCGAAATACTCTACTTAGGCAGTCAAGAATCCATTGAACCAAGTCCCGTGATCCTCAAAGAATTAAGTCAACTAGACCTGAAGTACCTCAAACCCAGTTCCTATAAGGTTCCTGTTATTAGGTAGATTTTAAGGTCCAATCAAGCTCCAATCTTCAGATTTTACTCAGACTTGTTCAACTATCAAACTCAATCCGAAAAATGCTCATGCTATGCAATGCAATGCAGAAAATATTTTTGTGATGCAATTTTCAAGATTTTGAACTTTTTATGGATTTTTGAAAAGATGATGATGATGCATATGCAGATGCATTTTTTTGTGTTTTTCAAAGAGATTTTTTAAATGTTTTTGGATTTTAATTTTGCAAATGTTTTTGGGAATTTTTGAAAACAAAAAGCTTTTGGCTAAAAACTAGGTTAAAAATATGTACACGGGAGTGCTTCTTATATTTACAAGAAGTGGATTTTAGAATTTACAAGGGTAAGTGGTCAATTTTATACATATACACATATTGGATTTTTGGTGTGATGTGAATATTCCTCAAACTCATTTGAAAACAATTTGCGCACAATTTTTGAAAACTATAGTCCAAAATAGTTTTTACAAACATTTGACACACATTTGAAAATCATTTTGCAAAGGCTTTCAAAACAGTATATATAGATTTTTCAAATCAATTTTGCAACCATTTTTCAAACCATTTGCAAATCATTTTTCAAACATTTTATTTCACACAAAGAAAAGAAATTTTACAATCCACACATTTTTCACACAGGTTGAAAACACGAAACAAAATGTTTTCAAAATAGTTTTCAATAGATGTTCACAAAGATTTTCAAACTATTTTTCAAACATTTTGCAAAAAACATTTTCACCTGATTTATTAATCAGTAAATACAAAAAGAATTTGAGGAATAACCACATCTTTTTATTAAGGATTTTTAATGAATTTTAAATAATTTTTAGCCATATTATTAAGAAAATACGAAAGTACGAGTTATGGCTAAAGTATATACGTAGTATATACGACCCCCCTATACTTAGCTTGAGCTATGTCCTCATAGATCGGAGAGAAAAGAGAAGACATAACTCGTACTGAGTATAGGAAAATCTAAAGAATAGAGGAATGAAGTAATGAATCAATGAATGAGAAGTTGACCGTCCCCCCTATACTTAGGATCAAGTAATCCTAAGTATAGCAGACTGTACACAACGCAGGGAGGGTCAAGGGTGGGAATGAACAGATCGTACTCAGATTGTCTCCCCCTATACTTAGGGTAAAATATCCCTAAGTATAGACAAGAAGAGGGGACAATGGAGAGGATCGAAAAGAATAGAAAAACTCGGGGTGCCAACCCCCCTATACTTAGGACAAAGTACGTCCTAAGTATGGAAAACTGTCTACAAGGGCGGCACCTTTTCGGTAGATAAAGACGATAAAAGAGGAAAAGAAGAAAAGAAGAAAATAAGAAAAAAAGTCAACCGAAAACAAAGTGATATAAACAGATGGATCTGTACAGCGGAAGATAGAATTGATCACCATGTATGAGATGTAGATAATGAGAGTCAAAAGACACATCTCATACCAGAAGAATGGGGGCAACGTCAATGGTCGGCGGATCATGATCAAGATATAATTTCAAGCGCTGACCATTGACGCGGAAGGTAGAGGAAGATGACGGTTCGGATATGTCGATGCTGCCATTGTCATGTACCTTCCTGACCACATACGGTCCTTTCCACTTGCTCTGTAACTTCCCTGGAAATAACTTTAGCCTTGAATCAAACAACCATACTCTCTGATCTGGCTCAAACTGTTTATGGCTGATATGCGAATCGTGCCATGTCTTCACTTTCTCTTTGTATTGTAGGCTGTTAGAGAAGGCTGTATCTCTCAATTCCTCCAGGGCTGCCAATTCTGCTCTTCTCTGGTCTCCTATACTCTCGGGATCTAGAAGCAACTCAGTCACTGCCCAAAAAGATTTATGCTTGATCTCCACTGGCAAATGGCACGGCTTGCCATAGACGAGACGAAAGGGAGATGTTCCCAATGGATTCTTGAAAGAGGTCCGATAAGCCCACAAGACCGAGTCCAAAAGCTGTGACCAATCCTTTCGGTCTGGGCGGACAACTTTCTGCAAGATAGTCTTTATCTCCCTGTTCGATACTTCGGCAAGACCATTAGTCTGAGGGTGATAAGGAGTGGCAACCCGATGGTCAATGCCGAACTCGTCTGCAAGGGCCCTGACTTTGTCATTGATGAAGTGAGACCCCCCGTCTGAAATCAAGACTCTAGGTACCCCGAACCGTGAAATGATATTTTTCCTCAAAAATTTGCATACGGTTTTAGCATCTGCGGCTCGGGCGGGGATGGCTTCAACCCATCGGCTGACATAATCTACAGCGAGCAAAATATGCTCGAATCCCTGACTCTTAGGAAATGGGCCCATGAAATCAATCCCCCATGCATCAAAAACCTCACAGAAGTGAATGGGTTGCATGGGCATCATGTCTCTCTGTCCGCAGGTTCCCATTTTCTGACAGTCAGTACATCTCTTCACGAACTCATCAGAATCCTTGAAGAGAGTAGGCCACCATAGGCCGGATTGAAGCACCTTCTGTGCTGTTCTTTTTCCAGAATGATGTCCTCCTGCCTCAAGCTTGTGGCAGTATGTGAGGACGCTATGCTGCTCTTCTTGAGGAATGCACCTCTTCCAGATACTATCCCCTCCTTCATGATAAAGGACGGGATCTTCCCAATGGTAAAACTTGGCCTTAGCTAGGAAGGTCTCAAGTTTCTGCCTGGGCCAACCCTGAGGGACTGTCTTGGCAACAAGATAGTTTACAAAGTCAGCATACCATGGGAGTGAGGTGATAGCCAAGATCGCCTCATCTGGAAACGTCTCAGTGATAGGTGCGCTGGGCTCAGATTCCTCAAGATTCTCCAATCTGGAGAGATGATCCGCCACCACATTCTTTACTCCAGGCTTGTCCTTAATCTCAATATCAAATTCCTGGAGTAGAAGGATCCATCTGGTTAGACGTGCTTTGGCATCCTTCTTAGCCATTAAGTACCGGATGGCGGTATGATCAGTGTATATTGTCACTCTAGATCCAAGAATATATGATCGATACTTATCAAGAGCAAAAACTACGGCCAGCATCTCTTTCTCAGTTACAGTGTAATTCCGCTGCGCGGCATCCAAAGTCCGGCTGGCGTAGTGAATGGCAAACGGTAAACCATCCCTCCTCTGTCCAAGCACAACCCCAACGGCAAAATCTGAAGCATCCGTCATGATCTCGAATGGGAGAGACCAATCGGGTGGCTGAAGGACAGGAGCTGAAACAACCATGTTCTTGAGAGTCTCAAATGATGCAAGACACTTATCATTAACAATAAACTCGGTGTCTTTGGTCAGCAAGTCAGTAAGCGGTCGGGCAATTCGACTGAAGTCCTGAATGAACCGTCGGTAGAAACCGACATGCCCCAGAAAAGACCGTAACTGACGCAGATTGGACGGCGGATTGAGTTTTCTGATGATGTCCACCTTAGCCGGATCGACCTCCATGCCCCTGTTGGAGACGATATGATCAAGGACCGTCCCTTGGGTCATCATGAAATGACTCTTCTCCCAGGATAAGACAAGATTGACCTCTATGCAGCGCTTCAGCACACGGTCTAGGCAGTCAAGACAAGCATCGAACCCGTCGCCATAGACCGAGAAATCATCCATGAAGACCTCTAAACAGTCACCCACCATGTCCGAGAAGATGGACAACATGCATCTTTGGAATGTCGCCGGAGCGTTACATAGACCAAAGGGCATCCGTCTGAAAGCATAGGTCCCAAACGGACAGGTGAATGTCGTTTTCTCCTGGTCTTCGGGCGCAATGGCCACTTGATTATATCCAGAGTACCCATCAAGAAAACAATAATGACTCTTCCCAGCTAACCGCTCGATAATCTGATCAATAAATGGTAGCGGGAAGTGATCCTTCTTGGTGGCCTCATTCAATCGTCTGTAGTCCACACAGACCCTCCAAGAAGTTGGTACTCTAGTAGCGATCTCCTCTCCAGACTCATTGACAACTGTAGTGATACTCGTCTTCTTGGGTACCACATGTAACGGACTTACCCATTTGGAGTCGGAGATGGGATAGATAAAATCGGCGCTCCACCACTTGGAAATTTCTTTCATGACTACGTCTCGAAGATTCGGGTTCAGCCGTCGCTGGAACTCACGCGACGGCTTAGCGTTATCCTCAAGATAGATGTGGTGAGAGCAAAGATTTGGGCTCAGCCCCTGGAGATCAGCTATACTCCAACCGATTGCCTTGCGGTTTCTTTCAAGAACCTCCATCAGACGAGATTCTTGTTCTCCAGTCAAATCTGCTGAGATAATGACTGGGTGCATTTCTGGCTCTCCAGCAAGGAATCTGTACTTCATTGTCTGCGGCAGAGGTTTTCGTTCCGGACAACTGGGAGGTGGCAGATCTGGCTTCTGATAAGTCTGTGTAAATGCGACCAGGTCTGCATGGGAGAACTCTCGCTCTGCTTGAATTGCTGACGAAGGGCGGCCTAATAGATCATCAATAAACTGCACTGGCTCGTACTCTGTCGTGGCTGTCAGCTCAGTAGGAATCAGACAAGGTAAATAGTCATCAAAGTCATCCCAATCAATGTCTGAATCCGAGGGATCAGAAGACGATGAGCAAGATTGAAATTCCTCAGCACCACTCATCACAACACTGTCAGCCTCAGAGATATCCTCATCGAGGAATGTGCTCTCCCGGCTCTCGACTGCCATGAGCTTGAGATACAGTGAATCTGTCGGCAAGGCGAGGGTCGGTGCTACGGGATCTTTCCAGTTGGATTCATCATCAGTCATCTCGAAATCACACACCTGGTGGATGTCTAGCTCCTCCTCTGTCATCTGCTCGGCTTCACTGGACTGCTCTGAGCATTCTGCCTCTCTGGCTCTGATCTCTTCGATCGTCTCTATTTGTATGGTTTCGCCCTCTACGCGAAAGCATACCTTCCCACTATCATGGTCGGTCACCGCCTTGGCTGTGGCCAAGAATGGACGTCCGAGAATGATGGGGGCATCAGTTACCGACTCAGGGATCTCCATGTCCAACACAACGAAGTCCACGGGGAATTTCAGGCCCTGAATGGTAACGATCACGTCTTTCAATAACCCCTTCGGCCTCTTAATCGACCTATCAGCAAACTGAAGGACGGTTCTGCTTCGAAGAAGAGGGCCAAACTCGAATTGCTTGAGTAAGGCTGCCGGAAGGAGGTTAATTGAAGAGCCGTTGTCTAATAGAGTACGATCAAACTGCTGCTCCTGAATCTCGCATCTAACATAGGGAGCTCCTGCGTCTGGTCGCTTGGCTGGCAATGTTTTCTGAATGGCGCAGCAAGTGTCATGAGTGAGCATATGGATTTGATCCCTGTGCCTCTTCTTCCTTCTGACAGTAGTTGTTTCTTTCAAATTCTTCTTGAAGAAGGGGATATGCTCAAATGCTTCTCGTAGAGTCAGCTGAATGTGAAATCTGTCAATCATTTCGTTGCCGAACTCTACCTGTTGGCTCCTTTTAGGATTTTCTTTTTTATTCCCCTTCGCTCGGCGGAGTGCCTCAGGGAAGGGGATTGTAGGGGCCTCCTCAGATGGAGGACTAGGAATCGGTCCCTGTGCCTGTGAAGACGGAGAATCCATACAAAAATCATCATTCACCACATATGGATCCGCAATTTGAACAGAAACCTTTCCTTTATTCATATTTTTACTTTTGTTTTTCTTCCCATAGTCACTAGATACAAAATGTGGTGGCATCACAGAAGATGGCTCAACAAAAGTAGATGTGGTGGCCTCAGTACCACCACTAGCACCTGTCTTTGCGGCATCAGCACCGCGCTCTGGTTCATCTCCCAAAATGGTGGCATCAGCACCACCGTCTGCATCTGGTATCACAACGGCATCAATACCGTCGTCCTGGACTCCATCATTGGTGGCATCAGCACCACCGTCTGCATCTGGTATCACAACGGCATCAGCACCGTCGTCCTGGACTCCATCATTGGTGGCATCAGCACCACCGTCTTCAACATCATCATTAGCGGCATCAGCACCGCTAGTCTGCTCCTCTGGCGCTCCGGGTTCTGCGTCTGGCTGTCGCTCAGAAGAGGCGCCGCCGGCTGGCATCCTACCGCTCCTAGTAGTAACAAAATCAGCATCATAATAGGAATAAGATATGTCATTCAAATCATCACTAGGAGAGGTGTCCTCTGTGAACTCTACCTGCTCAGATTTTCTTTTTAAATTATTAGGATTGGGTTCGATCTGAGCGGGTATGGCGGCTTTGCCTTTGATGATGTCCCGCATCTCCTGTCGGAACTCATCCATTTCTTGCCTGAAAGATGCTCGCTGTTCAGATAACAAGCGGGCAAGATCGTCAAGGGCTGGGTTCTCATAGGCTTGACCCTGAGAACCAGATGTCTGTCCCTGCTGGACATGGGGCTGCTGCTGCTGGTATTGCTGCTGATATTGGGGAGGAGGATGGTGATAAGATTGCTGAGGCTGCTGGCGCTGCCTCCACTGCTGTCCCTGATAGGCGGGACGAGGACCACTCTGATACTGCTGGGGCTGGTTGTACTGGGGCTGCTGGTGTTGTTGCTGTGGCTGGCCGTTCTGCTGTCCTGGAGCATGGGAATGTTGTTGGGATGAGGATCCACCATTACCCCAACGGAATCCGGGGTGATCCCTACGGATTGCGGGCTGCGGGTATCGGTCATACCATATCCCGTTGACTTCCATCAACGGTTCCTGCTCAAAGGAGGGTGGAGGAAGAACTGCCAGTGGCTGCTCCAGCTGATAAACCACCATCTGAGTCTCCTGAGATAGCGGTTGCTCTGGATGGTACTGCAACAATGGAACCGGCTCCGCCTGGATATGGTTAACCTGGCGGTATGAGGTGGAGGCCTGGTTGGGGTTGTTGCTGCTGGAAGCAACCTGTGACCTGGGAGGCTGTTGGGAATGGGCTTGTGCCTCCTGAATACATAGAATTTGAGTCTTCAGGTCACTCATTGTTTTGGTAAGAAGGTCCATCTGGGCTAGACCTTGGTTCTGCTTCTTTTCAAGGATCTCCATGCGGTCCAGCTTTTCACTGATGATGCCCATGTCGGCTGCTGCTGATTCTGCTTGAGCTGCGGCTACCGACGCTGTGCTGGGACCGGCATCGATGCGGGCGATCCTCTGAAATGATCCCGCTCCCTGCGGGGGCTTCTGCTGAGTGTAGACTCTGGCCTGGGTCATTACTGTGGAGTTCTCTGCCATTCCCTCATAAATGGCCCAGACGTCGTCTTCTCCCTTGGAGAAATAGGACCCACCGCAAGAGGCGTTCACAAGCCCCTGCAACTCCGGTGTCAGCCCACAGAAGAAACTCTGCACCAGGTGGGGCTTGGAGATATCGTGATGTGGACACCGGTCTATGAGCTCTCTGAATCGATCCCATGCTTCATGGAACTGTTCATTTGGGATCATGGCGAAATTGCTGATCATGGCTCGAGCTGCGTTTGTCCGGCCGAGAGGATAGTATTTCTTCAAATATACGGACCGGAGGTCTGCCCAAGTGTCGACAAATCGCCCTAGATGCTTGAGCCAATATGCGGCTCGATCAACCAATGAGAATGGGAAGGCGATCATCTTGATAGTGTCCTCGGTCAACAACCGATCGTGGATAGTGCTGCATATCATTTCGAACTCTTGGAGATGGAGGTGCGGCTCTTCGGTCGGCAACCTATGGAACTTGGGTAGCATCTGAATCGTGTTGTGCCGAAGCTCGAAGTCTCCGTGGATTGGCGGAAGTCTGATCCACCGGTGAGTGAGGGATGAAGCTGGGTTGTGAAGTTCCCTCATGATAGTCTGTGGCGGTCGCTCACCATCAGGATCGCCTCCTGCATCGGGTCCTCCTCCTTCTCCGCCACCGCCTCCTCCAGGTCTGTTCTCTCTCATCTGTGCAATCTCTCTCATAAGGTCACCCATGAATGCACCCTGGTCACGGATCTGTCTCTGCATATTCTCCAGGGATGCTAGCAAGGAATTGTTGATGGCCGCCTGATCAATAATGAACGGAGGATGGTCGTGGTCATCTGGGTGCTCGCCTCTGTCAGCCATTACTGGATTCTCTGAAAATGCAAAAGAGGCCATTTCAGGTGCTGTTGAATGAGTCGAATTCTGTGATTCACTGAACTCTGAAATGATTGGACTGAGGGAAGGAGAATGGGAAGGGTGGTCGAGGGGGAACAGGGTGGATGTGAACTCGGGCTCGGAGAGCGGACTCTCCGAGTTATTCCTAGATGAATAAGGAGGAGTGCTGGATAGCGGCGCCGACAAGGTCGGCCTAAGAGATCTCCGTCCCATCATCTTGATTATTTGAGAAGAGTGGGGATAATGCAAGAAAAGAAGAAAATGAGATGCAACAAAATTTTGCACAATTGTGCGGTGTTTTTGATCTTGACCTTAATAAATCTAACAATCACACACACAAAGCAAGGGTAAGTTCACCAACTCAACTCGTGAAGCCGTGAAGGTTCGGCTTTTATCTTGTCAGTTTTAGCTTGTTTTTCAGGTATTTATCTTTTCACGAGTCCTTAGAGCGCTACGCCTATAGGAGAGAGAGTACTGCCAGGAAAGTGTCCCCGTACTTGTCCTCCTCCTGTGTAACCTGTAACTTGCACTTTTTGAGGTCCTTGTAACCCTTCCTGGATCCCTACTCAGCCAAAGAAAAGAGAGAGGAAGCCGATAGGCGAAACCGATACTTCGGACCTCGCTCGCAACGGAATCACCCGTGAGCGTGCAAGATCCTACTCGGACGCAGCCGGTGAGACAGACACACCCGTGAAGGCGTGGCCTAGGCTCGGTACTTCAGACAAGGTCGGCGCTCTCACAACAGAGAGTCACCAATGGCGACCAAGTCCTACTCGACTACGTACGATAGTAGCGCCAATACTTCGGAAATCCAGGCGATACACAAGGCAGCCACAAGTTGGGTTTTGGGCTCTAATCCTTACGAAGCGCTCACCTCACTTGGAAGGAGACCTTCCCATGCAACCTGAAAACAAGTGAGGGTGTTACTCTCCCCAAGCAATGAATCCAATTACCGATTTTATTTTGGTCAAGTTTTCTTTAGCAGTCCCTTTTTTAATTTTTTTGGTGTTATCGCTTCTTTTGAGTCAATTCAAACAAGCACCTAACGTTTTTGTATTTTTTCCTTTATCCTACTTTGTCCAAAAACAGAGGGAGAAAAGAGTCGGAAAAGCCGTGCAAGTCGACACCAAGGTGGAAATCTCACCTTTGTGCCTAGATGATGCGTGCAAAGTAAGAAGACTTACAGCGAATCCCAGCTCTCTCCATGCGGGATGCAAAGCAGAATTTTTAAACCTAATCTATATGGCGAAATGCAAGGCGGAAATCGTCCTAGAATAGGCAACTGCTAGCGTGAAGAACCACAAGCTAACTAGCAACTCCTAATCCGAGTGTCCGGTCTTGGCTCACCCCTCCTCTGCCCAACACATTTGGAGTAGGAGAAAGCGCTTGTTCGGGTGTGAGCTCGCGGCGCGTGGATTTGGAAGCTACTAGCTAACTGTTTAATTAGTCTAAGTCCAAATACGAATCTATAGGTGCATGCAAAGATTATTAAGTGTTTGGACCTATTCTAATCGAGTCAAGCAGACCTAGAACTAAGAGCTCAATCCACAAAATAAAGTGAAAAATGAAAACAAAACCGGAAAATGACAAGCGATGAAAACGCGGTCAAAACGGCGGTGAGCCCCCGGGTGAACAAATACCCGGCAATTAGGCCCGAATGTCTAAGTGTCCAAGTCCAAGGTACCTGTATTATTACAAATTAAATGAATCACTCTCTCACCAAAAGTAAAAGCAAGCTAATCTAAGCACTCTCTCTCTCACTCCTTGCTCTCTCCTGCCGGCTAGGCTAAGAATAGCCGGCTCCGCTTCCCAAGGATGCGTCGGGTCACCTAGGCGATCCGCCTCGCTCCGCGGTCCCTCGCAAGAAGACAAGACAAGAGATGGTCAGATAGCTCAACAATATATATCAAAATGTAAGAGATGAAAAAACAATGCTATGGTAAACAATCACACAATCAAAAATGTGAACTACAAGCTGTTGCTCCCCGGCAACGGCGCCATTTGATAAACACGGATCTCACGAGGGTCTAAATTGGTATCTCACACAAGGCGGAGATAACCGTCACTGTTGCGACTCTCAAATGAAATCCGAGTTTGATCAACAATTAACCCACACTAAGATCAATAAATTAGAAACAATGTGGAGTTAAAATTTATTTTTAACTCTGCACAAATGATGTAAAGGGCAAGTATGCAGAGAGTTCGAACACAGGGAACAAACAGTGTAGCTCAAGCAAAAATGCTAAAGTGTGTGTGAGTGTGTGATGTGTCTACACTAAGCAAGAGAACAAAGCAATTTTTTGTGGGTTTTTAATTTTAAAATTTTTTTCTTTTAATTTTAATTTTTAATTTGTATTTGATTTTTAATTTTCTGATTTTTATATTTTATATTTTATAATTTTTTTTTCTTTTTCAATATTGGAAGGTAAAAACAATGTAAGAAAAGGCAAGGTAAAAGATTTATAAAAATGCACAAAAATACTCAAAAATTCAGAAATAAAATGTTTTTGGTATTTTCAAAGTTTTCTACTGTTTTGTGATTTTTGGGGATTTTTCAAGTTGTTTTTGGTATTTTTAAATATTGAAATAAAGCAAAACAGTGGGAATAAGGCTGGCTGTGAGTAAAATGAAATTTAAAAATAACAAACAGCAACAAAAATGTTTCGCACTATTTTTCTAATAAAAAGGATAAAATAAGGAACACACAGAACCTGAGTTTATATTTTTTGGATTTTTCTACTATTTTATATATTTTTTTTGAAGTTTTTAAGTGTTTTTAGATTTTTAGTGTTTTTCTTTTGAAATTTTTAATGATTTTTGGACTGACACTAAAATAGGATAAAACAAACAATATGTTAATTTTTGGGAATTTTTGGAGGTGTTTTGATATTTGTTTGGTATTTTCTAAGGTAGACAGTACACAAAAAGGGAGTTTTTGATTTTTAATAAATAAGAAAATAAAATAAAATCAAAAACTAAATAGCTGGCGTTAAAGTATAGGTATCCAGAAGCTTAAGTCTATTTTTGTGGAATTTTTGGGTTTGAAATGATCACTCAAATAAATACAACAAGCATCCAAATATTAAACAGGCCTGGCAGGGGTATATATGCAATATTTAAAACAACCAGGGGCTAACATGCAATTTTCCACAAAACATATAACTGAATATTCAATTCCTGGAACCAAAATGTAAATACAAAAGCCGCCTGGGCACGCTTACAAATTACCCACCAGAGCGCGTGACTGGCACGCGCCTGGGAAGGACTGGAATGCAATAAAACAAAACCTTGGGGGCCTACTTGCAAAATAACCAGAAATATTACACGTGATATTAAAGTTTTTGTACTGAAACGAAATACCCAAAAGACCAAGGGTGCCTCTGCAAAATGCCCGCACCTCACGTGTACAGGTCACGTGAGGTGACGTGGCGGAGGACCAAAGTGCAAATAAAATAAAGGACAGGGTTTACATGCAAATAACCCAAAGTTTTTACACTACTAGCAAAAGTTTAAATATTAAAACTTAAATACAAAAAGGCGTGAGGGTTTAGTTGCAAAATACCCTCTTGCGCGCGATCCAACGGCGGATGGAGGGCCACTTAAACACGTGGCGCGTTGTGGACGGCCGATGGCGCTTCGCGGATATGCGGCCAAGATCAGATCTCCGGAGACGATCGACGGATGAGGCACGCGGAGATCCAACGTCAGCTGTGCGATCTGGGACTCCTCCTCGATCCAACGGCTGGGAAGAGGGTTGCAAGAACGGGGAAGAACGCCGGCGGAGGCGAGCTTCTCCGACCTCGATCTCCCTCCTCCGGCGACGACAGGTCCTCAAAATGGACAAGGAGCTTCCTGGAACGGTCTTCTATCTCCTGGGGGCGTCAAAAATCCACGGGGAGGCCCGTGGTGCTCTCGGGCAGCGGGCGGAGCTGGAAGGCTGCTGCTCCGGCGAGCTCCAAAACTCCCCTCCAGGCGCGCGTGAAGTGGCTTGGACCTGCAAACAAAGTCAAGGGGCCCAGGGCAAACTGCCTGGACCCTCGGGTGGCCTTGGGGATGGTCGAGTCGAAATGGAGATGCACGGCCGGAGGTGCGCTCCGGCCAAGGTGCTTGATTTGGCGAATCAGTGATCGTAACGTCAAATTTCTTTAGGGGTTTTCAAGCTTACACTAACAGGAATCTAAAGCAATAAAGGAAAAGGCGGGATGAAGCCCTCAATGGCCGGAACCAGAGGGTGAAGGATACCTCGACGCCGGCGGTTGGCGGAGGTGCTGGAGTCGTCCTCGACCTCGTTCGCCCTAGCTGAGAAGCTCGCGGCGGAGCTGTCACCTCCGGCAAGGCTCAGAGCACTGGAGAGGCGGAGAGGGGTGGACCAAGGGGACTCGAATTCAAATCGAAAAGTGGGGGGCCATTATATTTGGTTTGACCCCTGACTGAGGTGCTCCAAAGATCAAGACACCTCGGGCGACACACTGATCCATTCCTCGAGATGATCATAGGGCGAGCAAGCTTGATAATCGAGGAGAAAAAGTTGTTAAGATTCCATCATGGATTGGTGCAAGATGCGACCAGGAAAAATCGACCAAAATGGGGTCAAATGCATTCTGACAGACGCACATGGGTGAAGGGCAGGCAGTTGACCCGAGTCAACTGAGACCGCCCCCTGGTTGGTCCACGTGGACCAACCAGGAAAAACCCTGAATTCTTATTTTATTAATTCATTTTAAAATAATAAATGGTCGAATTAAATAAAAGTTATAAAATAAAAAATGTTCAAAATTTTATGTAGTATTTTATTCTGATTTTTAATTATTTTTAGGAGTTTTATTTTTACAAGTTACCTTTTTAACCCTATATAGGTATAATACCTATGTATTTTAATATTTTATTTTTATTTTGGTATTTTCAATTTTATTCTTTTTGTTTATTATTTTCTAAAATTATAACATACTTTTATATACATAAATATATTTTTATTTTATTTTTCTGAGATGTTTTGTATATTTAGTAAATTATAAGTGTATTTTATACAGGTATAAGTATATGCAGTATACCTATGTATTCTTTATACAAGTATTTTTATTTTTATTTTTCTTTGCATTTTACTTCAATTTTAATGCACATATACAGTATAAGTAATATTTACAAAATTATAAAAATATAAAAATGAATAAATAATAAATAAAGAATAAATTGAATATTTTATTCAGTACAAGTATACAATGAGGGTCCAAAACTCAACTTTCAAACCGTAGCTCCGCCAAATGCGAAACCACCGCCATTGGATAGATTATTTTATTCTATATACAATTAAAGGTGAGTTTGATGCATTTGGAGTTGTCGTTTGTGAGATACGGGTCTGGGAAGTTGGGATTTTGGATTCTTATTCAGACCAGTACTTTATGTCTGTACATTCTTTTTCTGTGAAATCAATTTTGTCTTTTTCTTTATGAAATTATCTACAACTTTCATGTACAAAGCTTCTTTATTTGAGGTGTAAGAAGTGAAACCAAAAATAGGTCCCAAATTGAATAAAGAATGAATAGAATGTATAGGTATTTACACTGTATTTCTGACCTTATCTCCCCCTACTTTATTCCTTATCGACCTATTCATCAAGATGCCTAGGTCTCGGGGGTTTTGGGTCATAAAATATTTACAATATTTTATTCTTTTTCTTTTCTTTATTTATTCTATAATTTTGGCCTTAATTACAGTAATTTATACATTGTTGAGATGCACATGTATGAAGGCTAAGATGCTTGATTTAAGGCTATTTACAGGCATTTGTTAGGGTTTTAGGTGCCAAAATGATAGAATAAAGATGATGAAATGTGGATTCATCACTCACCCCAACACGAAACGGCCCTACGGACGTCTGAAGATACAAGATGATGAAACTCTGGTTGTGCGTGTGATAATGAGAAAGGTGAATTTTTTTATGCGGAAGGCAAAATATGCCTAACCTTCCGATATGAACGTGTATATATACACGCACCCACGAGTTGAGAGTCCTGATAGGGTCACATATTTTGCTAATCGGAAATGACATTAATTTTTTTTAAAAAACGCAATCTCGTTCTTTATCTTATGGACTCGGTCAAGCCATTTATCAACTTGCTTTAATTAGTTGTTTTTTCTCACAACAATTCTGTTGCAATTAATTTTATAATATATATATTTATTTAATCAATCTCATGTTGGGTCGTTCCTGGATGTTGCTTTTTTTTTATTGTATTACTATTATCGTAACTTATTTCCTTAACTTATTACTATTACTATTATCGTTAACTTAGTTCACCTTATGCAAACTTATATTTTTTTAATGCAAACATTCTAATTCATTCCGTTATTTAATAGTATAATTTTATTTTTACAAAACACCCACAATCATTCTATTTTATTTTCTATATCTAAATATTTTATTTTTATTCACAACACCCCCTAAAAAAGGATGTTACAAGAACGGTAGAATTGTGAATTTTATCAGAATTCAAGGGTGCAACTAATATTTACAAGAGGTGTGTGACTTTTGTTGCATAAGTTAAGAAGGGTACAAGTAATAAAAACCATTTAAAAATGTTTCATTACGTAGCTTCTTAACGAAACCTAAGTGATAAAATACATATTTAGATTCAAGTTCTTCTCGCATTTTCCTTTACTTTTATTTTTACGCTTCAATGCATTCTTATTCTTCTTATTATTATCTTTCTTTTTCCATGTTTTTCCTCTTCAAAATTTTGACTCGCTTTTCCTCATCCGTGCTCAAGGATCCGTGCTCAAGGACAAGCAAATTTCAATTTTAGGCTCATAGAGGTTGGTGATCTATCATCGTTCGTGTGTGTGTGCACGCGCATATGTACATATACACTTTATTGTTGGTGATAACAAAATATAGCTAATGCATGGCAAGTGTCTACAATTCAAATATTATAAAAAAATAACCTGACACAGAAGAATTGGAGTTATGGTCTAAGGAACAAGGAAGGATTAGATCTAACTTGGAGAAGCTCTCAGAATCAAAAATATCAAGTTAATGAAAGACTCTTTATATTTTATATGACTCGACTTTAAAAGAAAACTTCTTTGGGTATCTAAGTCATGTTTGATTGTCAGGCTTGTCTTGAAGGAAAATTACTAACAATAGACTTCAGATAGTATACATGACCTACATAATCATTATTGCATAGTTTCGAACCAAACATTTGTTCTCAAAACTCAAAATCACTCTCAAAGTTACATAATCCTATGTAGAGTCAAACTAAATGTTAGTTTTTTAAAAAAATCTTAATGTGTATATTGCAAAAAGCACGATTTTCTTGCACATTTCTCGATCATATTTTTATATTTTTGTTGCGCATGTGCGGTTATACCATTGGAATTCTTTCAATAAATTTATATGAGAAACAATCAAGAAAAAGCCATGCCCTTTCCATCCGTATAATGACCATTGTGTTATTCTTTTACTCCATTATCACTATCATAATTCATAGCCATGACCATGAAAATGAGATAATGAGGAACAATTAGTTAATTGATTAATAATAATGAAAAATTCGTACACCATGATAAGATGATTCATGGGAATAGAATTGTGAACCATATGAAAAGTGTTGAAAGAATCTGTTCATGCCCATATATTGAAGAGAGTCCACTAAAGATGTCAAATCCTCTATATAATCACTGGTCCATCGGTTCAAAACATGCACATACTCATAGTCCATGGACTTTGAACGTGGTATGTATTATTAGTATGCATCTCTATGTTTCAGATATTTTCACTTGGCTTTTGATGTTTACAATCAATAGGTGGCGGAAGAAAAGTACCCTATTTGAGGAGACATGATGTCTCTTGCAAAACCTCTCTTAGTTTGTCATGAATCGTAGATACCCGTGAATAATTGAAAAAAATATAAATAAATCACCATTTAGACTATAGAATAAAAGATTTGCCATTTTAAATATGAGATGACTATGTATGTTGTATACTACTATATGGAGTTCCACATAAATTCCATTCACGATAGCATAGTACATTAACTGTGTGTGGTACCTCGGGATTGTGGTTACCCTTTTACACAATATTTGTATCATTTAATTCACAATCGATCGTATCAATTTACAAAAAGTAGGGAAAATTTTCACGATTTGAATGACATTCATAATGATGTAACAAGCAGGAGAACACATGTCACCAAAGAACATTTCATTTAACTCCGTATAGTATTACATGTATGAAAAGAAAATTTATCATTTTATACATGTATTCCAAAAATATGACACAAGAGAAAGTAAGCACAAAAGAGAAACAATTATATGTACAATGCTATCTTGTGTAATCATCGACTGGACACTAAGAATTGTGAGTCATGCCAACCAAACTACTCCGTTGCATGTTCCTTTCCTGCCATCCATGTTATGACATAGTATTCAAATTTGAGTAGTTTATTCTAGAATCAGAATCCGAACAAACATCAAGGGAAATACAAGCACAACAGATCATAAATTCATACTTTCCACTCCCATCCTTGAAATTTAGAGATGAGCAATGCACTAAAAACTATATTTTTTAGCTTACAGGAAGAAAAGTTATGGGAAAATTCATAGAGGGAAGCAAAAGGGGGTCTCTTGATTATACCTAGTGATCTAGAAATAGAAGATATGGATCTATAACAGCAACTACAACAATAAAATCTAGGAGAAAAATGGATTTTGGGGGAAGAATATAGGAGAGAAGAAGAAGCATAAGAAGAAGAAGAAGTGGAGGAAGAAGGGAGAGACGGTGATATTAATAAGGAAGAAAGGGAGGTCATGTGTCAATTTTTAAATAAAAAAGGAAACGGTGTTGAAATTTGGGGAGGAAATATGGGCGTGTCTATAGCATTTTTTTCTTTTCTTTTTCAACCCTCATTTCCATTCTAATGAAATACTCAAATCATCGTAACCATCGTCTTTGTTCTCTGATTTGGGCATATAAGGGCTTTTTTACACCGTCTCAGGGTGATCATCAAAATGAATCCAATATTCATATTTTTCCGATAGAAGATGCATCCAGAAATCGGGAAAACATATTTTCAATTCATTAATAAATTTTGTGATTAAAATCTATCAAAGGACCTTTAATCGATAAATAGTCAATCCCTTTGATTCTGATTTGTTGGAATGGAACTAGTGATAGTCTCCATTCATCTGTCGTTCGGATCACATCTCAGACTTTTTCAATGATCAATGCAATCGGTTGTTGGTCGATCTTACCGAGCAAAATCTGATATACGATCTACGGATCTATCTGAACTCAATTGACATCAAATCAGATTTTTATCGGGTCATGCAGACCCAAATCGAGTCGGATTCGTTTTTGCATTCGGTTGGTTTGGATCTGAGTGTTATATAAAACCACAAAGGGAGTCTCGTCCTCGAGGCTCATGTTAAGATCCAAGTGACTAGATGTTCTATCTAAGTATCATTTATGATTTTGCTCCATAAAAACCTCAAAGAGTCTCGAACCCATAAAAACATTGAAGGAAGAAGAATCCATATCATAAAGCACATAACTAAATGGGCTTGAAATGAAATTTGCATGAAAAGAGCTGCAGGTGTCGTGCCTGCATGTTTGCTTTGGTATCCCATGTCGCATCTTCAGTTTCTTGTCAGTGCCATAGGACTTTGACTAAGGGAATTTTTTGTTGCGAAGCTTTTTCATATCACTATCAAGTATCTGCACTGGCCTCTCCTTGTATGTCAAGTCAGGCTCCACATCAAGATTCTCGTAGTTGATAACATGTCAAGGGCCGTGCATGTATTTCCTCAGGTTTGATACATGGAAGACATAGTGGATGGCCGACAGGTGAGGAGGAAGGGATACCCAATAGGTCACCTTCCCCACACTGGCAATGATCTTGAGTGGGCCAACATATCATGGTGCTAACTTACTACAAACACTAAATCTATGCACTATCTTCATATGAGATACTCGTAAAAATATCCACTCTCTAACTTGTATTCACAGAGATTCCACATGTATGTATGATTAAATCGAAGATCAAAAATCATAATTGAAAATAGTGGGATAAGAGTATCGGTTTACCTGGAATTCTAAATTTCTCCTCCGTCGATCTGCACAGCTCTTTTGACGGCTCCGTGTCGTCAGAAGCCTTCGCCTCATTAGATCAACAACCTTCGCAGTCTCTGAGATCCACAGAGTAGAAAGCATGGTCACCTACCTCACGCCAACTGCGTGAGGCATATCCACCCATATAGGGACTCGAAAGATGCTATGCCAATACCGAAATGGTGATTTGTTGCATGTATACTCTACCAAAGGTAGGTGGTTCTTCTAGGACCCTTTCCACGTGAGAGCACATGCTTGTAACAAGTCCTCGACGTCTAGATGGTGCGCTTGATGTCTGTCGGTCTGCAAATGGTAGACGAAACTCATCTTTAGCTCTATTTGTAGTGTTGTCATGAACTAGTGCCAATAGTGAGACGTGAACCACGAGTCTCTGTCAAACACTACCTCTCAAGGTATACCATGAATCTTGATGATATTCTGAACATATAATCCGACCAACCGAGATGGAGTGTAAGTCATGATGACATGTATGAATGGGTTGATTTGGTCAACTTGTCAATAATGACCCGAATAGCACGTGGTCATCCGATGTCCTCCGTAGTCCGTACAAAATCCATAGAGATACTCTCCCACTTCCACTCGAGAATGGGGAAAGACCGCAACAATCCTGGTAGTCTCTTATGTTTCGCTTTGACCATCAGACAGGTCAAGTACTTGCTAACATGGCGTGCCACACCGCGTTTCATCCCATCCCACCAGAAATGCTTGCGTATATCACGATACATTTGTGTACTACCGAGATGAATAGATAGCCTTGAATTGTTTGCCTCATCAAGGATATCTTTGCACAACTGCTCATTATCAGGCACAACGACCTAGCCAACCTTCTACAAAATGGAGTTTGTCACTATAAAATCATCACATTCGTCCTTGATGGTATGCATGTACTGATCCAAGGATCTGCCTGTTGACCTTCTACCACATGATCCCATAAACTACTGAATCACAAAGGCACGACAATAGATATGGATGCATTTTTGTGAGGGTGCCAATAAGTCAATAATGCAAGCATATCCCACATGTACAAACATTTCACCATACCCTCTCATGTTAAGCGCATTTGCCATCACATTTCCCTTACCGGGGTGGTAAGAGATCGTGCAATCATAATTCTTCAGTAGCTCAAGCTATCTGCGTTACCTCATGTTCATTTCCTTCTGATCGAAGATGTACTTCAAACTCTTGTGGTCCATGAAAATCTCAAAGTACACCCCCATAGAAAAAGTGGTACCAGTTCTTCAAGGCAAAGACAACTGCCGCTAGTTCCAAGTCGTGGGTGGGGTAGTTCCGCTCATGCAACCTTAACTGACATGATGCGTACGCAATAACGTACCCTCGCTGCATCAGTACCGCTCCTAGACTGTCTCATGAAGCATTTGTATAGACTGCATAGTCCTAAGTACCCGACGGAAGTGCAAGAATGGGTGCAGTCGTCGGCCTCTCCTTCAATGTCTTGAAAGCCTGCTCGCACGAATCATCCCAGACGACATGAACTCTTTTATGTGTCAATCGTATCAAGGGAAGAACAATCTGTGAAATGCTGCTGGCGAAGCGTCTATAGTAGCCTGCCATCCCAAGGAAACTGCAGATGTGTCACTGTTTTGGGGTGCTCCCAAGACATAGTTGCCTTAATCTTCGCAGGACCAACTGTGATTCCTGCACCAGAAATACCTATCTACAAAATAATCATTTGATTTGCAATTCAACTCTTAGCCTTCCCTTCCTTACCTCAACTTCGAATCTTGGTCATTCTTTGCAAAGTGCCCTTATATCTTTTAGCACTAGATTTGCTTTCTCTTAACCAAATGTTATCTATCAAGTTCCTTCAGCAACAAATATTCTATTCTGACCCTACTAAACAAATGCAACATTGGTTGTATTCTCCACCAGAAGATGAAATTTAAGGTCATGAAAAATTTAAAACACAAAAAATTCCTTCCTTCCACCTTTAGATAACGAATTGAGCAACCAGATAGGATGTATAAACCCTGCAGTAGCTTGAGTGACTTAAATTCTACCATCTATCACAAAGTGCGAACAAAGTCATTGACATTAACATTTACCGATTTCCATCCAAAGTTTTGCTTACTTCAATGCAAGATCATGTGTTACCCACAATGTCAAGAATAATAATAATGGAAATAGTGCAAATGTTCTGAATAACTGATGAATCTCCATTTCATCACCTTTATTCTATCATTTTGGCCTCAAAAACCCGAGCAAATGCATGTAAATAGCATCAAATTGCACGTAATAGCATTCATGATTCATTGTATTAATTACACATTAAATAAGGTTCTTAATGCCAAAATTATAGAATAAAGAGAAGAAAAGAAAAAGGAATAAAATATTCAAGATATTTTATGACCCAAACCCCGAGACCAAGGCCAGCATGGTATTGGTCGACAAGGAATAAAGTAGGGGGAGATAAGGGCCAGCGTACAATAAATACCTCATTTATTCATGCCTTTATTCATGCATTTTTGACACCTATTTTGTACATAATTATTTATTCCTCAAATAAAGAAACTTTGTTCATGAAAGTTGTAGATAATTTTGTAAATAAAAATACAAAATTGAGTTTGTGTAAAAATAATGCTTAGTGCACATTTTATACACAGAATAAAAAGCCAAAATATCAACTTCACAGACCCATATCTTGCAAATAAAAACTCCAAATCACCCAAACTCACCTTTAATTGTATATAGCTTTCCCTAAACTATTTAATAAAATTGGTTTCATGATTTTTGGAGTCCATATGCAAAAGTTAGGTTTTTGGCCCTCCTTGTACATAATACCTGAATAAACTATTACATTTATTCCTTATTCATTATTATAATAAAATTATATTTTTAGAATTTTGTAAACAATATATATAATGCATACACATATTAAAAGTAAGGAAAACCCAAAAGTAATTTGTAAAATAAAATAAGTCTACAAAAAATTCATAGACAAGATACCTATACTATATATCTTTATATAAATGAAAAGGATTTTATTCCTTGGTTCTTTTATTCTTTTATATTTTTACAATAATGTATACATTATACATAACTCATTAAAAATGTAAATCCAAAATAAAAATCAAGAAAATACATTAAGTAAATTAAGTATACAAAACACATAGGTAAAATACTTATAAGGATACCTATATATACCTATACCTATTTATTTAAAAATGTGAATAAAGTCCTAAAAATTAAATAAAAATACCTTTATACTCACAAAAATAAATTATAAATTTATAAAATAAGCCAATAAAATAATAAAAGAAAATAAACAAATTAAAAATAAAATATACAAAAATACATATAAACACATACATATACACATTATTAAATTAAAACCATAATAAAACACTTCGAAAAATTCAATAAAAATCACAATTAAATACTACATGAAAAAATACACATTTTTTATGTTTTAAGAAAATTCTAATAAAATCATTTACTATGGTAAATAAATCAATTTAGGCTAAAATTTCCTGTTTTGTCTTGTAGCGGCTGACGTGGACCAATGAGGCGCCGGCCTTCGTTGACCCCCTGGTCAATTGTCCCATCCCAGCTCTGGCGCTTCTGAACTGTCAACTCCCCGGATTTCCTCCATTTTTTGCGGCCATCCCGTCCATCGTTCAAGCTCGCTTCCTTCACAAGAATTGCTCTCTGATTATCCATAATGCCCGCCAATAACTTGGATCGATCAGATGCTCATTGGATTAATCAATAATCGCCGGTCAATAAGGCTACTCGCCAATGTTTATAAATAAGTAGCTCCGCCTCCTTCCTCGAATTTGGCCAATTTCATTCCAACCTAAAGCCTCGATCTTGTTCCTGGATCGTTCCTCGTGACAGGGGGAGTGCTCCAGTGTCTCAGATTGGCCGGAGGGAGGAGAATTTTGACGCGGCGGAGCTCCGGCGTCCGCCCTGCTCCCTGGTGGCCCCCAGGTATAAGAGCTGTCCTTTTATGCATTTTAGTTAGCTTTTAATGTTAGTTTCTAATTCCAGTAGTTAGATTAGTCTTTAGTTAATTCCCTTAGCGTAAAATCCCAAATTCGAAGTTCGCCGGAGCTCCGCTCCGGCGACTTCTTCGCTGTGAACCCGACCTCGTCCGACCACCACGAGCACCCCATCTCAATTCCCATCGCTTTCTCCATCGATCACACCCATTTGATCAACCCAAGACCCTCAGTCTTGGCGAATCGGGGCTCCACCTCCGCCGTTCGTCGGAGCCCCTCCGCCCCGCTCTATTTTGCTTCGAAGCTTCAAAACCCCGGGTCGAGGAGGTTGCCCTCTCGCCCCCGGTTCTTCCTCTGCAGGTCAAATGAAGAATAGAGCCCATCTGGGCTCGAATCGAACCAGGAAGAGGTTCCTGGAGGTCCACCACTTCTCCGACCTCGTCCGAGCGACTCTGACCTCCAGGAGCCATGATGGACCCATCAGTCGACGCGGGATGCTTCTAGCTACGTGCAGACCACCTCAGACACGCCGGAGAGCCCGAAGGAACCCAAGCTTCTCGATCAAAGCTCGCCAGGTGCAAGCTCCTTCCCTGTTCTTCCAGGGAGCTCCAACACCATCAGATCAGGAGGCTCGTCCCAGTTCGCTCAGGAGCCGTCCGATGAAGATATGCCCCAATCGTCAGATCAGCCAGGATCATCTAATCCAAGCCCTTCATCGACGAACCAGTATCCACCGTCGGATGCTCGACGCGTGGATAAGTGGCGCACCCAGCGCCGCAGGATGACGCACGCTTATTAGGGGTAAATTTCACATCTAACCCCCAGCTTTTTGTATATATAGTTTAATACCCAAAATAAAAGGCTACATTGTATATAAAGTGAAAAATTTGCAGTCCACCCCTGTAGTTTGTATATTTGCGTTTTAGTCCCTCCGCGCCTCACGTGCAGCACCCACGTGAGGCGCGTGATATTTGCATTTAAACCCCGTCGGGTTTTTGTAATTGTAAAATGACCCTGAAAATAAAAGTCCACGTTCATTTTTATTGTGATTTTTGCATGTATGCCCCTGCCAATTATTTTATTTGCAAAAATACCCCTGCCAGGCCATTTATTTTTGGTATGCTTTGTCTATTTATTTTGTGCTTCATATTCCTTTGAAAAATTTTGCAAAAATAGACATAAGCTCCTGTTAGTGTACCCTTGCACGCTATATTTTTAGTTTTTAATTTTGTTGCATTTTTGCATTTATTAAAAATAAAAAACATGTCTTTTATTCACTATCTAACTTATAAAATTCCAAAAAAATATTAAAAGGTCTCGAAAAATCCCCAAAAAATTAGTTATGGTGTATTTTGACCTATTTCAGTGTCACTCCAAAAATCCATAAAAATCTCAAAAGAAAAACCTTAAAAATTAAAAAAATACCCAAAAACTTCAAAAAAATGTATAAAATCAAAGAAAAATCAGAAAAATATGAACTCAGTCCCTATTTATGCTATATTTTATTATCTTTATTAGAAAAATAGTGTGGAAAAATTTTGAGGCTGTTTGTTTTTCTAATACCTATTTTTCTTACAGCCAGACCCTATTCCACTGTTTTATCTTATTTTGCTATTTAAAAATATAAAAAATGTTTTGAAAAATGCCCAAAAATCACAAAAACAGTAAAAAATCATGAAAATCCCAAAAAGACTTTATTCCTGAATTTTAGACTATTTTTGAGTATTTTTATAAATATAATAGTACCCCTTTAGGTATACATATGTATTTCCAAAAAAAAGAAAAGAAATATATATATATATATATAACTATTTATATATCTATTTATTATCCCTAAAATATATAAAAAAAATTATTATTATACATATATATACATATATATATACTGTATGCCTTATAAGCTATATACTATCCCTCTATGGGTATACATATATTTATGTATTTAAATTATATATATATATATTACCTAATTATATTATAAAAAAGATATACACGAAATAAAAATAAAAAAATAATAACAAAATACAAAAAAAATTATAAAATTAAAAAAACCCACAAAAATAGGTTTCATACATGGATGACCTTGAGATACATATAGGCTATTGCATTTTGTATTGCTCTCTGTGGTTCGACCTCTACATGCTTGTTCCCTATACATTTTATGGTAGAGTAATAAATATTAATTCACATTTCTTTTTGAGCTTAATTGTTTTATTCTTTGATTGTGGGTTAATTGCTGATTGACCGGGTATTCTGCGAGCGGTCGCCTCAGCGACACTTTTTATATTATTCATGGTGACCCCTTGTAGAACTTTGCGGTTATCAGATGGCGCCGTTGCCGGGGAGCAATGAGCATAGCCTAATTTATTTTGTCATTCTTGTGTATATTTTTGATTCATTATTGATTATTTTGTGAGCAGCTATCTTTATTGCCATTAATCACCATGCTTCATTGATTCATTTATTGTGATTATTTTATCTGCTCTATTTGATTGATTGAGCTATTCTAATGCAATCTTTTTGTGTCTTTGATGCGAGGGTCCGCCATGCGAGGATGGCTTCTTAGGAGGTCAAGGCAGCCAAGCTTGGAGGAGGATGGTCTTCTTCTCATGACCATCTGGAGAGAGCACCAAGGAAGCAAAGAGATGGGCATTAGTTAGAGCTAGAACACTTAGGATTATTTTTGAAATTTATGGTGAGAGAGAGACATTTTTGGCATGTAATTAAACAGGACTCTACTCTTCACAATGAGGTCCAGTGCCCGGGTGATTGTTCACCTGGGGGCCTCATCGCGGCTTTTCGAGTTTTTCATCTCCTTCTTTTATTTGTTTTTCGAAGCTTTGAGCTTTCCACCTTTATTTTATTTTGTTTTGTGTGCTTGGAGCCCCTAGATGTAGGTTGCTTGACTCGGTAGTTAGGTCCACACATTAATAAGAATGCATGTTCCTATAGTCTACTTCGTATGGATCTAGTCAAATTTAAACAAGCCGCTCGTTTGTCTCTTAGCCCTTGTGCCGTAGCAAGCCCTGTAAAGCGCTTTCTCCTACCCTCAAGCGTGTTGAGCAGAGGAGGGGTGAGCCAAGACCGGACACTTTCGGGCTAGAGATGAATGAGCGACTTATGGTTCTTCACGCTAATAGCAACTAATGTTTAGGGCGATTTTGTGCCTTGCATACCGACATGTAGATAGGTTTAAAAATTCTGTTTTGCATACCACATGGAGAGAGCTGGGATGCACTGTAAGTCTTCTAACTCAGCATGCATCATTCGGTTCAATGGTGAGATTTCCATCATGGAACCACTTGCACGGCTTTTCCGCTATCTCCCTCTGATTTTGAGAACCTAGGACTTAAATGAAAATCTACAAAAACGTTAGGCTCTGGTATGAAACAGACTCAAAAAAAAGTGAAAACCAGAAAAATAAAACAAGGGGGCTGCTAAATAAACTTTGACCTTAATTAAAATCTGTAATGGACTATCATTGTACCGGGTTCATAAAGCCCTCATTGTTTTCAGGTACCTTGGAGGGGGACCAAACCCTACTCCCTTGAGCGAGTGCGACCCCCTAAGGATTAAAGCCAAAAACCCAGTCTGCAACTGCCTTGTGTATCGCCTGGATTTCCGAAGTAATGGCGCTTCTATCGTACGTAGGCGAGTAGGACTTAGTCACCAATGGTGACTCTCTGTTGTGAGAGCATCGACCCTGTCCGAAGTATTGAGCATAGGCCACACCTTCACGGGGGTGTCTGTCTCATTGTCCTGCGTTCGAGTAGGTTCTTGCGTGCTCACGGGTGATTCCGTTGCGAGCGAGAACCGAAGTATTGGTTTCGCCTATTGGCTTCCTCTCTCTTTTCTTTGGTTGATTAGGGATCCAGGAAGGGTTACAAGGATTCCAAAAAGTACAGACTACAGGTTACACAGGAGGAGGACAAGTACGGGATACTCTTCTGGCAGTACTCTCTCTCCTATAGGGTAGCGTACTAAGGACTTGTTATAAGATATGCCTGAAAATCACAACTCTAAAAATGAAAAGATATTAAATAGAAGAGCTTTCACGGCTTC
Organism: Ottelia alismoides; assembly: GCA_037367405.1. Taxonomy (NCBI): domain Eukaryota; kingdom Viridiplantae; phylum Streptophyta; class Magnoliopsida; order Alismatales; family Hydrocharitaceae; genus Ottelia; species Ottelia alismoides. The sequence goes on from JAZKJV010001510.1 coordinate 375,250, forward strand.
ACATGGCGTGAGTTGGTGAACCCGATTTTGTCTTGTGTTTGTATGGATCTAGATTAAGGTTCAAAGATCAAGTCCCGCGCATTTGCGCACATTTTGTTGTTTCTCTCGTTGACCACACCGCTCAACCGAGCCTCTCTACTATTTTACACTCCTTTTATTCCTCGTTGACCATCGTATCTTTCATCCAACATCCAATCTTCTCTTGCACTTCGCGAAGTTGATTCATGGATGGTTTCCGTCGGGACCATGCCGACACCCACATCGATTCCATGGACTCAACTCCACCAATAAGTTCGAGGCGATTCCCGAGAACCCGATCCGGACTTTGCGGATCGATCTCCAGACTCCTCGTTTTCTACTTTTCTCTTGGCCACCCAATAAACTGGGATCACTTTTGTCCCACTTCTGCCGTTGCGAATGGAAGTCGATTACAGTCTACATCCTTTTCCATTCACAACATGCTGGGATTGACCTGAATTCCAGCTTAATCACGACAGCTGAAAGTTAATTGCAAGTGATCTGATTCGGACTATCTCATTCTGCAGATAGAAGACAATGCGAGCCCTGGAGACTACTCCGTAATTCATCTCGTCCGACTCAGACCCTGACATGGCTCCAGGAGGAAAGGGCAAGGGTCAGCAGCCACCCCAACCAGACGGACAGGTGCCAGACCAGAACCAAGTCAATGCACAGTTACTGGCATCTATCCAGGCCATCCAGCAGCAGCTGACCGAGCAGGCCCTCACACAGACCGCATTCCAGGATATGTTGAATGACATGATGAACCGTGACGATGGAGGAGGAGGCAGAGGCAGAGGAGGCAGGGGAGGAGGAGGTGGAGGTGGAGGTGGTGGCCCTCCTGATGATGACCTTGAATTACCACCACCAAAGCCTACTCTTAAAGAAACATATAATCCGGGAGACAGCCAGATGACCGAGTGGATTCTCATTCCACCGGTACACGCTCACTTTGAGCTGAAGCCCCAATTCATTGCCCTTCTCCCTGCCTTTCATGGAAACACAAGCGAGGAGCCGTACATTCACCTGCAGCAATTCTCCCGCATCTGCCGCACTACTCACTATCCCAATGTCCTTCTGGACATTGTCAAGATGATGGCATTCCCATTCAGCCTACAGGACAAGGCCCTTTATTGGGTCAACCATCTGGGGAAGATCGTGACGAACTGGGAGGAGTTGAAGTCCGTCTTCCTGCACAAGTATTACCCTCTCGGTCGGCTCAATCAGGTGCGAGCCCGTATCAGTAATTTCTCCCAAGGACCCCACGAGTCGATACATGAAGCTTGGGAGAGATTTACTGACCTGCAGGAGAAATGTCCCCACCATGAGATCCCTAAGACCAGCTTGGTCCAGCATTTCTTTGGGGGACTAAACATTGAAAGCCAAAGGCTCGTGGACGCAACATGTGGGGGCTCACATTTTAACAAGGATGAAGATGTAGTATGGCAGATTTTCGAAGAAATGGCCGAAGGAGAGGCCACCCTCTATTCATCCAAGGCGTATCAGAAGCAGTCCCAGATTCTCCAGAAGCAAGTGCACATGGCTGCATCCAAGGAAGCAGAGAGAGATGAGAGCTCCAACCTCAGCATCATCGGGGGCCATCTCTCTAAGGTAGATATCATTGAGAAGCGATCACAAGACCTCGAGAAACTCGCTGTGATCGAGAAGAGGACCCAGAACCTCGACAAGCTAGATCAGATCAACAAGTACCTTGAACTGTTGGTCGCCACTATCAACTCTGTTCAGTCGGCTACACCATTGGAAGCTCCCGCTGAGAAGAAGGACGAGCAGCAACCGCCGCATCAGCCTTAGCCGAGCCAGCAGCCACCGGCAGTCCAGCACGTGTACTACGTGCAGGCGCCCGACCAGGGCCCGTCGCAGCAGCAGATAGTCGTGTACCGGCCAAAGTTCCTCTCAGTACATGATCCAGTCTTCCCACCACCACCCCTGATTCAGGAAGTGAACGGGGTATGGGCTCATGATGCACAGCCGACCCGTCCTCAAGGACAACCCCAGGGTCAGCAATTTGCCAATCGGCAGTACCACCAACCTCAGGGTGGTCGTTTTGGACAATCCTCTCAGCATCATCAACAGTACCAGCAGCCTCACCAGTTTGCACAGCAATGGAGGCAGAACTTTCCGTATCAACAGCAGCCGCAATACCGCCACCCGCAACCGTATCACCAGTACGCGGCTGCCCCCTCTCAACAATATCAGCAGTATCCTCCTCCATCCTACCAACAACTTCAACTTTCTGCACCACCTCATAATCACCAGCCACAACCTCCGCACCCATCCAACCATCAGCAGCGTGGTCTGCACGCTGAACCTACTGAATCACCCCCTGTGAATCCCGTCATGGATTGCCTAGCCCAGCTTGTTAAAGGGCTAGCGGATATGACAAAGAGGCTTGACGATCTGACCGCCACTAGAACTACCATTCCGACGCAGGTCAAAGCCAACCCAATAACTTTAAGAAGAAAGAGCAGGTAGATTGTGATCTCCTGTCCGAGTCTGGTAATGATATTACTGTTTGTTCTAATGCTGTTACTCTTAGGAGTGGTAGGGCCTTGCCTCCGCCTGCTACCAGAAGTGGGGTGAATAAAGAAATAGGTGGATCGTCATCTTCCGCATCAGCCGTGCCAGCTCCAGGGGCGGGTGAGGAGGAAGAAGAAGGAGAAGCCAGTCCAGCCGTCGTGCCATGTCACCAGCAACCTCAGCAGAAAATACAAAAAAATCAGTGATGAAAGGGGAAAATCAAGGGTCTAGATATCTCACGTCATTTGATGAAAGGAACCTGACGAGGGTGTAGAGTAATCCGCACAAGGCGGGACCACAATGTCGCTGAGGCGACCGCTCAACAGATCCCGAATCGATCAACAATTAACCCACAATAAATATATGCAATGAATATCTAAAAATGTGGAGTTAAAATTTATTATAACTCTACATGTAAAATGTGTATAGGTGTAAGTACAGGTAGAGGTCGAACACTGGGAGGCGAAGGGAATGTATGTGATGTATCATTTATTCAATCCATTGTTCATGTCCTTTTATTGTTTTGTGGGTTTTGGGTTTTTCTGATTTTTATTTTTCTTTTTCATATTTTTAGGGTTTTTAATTTCTGGACTCAATATATATATAATTATACCATATATAATTTTTTTTGGACATTTTCAAAAACATTTTCTAATTTTTTTGTATTTTTTAATTTAGACAGTACAAAAAGGGCTTCTTTTTCGTTTTTAATAATTAGGAAAAAATGCGAAAAAAATGCAAATAAAATAAGGGCGTGGAAATACAAGGCATGAAGCATTTATCCTAATTTTTCTGTATTTTTAGAAGCCACCTAGGTATTTATAATAAATACATAAAGATGCAAAAATAAAACAGCCTGGTAGGGGTATTTTTGCAAATAAAATAAGTCACAGGGGCATAGGTGCAAAAATACAACAGAAATAAATATTTATTTAAACTTTTAGAACCATTTTACAATAACAAAAACCGCCAGGGCTAAGGTGAAAATTTCACGCGCCTCACGTGGGACTGCACGTGAGGCGCGGAAGGACCAAAATGCAATTTAAGGAAGTACCGGGGTCCTTTAGCAAAATTTACACTTTATTTACAATGTTATAATTTATTTATAAAATTAAATATTAAATACATAAAAAGGCGGGGGCATAAGTGAAAATTACCCCCAACAGACGCTGGGTCCGACGGCTGATGTGAGTCACTAATACACGTGGCGCCTCCACGTGCGCCGATGACGCTTCGCCGATGAGCGTTGGAGATTAGATCTCGCGAGAGATCTGACGGTCGTGGCATCGCTCCATCAGACGGCTGTGATTGAAATTGGGACCTGCTCTTCATCCAACGGCGGAGACGACGGCTGGAAGAACTGGGAAGAACGCTCGCCTAGGCGAGCTTCCTCCGATGATGTCTCGCGTCTCCGTCGACCATTGCTGCTCCAAAGTGTCCCAAAAGCTTCCTGACAGAGTCTTCTATTTGCTGGAGGTGGTAGGTCGGCCGGAGATGCCCTGGTGCGCCGCCACGGGCTCGAAGAAGAAGCAGAGCTCCAGGTACCTCCGCCGCGTTGGGAATCATCTCCTGGTGCTCTATTGCGCACCTAACCTGCACAGGAACGAAGCTCGGCTCGAGGCGGTGCTCCTCGGCCCAAAACTGAAGCTGTTAGCATAAAAATGGGTGAGGGCGGCGATGCTCCGGCGATGCGGAGGAGGTGAGCATCGATTCGCGGATCCAGATACGAATCCGGTTGGGCAAGGTGGCTGGAAGGTGGAGAAGGCGTAGGGGAACGAAATGAGGGTGAAGAGGTGGTCGGAAAACAGTCGGGGAACGGTGGAGAAGTCGCCGAAGCGAAGCTCCGGCGAACTTCGAATCGCCTTAATTAAGCTAATCTATGAACCTAAATACGAAATAAAATGCGGAAATGAAATGCTGGAATCGAAATCTACCTAGAAATATAAAAACGCAGCTCTTATACCTAGGGGCCTCCAGGGAGCAGGGTGGCCGCCGGAGCGCCACCGTGACAAAATTTCTTCCTCCTCCGGCCGATTCACGGTGATATGGAGCTCCTCCTGTCACAAGGGCTCATCTAGAACCGGATTCAAGGTGTTTTGGGGGAAGTAAGTTGGCCAAATTCGGCCAAGGAGGAGGGGGAGCTTATTTATAAACATGAGTATGTGCCCTTATTGACTGGTAAATAATAAGAATCGGTGATATATACATTAGATCTAACATGGGGGCGTGTATGTACAATGTACCATGAGAATTTCTTGTGAAGGAAGCAAAGGCGATCGATGGACGGGGCACTCGGGAAAAATGGGAGAAGATGGGGGGTCTGACAGATCTGACGGGCTGGAGGCTGATTTATTTTCAAACATAATGGGAGCCCTTATTGACCGGCCAAAATTAAGGAATCCAAGCTATATATAGGGGAAACAAGCTATGGGCGTGTATAAGGGTTGCATTGGGAGTAATTTCCGTGAAGGGACCGATGTCATTGGAGCGACGGGTCGATCGGGAAAATTTGGAGAAAACGCCATGTCTGAACAGATTTGACGGGCTGCAGCTGAGGGGACAGTTGACCGCGGTCAACATTGGCAGGGCTGTGATTGGTCCATGTCAGCCCGAATTTGACTCAATTATTAGACATAGTAAATGAATTAGTTAATTTTTGCTTATAAAATAAAAAATGTTTATTAATTAATGTAGTATTTATTTATGATTTTTATTTATTTTTTAATGTATTTTTATGAGTTTATTTTAATAATGTATTTATAAGTATATTTATATGTATTTATTTTTATTTTGTGTATTTTTATTTATTATTTTATTTTATTATTTATAAATTTATAACTTATTTTTGTGATGTAGATATATTTTTGTTTAATTTTTATGAGTTTATTTACATATTTAAATAAATAGGTGCATATATAAGTAGGTATACTTATAGGTATTTTACCTATATAATGTATATACTTTATTTATTTAATGTATTTTCTTGGTTTTTATTTTAGATTTGTATTTTTAATGAATTATATTTAATATGTACATTATTATAAAAATATGAAAGAATAAAATAATAAAGAATGTTTTCCCCTTTTTATTTATGTACATACTTCACGTAGGTATTTTGTCTATGTATCTTGTAGACTTATTTTATTTTACAAATTCTTTTTGGTTTTCTTTTAATTTCAATATGTACATGTATTACATACATTATTTACAAAATTCTAAAAATATGAATTTATAAAAATAATGAATATTGAATAAAATGAATATTTTAATCAGTACTATATACAAGAAGGGCCAAAAACCTAACTTCCACAGATGGACTCCAAAAATTATGAAACCAATTTTATAAAATAGTTTATGAAATGCTATATACAATTAAAGGTGAGTTTGGGTGATTTGGAGTTTTTATTTGCAAGATATGGGTCTGTGAAGTTGAGATTTTGGCTTTTTATTATGTGTATAAAATGTACATTGGGTATTATTTTTGTACAAACTCAATTTTGTATTTTTATTTATTTTATTATCTACAACTTTCATGAACAAAGTTTCTTTATTTGATGAATAAATAATTATGTACAAAATAGGTGTTGAAAATGCATAAATGGATGAATAAATAAATGAGGTATTTATTATACTCTTGGCCCTTATCTCCCCCTACTTTATTCCTTGTCGACCAATTCCATTCTGGATTTGGTCTCGGGGTTAGGGTCATAAAATATTTACAATATTTTATTCCTTTTTCTTTTCTTCTCTTTATTCTATAATTTTGGCATTAAAAACCTTATTTTATGTATAATAACTACAATAAAGAATGGTTGCTATTATGCACAATTTGATGCTATTTACATGCATTTGCTGGGGTTTTTAAGGCCAAAATGATAGAATAAAGGTGATGAAATGGAGATTCATCACCCCCTATACTTGCCTTTGCTAGTCCCTAGCAAATACTTATGCAATAAGTACAAAAATAATCAAAGAATAAGAAGAAAAGAAAAGGCAAAAATAAAGAATTTAAAGAATAAATTGAATTGGTCATGATTATTAAACTTATATGTACAAAATCGAAGTTTGGAGCTCATGTTAGACCTTGGTGTGAAAAATGTGTGTGGAACCTGGTCGGGAACCAAATTTAAAATGCAACAGCCTTCGAGAGTCACAGAACTTGGTTCAAATCACCTCAATAGCCAGGTCAGAACTAGCCTACATCATACGCAAACCCTTATGACTATGAAGCTGACTTGTACAGTGTAAGTGATGGTGGCTCTCCCCAACTGAAATGACAAAGAGATTGACTTCTCCAGAATGACAACCCAATGATTCCCTAATCCAACAGCTCTTTCCTCGAGGAGCGGGGTATTCCCTTCTAAGTTCAAGTGGCATCCAACTCAAGAGGAGGAGGTAGAGAAAAGAATGGACGGTAGCCAGTGTAGCTACCTATCCTGTGATGCAAGACCAATGTAGTCAAGTCATCCAGCTGCCGGCTTACATGGTATAACTTTGATGCTCAAGCTTGCTTATTTTCTATACAACATATATACATACTCCGGCAGGCACTTTATTTTTTTATTTTACAAACCTGTCCACTTTTTTGGAGTTTTTCTTTCTCTTTTTTTTTCAACATACTATTTACAGCAGCATTTACATAAGGAGTTTTTCCTCTTGAGCCAGAAGACTATCCCTCTTTTGAAGCATTATTGCAACCCACAATCTCCTGTCTTTAGACGTCATGGCTATTGGACCAGGTTGGGGTGCACTTCCCTCCCTAGACGAGGACGAATGTTTCCACCCGTGTGCGTCTCAGACTGGCAAATCCAATCCCCTCACCACTCCAACAGAGTTGAGCCAAGTGAAAGGTGCAAGTGTCCAAGTTAGGTCACGATCGACAAGAGTCATACGTGTGTTTCGAAAAGTTCTAGTTAGTCCACTGAGGTGACTTGAACCCAGCCCTGATTTCTCAAAGAATTAAGTCTGAATAGACCTGAAGTACCTTAAACCTAGTTCCCATAAGGTTCCAGTGCAGTTAGGTGCAGTAAGGTCCAACCAAGCTCCAATCTTCGACTTTATTAGACTAGTTCAATCATCAAGCTCAATGGAAGAATATGAATGCTATGCAAATGCTATTTACAAATATGCAATTTTTCCAAGAATTTGAAAACAAAGAGAAGAATTTTTACACAAAGAATTTTTGCACTCAAAATATGTACAACTATTTACAAGGGCGTGCCGCTTTATTTTATACGGATTGAGAATTTACAATTTAGTTTTTATATATGTACACTTATTAAAGAATTTTGTTGATTTTTTTATTTTATATATTATTATATGTGACTATTCCTCAAATTTATTTGACACAAGTTTTTCAAACAATTTTTGAAAACTATAGTCCAAAATAATTTTTACAAACATTTTTACAACATGTACACACATTTGAAAATCATTTTGCAAAGGTTTTTCAAAACAGTATATATAGATTTTTCAAAATATTTTTGCAACCATTTTTCAAACCATTTGCAAATCATTTTTCAAACATTTTATTTCACACAAAGAAAATAAATATTTACAAACCACACATCTTTATACAGGTTGAAAACATGTAACAAAACGTTTTCAAAATAGTTTTCAATAAATGTTCACAATACTTTTCAAACTATTTTTCAAACATTTTGCAAAAAACATTTTCACCTGATTTATTAATCAGTATATACAAAAAGAATTTGAGGAATAATCCCATCTTTTTATTAAGGGTTTTTAACGAATTTAAAGAATTATTAGCCATATTATTACGAAAGTACGAGTTATGGCTAAAGTATATACATAGTATATACGACCCCCCTATACTTAGCTTGAGCTATGTCCTCATATATCGAAAAGAAAAGAGAAGACATAACTCGTACTGAGTATAGACAAGTCTAAAGAATAAATAAATAAGAGTTGAACAAATGAGAAGTTGACCGTCCCCCCTATACTTAGGATCAAATAATCCTAAGTATAGCAGACTGTACACAAATCAGGGAGGGTCAAGGGTGGGAATAAACAAATCAAAGTTTTAACAAATCAGGGGTGCACCCCACTGTACTTAGGACAAAGTACGTCCTAAGTACAGAAAACTGACACAAAGGGGTGACACCTTTTATTTAGATACAGAAGATAGAAAAGGAAAAGAAGAAAAGAAGAAAAGAAGAAAAGATGGATATATACAGATAGATGAAAAGATCGTGGAGAATATACGCATCACTCCCCCTATACTTGGGGTGAGATATCCCTAAGTAGGTAAGAACAGGAGTGACGAAAATGTGTAAGGAAAGAACAACTCGGTGCGTGCCCCCCTACACTTAGGACAAGGTACGTCCTACGTGTAGGCACAAAGATATGGCGATAGATCTGGGGCACACATAACATGCGGGAGAAAGAATGAAAAAGGCACACTTATATACAAGTGGTGAAGAAACTAGTGAAGTACAGGACGGTATCTGGGTAGCGACTACCGTGCTCTCGTCGTCGTCTCCCTGTGAGAACGGGGACGCATTCAGAAGGTGAAAAGACACCCTGATATACAGTCAAGTGGGTGTCATCTACCGGGGTCGACAGGTTGAAAGGATAGATATCGTGTCGGTAGCATGAAGCAGTCAATCGGCTCATAGGGTCAACATGAGGGAACCGAGCCGATACCGGAAGACCGGAAGGAAGAAAGAGCAGTACAGACTCCTCCTAGTCAATCATGGTCTCAGATAGATATGGAAGATAGAGAATAGGAGACACCATGGTATCCGATGATGGTGAGGTAGAAAGATCATAAGTACACACCGAATACCGCAAGCCATGGCTCAACCCTGCGAGGGTCCTCAAGGTGAGCAGAATCAGAAAAATAATCAGAAGACTCGGCTCCGTGCTCCAACCGACAGGAGACACAACCAGGGCGGAGACCGAGTACACGAGTCAGAAGACCCGGCTTCGTGCTTCACCAAATGGGAGACACCAGAAATGAAGCTGAGTACCTAAAAATGGCGTACTCTCCCGCAGATAACCCTCGGGGAGTAGCACATGCTACGCAATGAATAATCAGACAGAAGCTCACCCTTGCGAGGGTCGTCAAGGTGAGCGGGCCGAAAGAAGCTTGATCCATCAGACGGATCACAGAGACGGTCTCGGTAGGCGAGAGATCGGCTACCGGCAGAAGAGACCGACAAATCAAGAAAGTGTGGCAGCGTCTCGCAGATAACCCTCGGGGAACGGGCTGCCAACTAGTCATGGAAATAGCAGATATCAGGAGCTCAACCTTGCGAGGACCGTCAAGGTGAGCAGACTCAAAAGAGTCTAATCAGATGAGTCCCATGATCCGCAGATCGGATACACAACTCAAGATGGGACCAAAAATCATGTATATCAGACGACTCGATTCCGTGCTCCACAGATCGGAGACACAGTCAGAAGTGGGAACCGAGCGTAAAGAGAGTATCGCAGTCTCTCGCAGATAGTCCTCGGAGAGTACTGCGATCTAGGCAAAGAATAGTTAGAAAGTGCCTCTACCTTGCGAGGGTCGTCAAGGAGAGCGAGGGCTCAAAGGAGCCGGACCCATCAGATGGATCCACATTAAATGTGGCCTCGATAGACGACAGATCATCTACCAGCAGAAGAGACCAAGAGAGCTATATTGTGTCATAGCCTCTCGCAGATAACCCTCGGAGAGCTATGAACTAGGCATGGAATAATCAGAAAAGTGGAGCTCTGCCTTGCGAGGACCGTCAAGGAGAGCAGACTCAGATGAGTCTAATACATTGGCCTCGTGTACCGACAGGTCAGGCACACAATCACAGGGGGAAGCCAATTAAGCATATTATCTGACTCGGTTTCGGGTCCCATCACAATGGCGACCCAGGCAGTGAATGAAACCGCAGTCCTACAAATTGTCGCATTATCCCGCAGATAGTCCTCGAGGAGGAATGCGAGCTAGATCGATATAGGTCATGGGAATGCTGACTAGTCATCTCAGGTCCTCAAAAGCAATACATCATTCAATCATTTGGAAGGCATAAGATCAAGCAAGGGAGCAAATAATCGAGTCATTCACCAAACATCCCTTGGGTCAATCCAGTCAGCCGAGATGGCACGAAAAATAATCAGGAATCCTCTAAGTGCCATGGTGGATCAAAGAGTCAGGAGATCAAGGACGGGTCAATCAGGAAGATGAGAGATCCTGTAGGAACTGCACACCAATATCAGGAAATCCAAATCAGAATAATCATTCAATCCTCAAAATCAAGATGGCGGAACCTCAAGAAATAGATCAATCAATGCTCATGAAATCTTCATCGAATCATTGCATCACATCACATCCTTAATCCGGTGTGCGAGAGCTATAATTCCTCAATAATGCATCACACCTATGCTCTATGCATCAGCAACAATCCTCAAGCAGCCCATATGCATGTATCAAAAACAAATCCACCAAATCAACCTCAACAACCTCAACATCATGGCCCGGCCTACACAAATAATCTGTTTAAATAATCCTTGATGCGGGCCTCATCATTATGCACATCATTCCCGGGTAAAGGAAGAGATGATACGGGGTACACGAGGAAGATGGGTAAGAAGGGTAACATAATGGGGTGGAGAAGCTGATTGAGCGGACGTGCCAATATCGTGGGTGTAGAAAGGTGATACAGAGGGTACGAGGAGGGCGGGTGAGAAGATCGGTACATAGACAAAATTGGGTGTTCCACACAAGGCGGGAACACCGTCAAAATTGCGGTTCAAGGGGAGTGCTTTCCCTGAACCAGAGAATGATGATGGTACGGAGAATACGAGGAGAGTGATGAAGAAGAGGGAAACAAAGGACTTGGCGAAGAATGATTGAGCTCAAGCACCAATATCATGACTCGATGCAAGATGAAGAGATATATGTATAAGAGGGGTAGAGAGACTCAAAGATGAAAAATATGCACGACTCACACGATGGGACCGACTACTCTAATAATGAACGAAAACATAACGCACTCCAAGTCACAATCAATACACAAGGCAAAACCCCCAATTCACCTACTCAACACAGTGAAGACCATCAGGTGACGGTCATTTATCTTTTCGTTTTTAGAGTTAGGTGAGAATCACAAAAATTGTACAATCACTTAGGAGGCTTGATGGGATTTGGGCTCTACTCCTTAGTGTGCACGTAAGCAATTTAAAACGCATACAATGAGGGGGTTGCTCTCCCCAAGACAAGGAAGTCATTATGTTTTATTTTTAGGTCCAATAGAGTTAACAGTCCCGATTTTATTTGAGTTATCACTTTTTTTTGGGTATTTTCAATGCATGTGCCTATCGAGGTTCCAACTTCCATTAAGCACCCTAGGTTGGCAAAATCAGAGGGAGAAGATCGGAAAAGCCATGCAAGTCGGAAATCGACGATGCATGCTAAGTAAGAAGACTTACAGTGCCTCCCAGCTCTCTCCATGCGGGATGCATAACAGAATTTGAAACCTATGCTATATGCAAATGCAAGCCGAAGAAATCGCCCTAGGTACAGAAATTGCTATTATCGTGAAGCACCACAAGTCGCTCATTCATCTTTAGCCTCAAAAAGTCCGGTCTTGGCTCACCCCTCCTCTGTGCTCAACACACTTGAGCTTAGGAGAAAGCGCTTTGCGGGGCTCGCTGTGGCACAAAGGCTAAGAGATAATTGAGCGGCTGTTTGGAGTTTGATCTAGGTCCAAAGCGAACTATAGGTACATGCAAATCAATTAGGGTGTTTGGACCTAACTCTACGAGCAAGCAACTCCTAAGCTAAGGTTCATTCACACAAAATAAAATAAAAATAAAGAAAAGAAAAAGAGTCAAAATCATCGAGGCCCCCAAGGGAACAATCCCTCGGGCAATGGACCTCGGGAGTCGAAGTGTACCTGTGAGAGTCCTGTATTATTACAAAATTCTAAGGGTCACTCTCTCACATGAATATACATGATAAAGTAAAATAAAATGCATGAAAATGGAGGCTGTCTTCAAAAAAATTCTCCTTCATGTGTCATGGATGCTCTCTCCTGTTGTCTTGTTATAGAAGAGCCAACTCCACCTCGCTCGGGTGCATAGGTCCTCCTAAGAGGTCCTCCTTCGCTTAGCGGTCCCTCGCATCAAAGACAAAAAGAAAGAGATGGTCAGAGCAGTCAATCAATAATATCAAATAAAATTCACTCAAATAAATAAATGAAGGACATGAACAAAGAATCAAACAAATGAACAAATAACCACACAAAATCATACAAAATCCGTTGCCTCCCCGGTAACGGCGCCATTTGATGAAAGGGGAAAATCAAGGGTCTAGACATCTCACGTCATTTGATGAAAGGAACCTGACGAGGGTCTAGAGTAATCCGCACAAGGCGGGACCACAATGTCGCTGAGGCGACCGCTCAACAGATCCCGAATCGATCAACAATTAACCCACAATAAATATATGCAATGAATATCTAAAAATGTGGAGTTAAAATTTATTATAACTCTACATGTAAAATGTGTATAGGTGTAAGTACAGGTAGAGGTCGAACACTGGGAGGCGAAGGGAATGTATGTGATGTATCATTTATTCAATCCATTGTTCATGTCCTTTTATTGTTTTTGTGGGTTTTGGGTTTTTCTGATTTTTTTATTTTTCTTTTTCATATTTTTAGGGTTTTTTAATTTCTGGACTCAATATATATATAATTATACCATATATAATTTTTTTTGGACATTTTCAAAAACATTTTCTAATTTTTTTGTATTTTTTAATTTAGACAGTACAAAAAGGGCTTCTTTTTCGTTTTTAATAATTAGGAAAAAAAATGCAAAAAAATGCAAATAAAATAAGGGCGTGGAAATACAAGGCATGAAGCATTTATCCTAATTTTTCTGTATTTTTAGAAGCCACCTAGGTATTTATAATAAATACATAAAGATGCAAAAATAAAACAGCCTGGCAGGGGTATTTTTGCAAATAAAATAAGTCACAGGGGCATAGGTGCAAAAATACAACAGAAATAAACATTTATTTAAACTTTTAGAACCATTTTACAATAAACAAAAACCGCCAGGGCTAAGGTGAAAATTTCACGCGCCTCACGTGGGACTGCACGTGAGGCGCGGAAGGACCAAAATGCAATTTAAGGAAGTACCGGGGTCCTTTAGCAAAATTTACACTTTATTTACAATGTTATAATTTATTTATAAAATTAAATATTAAATACATAAAAAGGCGGGGGCATAAGTGAAAATTACCCCCAACAGACGCTGGATCCGACGGCTGATGTGAGTCACTAATACACGTGGCGCCTCCACGTGCGCCGATGACGCTTCGCCGATGAGCGTTGGAGATTAGATCTCGCGAGAGATCTGACGGTCGTGGCATCGCTCCATCAGATGGCTGTGATTGAAACTGGGACCTGCTCTTCATCCAACGGCGGAGACGACGGCTGGAAGAACTAAGAAGAACGCTCTCCTGGGCGAGCTTCCTCCGATGATGTCTCGCGTCTCCGTCGACCATTGCTGCTCCAAAGTGTCCCAAAAGCTTCCTGACAGAGTCTTCTATTTGCTGGAGGTGGTAGGTCGGCCGGAGATGCCCTGGTGCGCCGCCACGGGCTCGAAGAAGAAGCAGAGCTCCAGGTACCTCCGCCGCGTTGGGAATCGTCTCCTGGAGCTCTATTGCGCACCTAACCTGCACAGGAACGAAGCTCGGCTCGAGGCGGTGCTCCTCGGCCCAAAACTGAAGCTGTTAGCATAAAAATGGGTGAGGGCGGCGATGCTCCGACGATGCGGAGGAGGTGAGCATCGATTCACGGATCCAGATACGAATCCGGTTGGGCAAGGTGGCTGGAAGGTGGAGAAGGCGTAGGGGAACGAAATGAGGGTGAAGAGGTGGTCGGAAAACAGTCGGGGAACGGTGGAGAAGTCGCCGAAGCGAAGCTCCGGCGAACTTCGAATCGCCTTAATTAAGCTAATCTATGAACCTAAATACGAAATAAAATGCGGAAATGAAATGCTGGAATCGAAATCTACCTAGAAATATAAAAAACGCAGCTCTTATACCTGGGGGCCTCCAGGGAGCAGGGTGGCCGCCGGAGCGCCACCGCGACAAAATTTCTTCCTCGTCCGGCCGATTCACGGTGCTATGGAGCTCCTCCTGTCACAAGGGCTCATCTAGAACCGGATTCAAGGTGTTTTGGGGGAAGTAAGTTGGCCAAATTCGGCCAAGGAGGAGGGGGAGCTTATTTATAAACATGAGTATGTGCCCTTATTGACTGGTAAATAATAAGGAATCGGTGATATATACATTAGATCTAACATGGGGGCGTGTATGTACAATGTACCATGAGCATTTCTTGTGAAGGAAGCAAAGGCGATCGATGGACGGGGCACCCGGGAAAAATGGGAGAAGATGGGGGGTCTGACAGATCTGACGGGCTGGAGGCTGATTTATTTTCAAACATAATGGGAGCCCTTATTGATCGGCCAAAATTAAGGAATCCAAGCTATATACAGGGGAAACAAGCTATGGGCGTGTATAAGGGTTGCATTGGGAGTAATTTCCGTGAAAGGACCGATGTCATTGGAGCGACGGGTCGAATGGGAAAATTTGGAGAAAACGCCATGTCTGAACAGATTTGACGGACTGCAGCTGAGGGGACAGTTGACCGCGGTCAACATTGGCAGGGCTGTGATTGGTCCATGTCAGCCCGAATTTGACTCAATTATTAGACATAGTAAATGAATTAATTAATTTTTGCTTATAAAATAAAAAATGTTTATTAATTAATGTAGTATTTATTTATGATTTTTATTTATTTTTTAATGTATTTTTTATGAGTTTATTTTAATAATGTATTTATAAGTATATTTATATGTATTTATTTTTATTTTGTGTATTTTTATTTATTATTTTATTTTATTATTTATAAATTTATAACTTATTTTTGTGATGTAGATATATTTTTGTTTAATTTTTATGAGTTTATTTACATATTTAAATAAATAGGTGCATATATAAGTAGGTATACTTATAGGTATTTTACCTATATAATGTATATACTTTATTTATTTAATGTATTTTCTTGGTTTTTATTTTAGATTTGTATTTTTAATGAATTATATTTAATATGTACATTATTATAAAAATATGAAAGAATAAAATAATTAAAGAATGTTTTCCCCTTTTTATTTATGTACATACTTCACGTAGGTATTTTGTCTGTGTATCTTGTAGACTTATTTTATTTTACAAATTCTTTTTGGTTTTCTTTTAATTTCAATATGTACATGTATTATATACATTATTTACAAAATTCTAAAAATATGAATTTATAAAAATAATGAATATTGAATAAAATGAATATTTTAATCAGTACTATATACAAGAAGGGCCAAAAACCTAACTTCCACAGATGGACTCCAAAAATTATGAAACCAATTTTATAAAATAGTTTATGAAATGCTATATACAATTAAAGGTGAGTTTGGATGATTTGGAGTTTTTATTTGCAAGATATGGGTCTGTGAAGTTGAGATTTTGGCTTTTTATTATGTGTATAAAATGTACATTGGGTATTATTTTTGTACAAACTCAATTTTGTATTTTTATTTATTTTATTATCTACAACTTTCATGAACAAAGTTTCTTTATTTGATGAATAAATAATTATGTACAAAATAGGTGTTGAAAATGCATAAATGGATGAATAAATAAATGAGGTATTTATTATACTCTTGGCCCTTATCTCCCCCTACTTTATTCCTTGTCGACCAATTCCATTCTGGATTTGGTCTCGGGGTTAGGGTCATAAAATATTTACAATATTTTATTCCTTTTTCTTTTCTTCTCTTTATTCTATAATTTTGGCATTAAAAACCTTATTTTATGTATAATAACTACAATAAAGAATGGTTGCTATTATGCACAATTTGATGCTATTTACATGCATTTGCTGGGGTTTTTAAGGCCAAAATGATAGAATAAAGGTGATGAAATGGAGATTCATCAATCAGCAAAAACAAAAACACCAAAAAGAAGCTTGTAGCCGAAGCAAAGCCGCGCCAGCATTGGAGGAGCCGCCAGCAGCAACCGATCCCTCGCCATCCGACGGAGCAGACGCTTCACTTTTTGATCGTCCAACAGCACCAGCATGCCAAGATCCAGCTTGTACTCCTTTTTGTAGTTCGGATGTACAACATTCTATGGGCGATGATGTTGATGTAAATAAGAACTCTCATTTTCCTGCCAGCGATGTAAATATTCCTTTTCCTCATGCAATACAAAAATCCAAAAAAATTGCAAAACGAAAAAAGGCATTGTCTGATCCAGGTGTTGTGGATATCTTAGATAAATTGACTGTTGAGATTCATTTGTTGAAAGCCGTAGAATACATGCCAGCTGTGAAGAAAGGATTGAAAGAGGCATGTACTAACAGGCGTCGCCCAGCGTAAGAAAACATACGCCAGCAAGTCGAGAGGCATGTCCTCACCTTGGCCACGGTAGCAGCTATTAGCAATCTCCCCCAGAAGAAGCAAGATACAGGAGCACCTCTGATCAGTTGTGAGATCTTTGACCAGGTCTTCGAGCGCACTCTCTTGGATAGTGGATCTTCCATCAACCTTCTGCCCTCGTCCATAATGCAAGAATTCGGGCTGGGCCTGCTCAAATAGACACGCATGATCCTTCAGTTCGCTGACCGATCCGTCAAGCGACCCCGAGGTCTGTTGGAAGACGTGATAGTTAAGGTGCAGGAAATGAAATTCCCAGCTGACTTTGTAGTCCTTGATATGGACTCGCCTGCACCCCTGCTCCAGACCCCTATCATCCTTGGCAGACCATTCCTTCGTACTTCAGGTGCCGTGGTTGATTATGGGTCTGGCAAGATCACTTTCAGCTCGAACACCCAGCAAATCACGATAAATATGAACAAAGAGCAGAATGCCACAACTGATGAGAGCCAGGCAGCATCAGAAGCAGACTGTGATTTTATTGCAGAGATCAGAGATCCAGCTTTATCATTGGATGATTCATGGACCCGAGAAATCCTCACTCTTGAGGAGGACTTGGAAAGCACAGTCAGCATATGCTCCGATGATTCTTGGGAGACAGATTCTCAGATGCAGGCGCATCTTCTTGAGCATTCACTCCAGACCGAACATGACCAGCTTAGCGCAGAACCGTTTGGTGCATCACCGGGATCTCAACAGGATGTTGAGGATAGTAAGTACCACAAGGAAGGACATCCCACCACCAGCATGGTATCTGAAGTAACAGATAAAGTGGACAGATCCAAACCAGAACTCAAGCCACTTCCTGCAGGCCTGAAGTATGCTTTCCTTGCGGGTGAAGAACAAATGTATCCGGTCATCATCAGCA
The DNA here is from genome assembly GCA_037367405.1 of Ottelia alismoides. Taxonomy (NCBI): domain Eukaryota; kingdom Viridiplantae; phylum Streptophyta; class Magnoliopsida; order Alismatales; family Hydrocharitaceae; genus Ottelia; species Ottelia alismoides. The sequence continues at coordinate 393,176 of JAZKJV010001510.1, forward strand.
GCAGGCTGAATCTGGATCAGGAATCTCGACTTCTCGAGGTTCTAGAAAAGAACCGCAAGGCACTTGGTTGGAGCGTATCGGACCTCCGAGGGATAAATCCAGCTTTGTGTTCACACCATATCTATTTGGAAGAAGATGCCAAGCCGTCCCGTAAATTTCAGAGAAGGCTGAACCCTAACCTTCGGGACGTCGTCATGAAAGAAATCACGAAATGGTGTGATGCATGCTTCATCTATCCCATCTACGACTCGAAATGGGTAAGCCCACTGCATGTAGTTCCAAAGAAATCCGGGCTTACCGTGGTTACAAATGATAAAGGAGAGGAAATTTCTACTCGGGTACCAACCTCCTGGCGGGTGTGTGTTGACTGCCACCGTCTTAATGCAGCAACCATGAAGGACCACTTTCCCTTGCCGTTCATTGATCAAGTTTTGGAAAGACTCGCAGGCAAGGAGTTCTTCTGCTTTCTGGATGGGTACTCCGGGTACAACCAAGTGGCGATCGCCCCTGAGGATCAAGAGAAGACTACCTTCACTTGCCCGTTCGGCACCTACGCCTTCAAGAGAATGCCCTTTGGTTTGTGCAATGCACCTGCAACTCTCCAAAGATGCATGTTAGCAGTTTTCGCCGAGATGGTAGGCAGTTTTCTCGAGGTGTTCATAGACGATTTCTCCGTCTATGGTGATAGTTTTGATTCTTGTCTTGAGCACCTAGACAGAGTACTTCAGAAGTGCCGAGAAGTCAATTTAGTGCTCTCATGGGAAAAGAGCCATTTTATGGTCACTGAAGGTATTGTGCTGGGCCACGTCGTTTCCAAACGTGGCATGGAAGTCGATCCGGCGAAGGTGGATGTCATTTCAAATCTTCAGCCACCTCAGACCGTGAAGAATGTGAGGTCATTCCTGGGGCATGTAGGCTTTTACAGACGATTTATCAAGGATTCCAGCCGCATTGCGCGACCTCTGACAGAACTTTTATGCAAGGAAACAGAGTTCATTGTTGATCAGCCAGTTCTCCTTGCTTTCAATCAGTTGAAGGAGCTTATCACGCAGGCTCCAATCTTACAGCCGCCCGACTGGACTCTTCCTTTTGAGATAATGACCGATGCGTCAGACTTTGCAGTCGGAGCTGTTCTTGGGCAGAGAAAAGACAGAGCGCCCTACGTCATTCACTATGCCAGCAGAACATTAGACGAAGCACAGAGAAATTATACAGTGACAGAAAAAGAATTGCTGGCTGTGGTTTTTGCCTTAGAGAAGTTCAGATCCTATTTGTTGGGATCAAAAGTCACCATCTTTACAGACCACTCTGCTATCCGGTACTTACAGCAGAAGAAGGATGCCAAGCCAAGACTGATTCGTTGGATCCTTCTCCTCCAGGAATTCGATTTGGAAATCAAGGACAAGCCTAGAGTCCAGAATGTGGTAGCAGACCATCTCTCCAGAATAGAACAGCATGAGCCTCCTCTGAGCAATGCACCTATCACAGAAACCTTCCCTGACGAAGCCATCCTAGCAGTGGATTCTCTTCCTTGGTATGCTGATATAGTCAATTACCTCGCCTCTGGGGTAATACATTCGGATTGGATGAAGAACCAAAAGAACAAATTCATGTCGACCATCCGCTTCTACCAATGGGAAGATCCTCTTTTATTCAGAGAAGGAGCAGATTGTATCTGGCGCAGGTGCATCCCTCAGACGGAGCAGTCTAGTGTCCTCGAGCATTGTCACTTGCTCGAATCTGGTGGACATCACTCTGGAGATCGTACGACAGCAAAAGTACTTCAGTGTGGCTTCTGGTGGCCAACTTTATTCAAGGATGCAACTGAATTTGTTAAACGATGTACTGACTGTCAGAGAATGAAAGGTACACTTAATGCCAAAGATTCAATGCCCCTGAAAATCATTCAGATTGCAGACGTTTTCGATGCATGGGGCATTGACTTCATGGGACCTTTCCCTAACAGTCAAGGTTTTGAGCACATCCTTCTTGCCGTCGACTACGTGAGTCGTTGGGTTGAAGATATCCCCGCTCGAGCCGCCGACAACCGAACAATATGCCAGTTTCTGAAGAAGAACATCATTTTACGGTTCGGGATACCGAAGATTCTCATATCAGACGGGGGTAGTCACTTCATTAACAAAGAGGTCAAGAAGTTAACGAAGGAGTACGGCATCGATCATCGTGTCGCGTCTCCTTATCATCCGCAGACCAATGGCATGGCGGAGTTATCAAACAGAGAAATCAGGACTATCCCGTAGAAACTTGTTAGGCCAAACAGAAAGGACTGGTCTCAACTCTTGGACTCGGTCCTATGGGCTTACCGAACAGCCTACAAGTCTCCCTTGGGCATGTCGCCCCATCGTCTTGTATATGGAAAACCGTGCCATCTGCCCGTGGAATTAATTCACAAGTCTCTTTGGGCAATCAACAGTTGCAATTTGGACTCACGCAAAAGTGGTCAGAAGAGGAAAGACGATCTGAACAGGCTCTTGGAATTCCGAGACTACGCATACGATAACACCTTGATGTACAAGGAGAAGGTGAAACGCTGGCACGACCGGCACATCAGACGAAAGACCTTTGACGTTGGACAGAAAGTGTGGTTATTTGATGCAAAGTTGCGGATATTCCCAGGCAAATTAAAGATTAAGTTGACAGGGCCCTTTCGAGTTTGTGAAGTGCGTGATAATGGAAGCATTGCTATATCAGAACTCTCTCCTGACGCATAGCCATTCGTCGTCAACGGTCAACTCCTGAAGCCGTACCTCGAACCAGATACATTCTTGGCCGTTGTTGACTCCGTTCAGCTCATGCACCATGATGACATCTCCTCAGCACCTGCGGCATCGAAAGATTCAGACTATGCAATTCAACAACCGTTTATCTGATTTTCTTCTTTTCTTCTTTTCTTCTTTTCCTTTTCTAATTTCTTTTCGTATCAAAAAGGTGCCGCCCTTGTAGACAGTTTTCTATACTTAGGACGTACTTTGTCCTAAGTATAGGGGGGATGTGCACCTAGAGTTTTTCATTTCGGTCCGATCCTCTCCATTGTCTCCTCTTCTTGTCTATACTTAGGAGTATCTTACCCTAAGTATAGGGGGAGACAATCTGAGTACGATCTGTGTATTCCCACCCTTGACCCTCCCTGCTTTTTGTACAGTCTGCTATACTTAGGATTACTTGATCCTAAGTATGGGGGGGCGGTCAACTTCTTATTCATTCAATTCATTCATATTTATTTTTTGGACTTGTATATACTCAGTACGAGTTATGTCTCTGTTTTTCTCTTCGATCTATGAGGACATAGATCAAGCTAAGTATAGGGGGGTCGTATATACCATGTACATACTATAAGCCATAACTCATACTGAAAAATAAAACATCAATTCAATCTAAAAAGCAATAAGTAACTCTATAATAATAAAAAATGATTGTGAGCTCCTCAGGCTCTTTGTACTTATACTGATTATTAAGTCAGGAAAAAGGTTTTGTGAAAGAAAGCTTCTTTGAAAAACCTTGTGAAAATTGTCTGAAAATAGTGTGTACAAGTATTCAACTTTTGAAAAATCAGTTTTGTATGTAAAATTTATTTCCTTTGCGTGAAATCAAAAAGTGTGAAAATCAGTGTGCAAATGATTGTAAAAACTTGATTGTCAAAATTGTTTTGAAAAACCTATCTATGCTGTGCAAAACCTTTGTAAACTCATTTTCAAATACGTGTACATGTTTGCAAAAATTATTTTGGACTAAAGCTTTCAAAACTCTTGTGAAAAATGGTTCTTGAATAAGTCTGAGGAGTCTACACAAAAATCTCTCATTTGTAAATAAGGATTAATCACAAATAAAACTGATAAAAACCATATTATATAACAAATACAATTTTTCTTCTTTTGTATATATACTGATTAATAAATCAGATACCCATACAGTATGATTTGAAAAAAAATAGTGTGACCAGTTTTGAAAAATTTGATGTGAAAAGATTTCAACTTGTGTAAAATTGTTTGGATTGCAAATTTTGTTTTTGTGTGAAAGAAAGGATTCGAAAAACCTATGTGCAAATGTTTTGAAAATTGCTTGTAAAAACTATTGTGAAAAATATACATATAGTGTGAAAAATCTTTGCAAAAATAGTTTTCAAATGTGTGTAAATGATTGCAAAAATTATCATGTACTATAGTCTGCAAAATTATTTTCAAAACTAGAGTTGAAGCATAAAGAGCATTGATACAGAGACTTGTAAATAAGAAATAAAATGCATAAAATTCTTTCGGTACGCCAATAAAACCTGTAAAGTCTTTGAGAATCCATACAGTTTGTAAATGAAGCAGTAAGCCTGTGTAAATAATTGTATGTACCTTTCTGTATGTGTCAAGTCTTTATTTGCAAAAATCTATTTGTGTAAAAAGATTCCTTGATTCTTTTAAATTCTTAGTGAAAAAAATTGCATCATTCATTGTGCATAGCATAAGCATACCATTCATATTCTTTTTAAGTGAGCTTGATGATTGAATCAGTCCAATAAAGTTTCAAATTGGAGCTTGGTTAGACCTTACCGTACCTAATTGCACTGGAACCTTACGGGAACTAGGTTTAAGATACTTCAGGTCTATGCAGACTTAATTCTCTGAGAAATCAGGGCTGGGTTCAAGTCAACTCAGTGGACTAACTAGAACTTTTCGAGACACACGTACGACTCTTGCCGACCGTGACCTAACTTGGATACTTGCACCTTTCACTTGGCTCAACTCAGTTGGAGTGGTGAGGGGGTTGGATTTGCCAGTCTGAGACGCATGATAAACGCGGAAATCGATGGTCTTAAGTTTAACACAAAGCGTGAACTCAGTCGAAGTGTCGACCAATCAAAATCCGTATTTAATCAACAATTAACCCACACTAAGATCAACAAATTAGAACTAATGCGGAGTTAAAATTTATTTTTAACTCTACATAAAAGATGTATAGGTGCAAGTATGTAGAGAGTTCGAACACAGGGAACAAGCAGGGTAGTTCAAGCAAAAATGCTAAAGTGTGTGTGTGATGTGTGGAGTGTCTACACTAAGCAAACAAGCAAATGAATTTTTGTGGGTTTTTAATTTTTAAATTTTTTTATTTAATTTTTAATTTTGTATTTTGATTTTTGATTTTCTGATTTTTATATTTTATATTTTATATTTTTTATATATATATTTTTTTTCTTTTCAATATTGGAGAATAAAGACAATATAATAAAAAGCAAGCTAAAATATTTATAAAAATGCATAAAAATAACCAAAAATTCAGAACTAAGATGTTTTTGGTATTTTTATATTTTTTTACTGTTTTTGTGATTTTTGGGAATTTTTCAAGGTATTTTTGATATTTTTAAATACTGAATTAGGGCAAAACAGTGGAAATTGGGCTGGCTGTGATAAATATGGGAATTAAAAATACCAACCAGTAGCTAAAAATTCTCACACTATTTTTCGAATAAAAAGGACAAAATAAGGAACAAACAGAACCTCAATTTGCTATTTTTGGATTTTTCTACTATTTTATATATTTTTTTGAAGTTTTTGAGTGTTTTTAAATTTTTAGTGTTTTTCTTTTGAGATTTTTAATGCATTTTGGACTGACACTAAAATAGGATAAAATAGACACTAGGTGATTTTTTGGGAATTTTTGGAGGTGTTTTAATATTTTTTTGGTATTTTCTAAGCTAGACAGTACACAAAAAGCAAGTTTTTGATTTTTAATAAATATGAAAATAAAGTAAAATCAAAAACTAAATAGATGGCGTCAAAGTACACGTGTCCAGGTGCTTAAGTCTATTTTTGTGGAATTTTTGGATTTAAAATGATAGGTCAAATAATTAGAGCAAACATCCAAACATTAAACAGTCCTAGCAGGGGCATATGTGCAATTTACAAAACATCCAGGGGCATACATGCAATTTTCCACAAAATATTGAACTTAATATTAAATTTATAGCACCAAAAAGCAATTACAAAAGCCGCCTGGGCCTCTTAGAAATTTTCCCACCAGGGCGCGTGACTTGCACGCGCCTGGCGAGGACTAAACTGTAATATCTCAAAACTTGAGGGCCGACTTGCAAAATATCCAAAAATATTATACTTGCTACGAAAGTTTCAGGACTAAAACGAAATACACAAATGACCAAGGGTATCCTTGCAAAATGCCCACCCCCTCACGTGAACAGGTCACGTGAGGTGACGTGGCGAAGGACTGGGATGTAAATAAATAAAGTTCGGGGGCCTTTGTGCAAATATTACAAAATTTTTACACTACAGACAAAAGTTTAAATACTAATAAATAAATACAAAAAGCGCAAGGGGTCATGTGCAAAATACCCTATGCGCGTGATCCGACGGCTGATGGCAAGCCACTTATACACGTGGCGCTTGATGGACGGCCGATGTCGCTTCGCTCGTGGACGTCTGGGATCAGATCTCAACTGAGATCGACGGTGGCTGGGTCTTCAAGATCGGACGGTCCACGATCTGTCTGGAGCTCCTCCTCGATCCAACGGTGGCGAAACCCGGAGCAAGAACAGCGACGAACTCCGGCGAGCCGAGGTTCGCCGAGGTCAAGCTCCGTCTCCGGCGAGCGGTTTGGCTTCAAAAGCGGGCTGGAGGCTCCTCAGGTCTTCGTCTCTCTCCTGGAGGCGTCAAAATACCGCAGCGGCGGCCGAGGTGCTCAGGCGAAGGTGGCGGAGCTGGGAAGCTCGACCACAGTCCGACGAGCGTCAAAACTCGCCTCCAGGCGCTTTCGTTCGTACTTTGACCTGCAAGAATGGTCAACGGGTCCAGGGCAAACTGCCTGGACCCTTGGATGGTCGGGGAAGGGCGTGGTTCGCGATATGGATGCACGGCCGGAGGTGCACTCCGGCCAAAGTGCGTGATCGGGCGATTTAGGTGACGGAACTTCAAATCTTTTTAGGGTTTTTAATCCTAAGGCTAGCAGGAATAAAATGGTGCAAAGAAAAGAGCGGGGGGACGCCCTCAATGGCCGGAGCCAGAGGAGAAAGGGTACCTCGACGCCGGCTGTTGGCGGAGGTGGTGGAGGCTCCCTCGACTTCGAACGCCTGGGCTGAGGAGCTGGCGATGGAGCTGTCACCTCCAAGGAGCTCAGGAGCACAAGGGCGGCGCTGAAGGGTGGACCAAGGGGACTCAAAAATCAAAAGGAAAGAGGGGGGTCGGTTTTAAGTGGTTTGACCCTGAGCTGCAGGGGTCCAAAGATCAAGGCATATCTTGCAAATCTTGGGTCCGACGACCAAGGTTAAGCATGGGCGAGCTAGAGGGAGGATCGAGGAGTAATATTGCAGAAGATTGCAACACAAAAAGATGAAAGTTTTGGCCTCGAAAAATCCATGAAATTGGGTCAAAACCGAGGTCTGACAAGGGCTATAGGGTGTAGGTCAGACTGTTGACCTAGGTCAACAGTCCTGGCCTCCTGGTTGGTCCACGTGGACCAACCAGGAAAAACCCTGGAAAAATATGTTATTAATTTAATTTAAAATACTAAATGGCCGAATTAATTAATAGTTATAAAATAAAAAATGTTTAGAATTTTATGTAGTATTTTATTTTGATTTTTAATTATTTTTAGGAGTTAAATTTTTATAAGTTACCTTTTTAACCCTTTATAGGTATAATACCTATGTATTTTAGTATTCTATTTTTATTTTGAGTAATTTAATTTTATTATTTTCATTTAATATTTTATAAAATTATAGAGTACTTTTATATACATAAATATATTTTTATTTTATTTTTCTGATATGTTTTGTATATTTAATAAAATACAAGTGTATTTTGTATAGGTATATATATATAGGTAATGTACCTATGTATTGAATATATACAAGTATTTTTATTTGTATTTTAATTATGTTTTTATTCTGATTTGAATACACATAATTATTATAAGTAATATTTACAACATTATAAAAATATAGAATTATAAAAATAATAAATAAATAATAAATTGAATGTTTTAATATGTACCAGTATACAATGTGGGTCCAAAAGTCAACTTTCAAACCGTAGCTCCGCCAAATGCGAAACCACTGCCATTGGATAGATTATTTTATTCTATATACAATTAAAGGTGAGTTTGCTACATTTGGATTTGTCAGTTGTGAGATACAGGTCTGGCAAGTTGGGATTCTGGATTCTTATTCAGATCATAACTTTTTGTCTGTACATGATTTTTCTGTGAAATCAATTTTGTATTTTTATTTATGAAATTATCTACAACTTTCATGCACAAAGTTTCTTTATTTGATGTACAAAAAGTGGAGCCAAAAATAGGTCCCAAAATGAATAAAGAATGAACAGGAAGTATAGGTATTATATCTGTGCTTCTGACCTTATCTCCCCCTTCTTTATTCCTTGTCGACCTATTCATCAAGATGCCTAGGTCTAGGGGGTTTTGGGTCATAAAATATTTACAATATTTTATTCTTTTTCTTTTCTTTATTTATTCTATAATTTTGGCCTTAATTACAGTAATTTATACACTGTTGAGATGCACATGCATGAATGCTAAGATGCTTGATTTAAGGCTATTTACAGGCATTTGCTAGGATTTTTGGTGCCAAAATGATAGAATAAAGATGATGAAATGTGGATTCATCAACGCACACGGGTGGAAACATTCGTCCTCGTCTAGGGAGGGAAGTGCACCCCAACCTTGTCCAATAGCCATGAGGACTAAAGACAGAAGATTGTGGGTTGCGATAAAGCTTCAAAAGAGGGATAGTCTACTGGCTCAAGAGGAAAACTCCTTATGTAAATGCTGCTGTGAATAGTATGTTGAAAAAAAAAGGTCAGGCCTGTACAAAAATAAAATGCCTGCAAAGTATGTACAAAGTCAATAAGCAAGCTTGAGTTCCAAAGATAAATATGTGAGCCTGCAGCTGGATGACTTCACTACACTGGTCTTGCATCCCGGGATAGGTAGCTACACTGGCTACCGTCCATTCTTCTCTTCACCCCCTCCTCTTGAGCTGGTTGCCACTTGAACTTAGAAGGGAATACACTGCTCCTCGAGGAAAGAGCCGTTGGATTGGGGAATCATTGGGTTGTCATTCTGGAGAAGTCAGTTCCTTTGTCATTTCAGTTGGGGAGAGCCACCATCACTTACACTGTACAAGTCAGCTTCATAGTTATAAGGGTTTGCGTATGATGTAGACTGGTTCTGACCATGCTATTGAGCTGGGTTGAACCGAGTTCTGTGACTATCGAAGGCTGTTGTATTTTAGAGCAGGTTCCCGACTAGGGTCCACACACATTCACACCCAAGGTCTGACAGGAGCTCCAAATTCAGATTTTGTAAAGGCATGCATTGCACTGAAAGCACCCCTATTCACTCTATCTTTCTTTAATTCTCCTTTTTCTTTTCTTTATTCTTTTTTTTACTTATTGCATAAGTGTTTGCTAGGGACTAGCAAAGGCAAGTATATGGGGGTGATGAATCTCCATTTCATCACCTTTATTCTATCATTTTGGCCTCAAAAACCCCAGCAAATGCATGTAAATAGCATCAAATTGCACATAATAGCATTCATGATTCATTGTATTAATTACACATTAAATAAGGTTCTTAATGCCAAAATTATAGAATAAAGAGAAGAAAAGAAAAAGTAATAAAATATTGAAGATATTTTATGACCCAAACCTCGAGACCAAGGCCAGCATGGTATTGGTCGACAAGGAATAAAGTAGGGGGAGATAAGGGCCAGCGTACAATAAATACCTCATTTATTCATGCCTTTATTCATGCATTTTTGACACCTATTTTGTACATAATTATTTATTCCTCAAATAAAGAAACTTTGTTCATGAAAGTTGTAGATAATTTTGTAAATAAAAATACAAAATTGAGTTTGTGTAAAAATAATGCTCAGTGTACATTTTATACACAGAATAAAAAGCCAAAATATCAACTTCACAGACCCATATCTTGCAAATAAAAACTCCAAATCACTCAAACTCACCTTTAATTGTATATAGCTTTCCCTAAACTATTTAATAAAATTGGTTTCATGATTTTTGGAGTCCATATGCAAAAGTTAGGTTTTTGGCCCTCCTTGTACATAATACCTGAATAAACTATTACATTTATTCCTTATTCATTATTATAACAAAATTATATTTTTAGAATTTTGTAAACAATACATATAATGCATACACATATTAAAAGTAAGGAAAACCCAAAAGTAATTTGTAAAATAAAATAAATCTACAAAAAATTCATAGACAAGATACCTATACTATATATCTTTATATAAATAAAAAGGATTTTATTCCTTGGTTCTTTTATTCTTTTATATTTTTACAATAATGTATACATTATACATAACTCATTAAAAATGTAAATCCAAAATAAAAATCAAGAAAATACATTAAATAAATTAAGTATACAAAACACATAGGTAAAATACCTATAAGGATACCTATATATACCTATACCTATTAATTTAAAATGTGAATAAAGTCCTAAAAATTAAATAAAAATACCTTTATACTCACAAAAATAAATTATAAATTTATAAAATAAGCCAATAAAATAATAAAAGAAAATAAACAAATTAAAAATAAAATATACAAAAATACATGTAAACACATACATATACACATTATTAAATTAAAACCATAATAAAACACTTCGAAAAATTCAATAAAAATCAGAATTAAATACTACATGAAAAAATACACATTTTTTATGTTTTAAGAAAATTCTAATAAAATCATTTACTATGGTGAATAAATCAATTTAGGCTAAAATTTCCTGTTTTGTCTTGTAGCGGCTGACGTGGACCAATGAGGCGCCGGCCTTCGTTGACCCCCTGGTCAACTGTCCCATCCCAGCTCTGGCGCTTCTGAACTGTCAACTCCCCAGATTTCCTCCATTTTTTGCGGCCATCCCGTCCATCGTTCAAGCTCGCTTCCTTCACAAGAATTGCTCTCTGATTATCCATAATGCCCGCCAATAACTTGGATCGATCAGATGCTCATTGGATTAATCAATAATCGCCGGTCAATAAGGCTACTCGCCAATGTTTATAAATAAGTAGCTCCACCTCCTTCCTCGAATTTGGCCAATTTCATTCCAACCTAAAGCCTCGATCTTGTTCCTGGATTGTTCCTCGTGATAGGGGGAGTGCTCCAGTGTCTCAGATCGGTCGGAGGGAGGAGAATTTTGACGCGGCGGAGCTCCGGCGTCCGCCCTGCTCCTTGGTGGCCCCCAGGTATAAGAGCTGTCCTTTTATGCATTTTAGTTAGCTTTTAATGTTAGTTTTTAATTCCAGTAGTTAGATTAGTCTTTGGTTAATTCCCTTAGCGTAAAATCCCAAATTCCAAGTTCGCCGGAGCGGAGCTCCGACGACTTCTTCGCTGTGAACCCAACCTCGTCCGACCACCACGAGCACCACATCTCAATTCCCATCGCTTTCTCCATCGATCACACCCATTTGATCAACCCAGGACCCTCGGTCTTGGCGAATCGGGGCTCCACCTCCGCCGTTCGTCGGAGCCCCTCCGCCCCGCCCCATTTTGCTTCGAATCTTCAAAACCCCGGTCGAGGAGGTAGCCCTCTCGCCCCCGGTTCTTCCTCTGCAGGTCAAATGAAGAATAGAGCCCATCTGGGCTCGAATCGAACCAGGAAGAGGTTCCTGGAGGTCCACCACTTCTCCGACCTCGTCCGAGCGACTCGGACCTCCAGGAGCCATGATGGACCCATCAGTCGACGCGGGATGCTTCCAGCTACGTGCAGACCACCTCAGACGTACCGGAGAGCCCCGGAGGAACCCAGGCTTCTCGATCGAAGCTCGCCAGGCACGAGCTCCTTCCCTGTTCTTCTAGGGAGCTCCAGCGCCGTCGGATCAGGATGCTCGTCCCAGTTCGCTCAGGAGCCGTCCGATGAAGATATGCCCCAACCGTCAGATCAGCCATGATCATCTAATCCAAGCCCTTCATCGACGAACCGGTATCCACCGTCGGATGCTCGACGCGTGGATAAGTGGCGCACCCAGCGCCGCAGGATGACACACGCTTATTAGGGGTAAATTTCACATCTAACCCCCAGTTTTTTGTATTTATAGTTTAATACCTAAAATAAAAGGCTACGTTGTAAATAAAGTGAAAAATTTATAGTCCACCCCCTGTAGTTTGTATATTTGCGTTTTAGTCCCTCCGCGCTTCACGTGCAGCACCCACGTGAGGCGCGTGATATTTGCATTTAAACCCCGCCTGGTTTTTGTAATTGTAAAATGGCCTTGAAAATAAAAGTCCACGTTCATTTTTATTGCGATTTTTGCATGTATGCCCCTGCCAATTATTTTATTTGTAAAAATACCCCTGCTAGGCCATTTATTTTTGGTATGCTTTGTCTATTTATTTTGTGCTTCATATTCCTTTGAAAAATTTTGCAAAAATAGACATAAGCTCTTGTTAGTGTACCCTTGCAAGTTATATTTTTAGTTTTTAATTTTGTTGCATTTTTGCATTTATTAAAAATCAAAAACATGTCTTTTATTCACTGTCTAACTTATAAAATTCCAAAAAAATATTAAAAGGTCTCGAAAAATCCCAAAAAAAAATAGTTATGGTGTATTTTGACCTATTTCAATGTCAGTCCAAAAATCCATAAAAATCTCAAAAGGAAAACCTTAAAAATTAAAAAATACCCAAAAACTTCAAAAAAATGTATAAAATCAAAGAAAAATCAGAAAAATATGAACTCAGTCCCTATTTATGCTATATTTTATTATCTTTATTAGAAAAATAGTGTGGAAAAATTTTGAGGTTGTTTGCTATTTTTAATACCTATTTTTCTTACAGCCAGACCCTATTCCACTGTTTGCACTTATTTTGCTATTTAAAAATATAAAAAATGTTTTAAAAAATGCCCAAAAATCACAAAAATAGTAAAAAATCATGAAAATCCCAAAAAGACTTTATTCCTGAATTTTTGACTATTTTTGAGTATTTCTATAAATATAATAGTACCCCTTTAGGTATATATATGTATTTCCAAAAGAAAAGAAAAGAAATATATATATATATATCTAACTATTTATATATCTATTTATTATACCTAATATATATATATATATAATTATTATACTTATATATACATATATATATATATATTGTATGCCTTATAAGCTATATACTAACCCTCCATGGGTATACATATATTTATGTATTTAAATTATATATAGATATATATATATATATTACCTAATTATATTATAAAAAAGATATACACTAAATAAAAATAAAAAAATAATAACAAAATACAAAAAAAATTATAAAATTAAAAAAACCCACAAAAATAGGTTTCACACATGGATGACCCTGAGATACATGTAGGCTATTGAATTTTGTATTGCTCTCTGTGGTTCGACCTCTACATGCTTGTTCCCTATACATTTTATGGTAGAGTAATAAAGATTAATTCACATTTCTTTTTGAGCTTAATTGTTTTATTCTTTGGTTGTGGGTTAATTACTGATTGACCGGGTATTCTGCGAGCGGTCGCCTCAGCGACACTTTTTATATTATTCATGGTGACCCCTTGTAGAACTTTGCGGTTATCAATAACAGATTATCTATTTAGACATGATAATATTCTTTGATTTATTGAAATATGCCACAAAGGCCGAAAGGCGCGAAACAGTCAGGGTCAAATTTTCCTTCTTGAAATCTTTCATCAATTTAACCAAAGGTGGGATCTCTAGAAAATGTCGAGTAGTTTAAATATATTTAAAGATAGGATGATGCATCAAATATTCCAAATGAAGGTGGTCCTGCAAAAATTTATATACTCAACCCATAGACTATATAAAATTAGGGAAAGACAAATGCAAAGCTGGTGACTCGTGCAGACAGCGGACTCCTTTGGAAGAGATCGGTGGTTGACTTTCTCGATTTGCAAGAATAAGGAATAGCCAGCTGGCTGGTCAATCTCAGTGATCTTATCAGCCATTTGAGTCAGAGAATGAGAAATGAAAAGAATAGATATTGTGGTGAAAGGTTGTCTTATGGAAGGGGTAAATGTGTGTGTGTTTGTTTGCTCTTATAATTAGAAATTTAAGGAATTAAGACAAAAAATAAATGATGATATGAGTATTGTAGAAATTTCATTGGAGGATTGTTGAACGGGAAAATCGAAGATCGTACGGTTTCACAAGGCGAAACCGCAGTGCGGTGACCGCTCAAAAATCCCGATTCAAACAACAATTAACCCACGACAATCAAGTAAAGCAGTGAAAGTATGTGGAGTTAAAATTTATTATAACTCTACAACAAGATGTGTATAGTGCAAGTATGTGTAGAGGTCGAACACAGGGAGCAGAAAGGCTAGATCGGGGCAAAAATGCTCAAAATGTGTGTGTATGTGATCAAGAGTCTACTATGCTATTTTTTTGTGGGTTTTAATTTTATATTTTTTTTATTTAATTTTTAATTTTATATTTTGTATTTTGATTTTTAATTTTCTGATTATATATATATATTTATATTTTATAAATTTTTTTACTTTCTTTTTCAATATTGGAATATACAAACTATATAAGAAAAGAAATGATAAACTATTTATAAAAATAAGGGAAAAAGCTCAAAAATTAGGAAATGAAATGTTTTTGGTATTTTTACACTTTTCTACTGTTTTTGTGATTTTTGGGAATTTTTCAGAATATTTTTGGTATTTTTAAATAGCAAAATAAGGAAAACAGTGAAGAAGATCAAGGTCTGAAACTAAAATGGAGAAATAAAATAGAAATCAGTAGCAAAAATTCTCCAAAATAATTTTCACTTAAAGATAATGAAACAAAGAAAATTTAGAGACAAAGTTTGTATTTTTAGGATTTTTGTAGAATTTTTAATATTTTTTGGAAGCTTTTTAGAGTTTTAATATTTTTAGGAGTTTTCTTTTATAATTTTTAGTGAATTTTGGAATGAAGTTAGAACACACTAAAAGAAACAAAATATATTTTTTTGGAGTGTTTTTATATTTTTTATGGATTTTATAAGCTAGACAGTGCATAAAATGGCTACTTTCGATTTTTAATAAATATTAAAATGCAAGAAATATGAGAAATAAAAATAGGCCGTTAAACTACTATGCAACAAGACACTACTATGATTTTTGGGAATTTTTTGGGGTTTTATAGACGCATGCACAAAATACTAGAAGCAAAAAGAAACTACACACATGCAGGGGCATTTTGGTACTTATCTTAAAATGCGAGGGCCTACGTGCAAAAATACCAAAACTATATAACTGACATAAAAACTTTTAGGTCCAAATATAAATGCTCAAAGTTGTGGGTCCTTCCCTGCAAAATAGCCAAAACCCACGCGCGTAGCACGCGCCCCAATCAGGGGTGGAAATGTAATATTCAAGAAGTAAGGGGCCTTAGCGCAATTTTTACAGCAATATTATAACTGAGCAGACACTTTTCAGGACCAAAAAGAAACACCCAAAACACGAGGCCCTTGGAGGCAAAATAGCCAAGCGCACGTGCTCACGCACGTGCGCCTCGCTGGCAAGGGCGCGAGTGCAATTTCACAAAAGCAGGAGGTGCGTTACGCAAATTGTCCAATAGTTTCTAACAACAAATGAAAGCTTGTAAATCAATTATTAAATACAAAAATAATCGGGGCGTATCGTGCAAAATACCCAGAGGTGCGAATCGGACGGCTGGGCGCCGTTTACTTAAGACACGTGGCGCACTCACGGCCCGCGATGCCCCTTCATCCGTGCGGCTAGGATTAGATCATCATCGACGATCGAACGGCAGGGGATGTATCTGATCTGACGGTGGCTGTACACCACCAAGAACGAAGACGATCGAACAGCGCGAATGCTTGAAGGAAGAACACTTGATGAGCACGGCCTGAATGGATCCTCAAGCACCAAAATCTTCACGGTCGACGCTCCCTTCTCCTCCTCGATGCCTCCAAAAGCTACCTGGAGCTTCCTCAAGGGGGGCAACAACTTCAAAATGGCTGAAGATGGCCGGAGCTCCGCTGCGGAGTTGGCGGGGGAGGACGCCCCCCAGGAGCTTCGAGCTGCAACCAAAATCGACCCCTGAGAGGGTCTTTGCGCACCTGGAACCTGCAGTTGAAAGAGCACAACAACAGAGGATGGTCCAGGGCGAAAACGAGGGTGTTTAGAGGAAATGGGCGGCGGAGGTGAAACTCGCCGGAGCAAGCTCCGGCGAGGGTGAGATGGGTGACGCAAGGGGTGAAGTGCGAAGTAAAAAAAGGGTTGAATCCTAGAACCGTTGCAAGTAAAGTAAAGCAAAGAAAACGAGAAAAAATGGACCTCGATTGGCTTTAAAAGCCAAGAGATATGACCTCGACGGTGGCGGCCGGAGATGGGAATGGTGGAGCGCCCAATCAACACATAATCGCCTCCCAAGAGGGCTGGAGGTCTCCCTGTCACCGAGACCAGTCCTGAGCTCAAGCAAGGGGGACCAAAATGAGTCAAAATGGGGTTCAAAGGGCTATGGAGTCTTTGGGTGGTTTTTGAAAAGAATGGCCGAGAGGCGATCTTCGAGGCGCGGTCACGGGTGCGCCACAAAGATCTGGGTAGATCTAGTAGGTCGGCGGGGATCTAGGATGTGCCAGGAGCAATTTTCATGAAGGAAGCGTCCTCCCTCGAGCAACGCACAAGCGACGAAAAAATCGAGAAGATTGGGTCTCAGGCATTCTGACAAGGGCGCAAGGGCTATGGTCAGGGAGTTGACCGGCTGGTCAACATCCCAGACCACATGATTGGTCCACGTGGACCAACCAGGAAAAAGCCCCAAAAAATGTTTTATAAATTAGTTTTAAAATAATAAATGAATTATTTAAACTTAGGTTATTTAATAAAAATATTTATTATTTTATAAAGTATTTTATGGTAATTTTTGTTTATTTTTAGGAGGTATAATTTTATAAGTTGCCTTTTATGCCCTTTATAGGTATAAATACCTATGTATTGTATTCTTTAATTTTTATTGTATGTATTTAATTTATTTATCTTTGATTATTAATTTATATAATTATAACATACTTTTATACACGTAATTATATTTTTATTTTATTTTATTGATGTATTTTGTATATTTAATAAAATAGAAATAGTAATTGTACAGGTATGTGTATAAGTATTATACCTCGGTTTTGTGTATACAAGTATTTTTATTTTGAGTTTTATTTAAATTTTTATTCTGATTTTAATGCACATAATTATTATAAGTAATATTTACAAGATTATAAAAATATAAAATTATAAAAATAATGAATAAATAATAAATTGAATATTTTAATCTGTACAAGTATACACTGGGGGTCCAAAACTCAACTTTCAAACCGTAGTCCCGCCAAATGCGAAACCACCGCCATTAAATAGATTATTTTATTCTATATACAATCAAAAGGTGAGTTTGCTGCATTTGGAGTTTTCATTTATGAGATACAGGTCTGGGAAGTTGGGATTCTGGATTTTTATTCAGACCGTAACTTTTTATCTGTACATTATTTTTCAGTGAAATCAATTTTGTATTTTTCTTTATAAAATTATCTACAACTTTTATGTACAAAGTTTCTTTATTTGATGAATAAAAAGTGGAACCAAAAATAGGTCCCTAAATGAATAAAGAATGAATAAAATAAAAGGACTTTTATTGGTATTTTTGGCCCTTATCTCCCCCTACTTTATTCCTGGTCGACCTAGTCATCGAGATGCCTAGGTCTCGGGGTTTCGGGTCATAAAATATTTACAATATTTTATTCTTTTTCTTTTCTTTTCTTTATTCTATAATTTTTGGCTTTAAAAACCGCAATTTATACAATATTTACACACAACTGCATGAATGCTAAAATGCATGAATTACGTCTATTTACACACATTTACTAGGTTTTTAAGGCCAAAATGATAGAATAAAGATGATGAAACGTAGATTCATCAAGGGTACATATGGAAATGAATGGGGACCATGTTAGTTGGGAAGAATGACGTTATTGGTATTTATTGAAGATTTTGATGGAAGAAAATAATGAAGCTGAAGATGATATATGGGAGATGCAAGTGTATGTATATAAATGATGCGATAATGATCGTATGTATTCGAGTGGGAAAGACGAAGAATACAAGATACATGGGTTGAAAGGGGAAAGGTGAAGGATATAGTTCCATATGGAACTATTCATTGTTGATTTCATATTTTCCAACAGATTAAAGAAATCCATTCCTAACAATAATTTATACTTGCAGCGAAGTCAAACTCAAACGGATTATTCCGGAGTTTGAACGACGGGATTGCTCATATAAGAGATGAGGATTTCCCTGATGTAAATAATATTTTCACTATTTCTCTTTCTGAGTTGGTTGTTTATTAAGTAATTGTATATTAAAATCATGTGGGTACCTATGCGTTGAGTTAGTATTAGGATACATAAGAAAATTCATGAGAATCATCTTTATTGGAAAATGTAATCGATTTTAGGATAGAGCATTTGGAAGATAAAGTATGAGAAACACATTGTGAAAGAAAAGAAGATTGAAATAAGAGAAGTTTTAGACTTTGCTCCCTACTGACCAGGTCGATCCCTCGGATTGAAACTCGTAGTATAGCACAAGATGAAGTAACTGAACGAATATTAATCCGCGATAAGTCACATGTAAAATACAATCCTGGAAAGTAAATGAGAATGAGTGACTATGGGGATAAACACTCGAGAAGTGACGACTTCTCACACCGTCCAAGTAATGAGCATATGCTATAGAGTCAAAGGTTAACGAATCAAAGGAGCGTTAGTTGGTTATGGTACCTGCTAGCTACATGTAATCTTAACCACTAGGGAATTCCTGAGAGGAGTTACATAGTAGATAATTTGACAAC
Organism: Ottelia alismoides; assembly: GCA_037367405.1. NCBI lineage: Eukaryota > Viridiplantae > Streptophyta > Magnoliopsida > Alismatales > Hydrocharitaceae > Ottelia > Ottelia alismoides. The sequence continues at coordinate 412,083 of JAZKJV010001510.1, forward strand.
AAATATGACCAATATTTTGAAGATTGATAATGAAAGAAAAGTGGATGGCAAATGATTAGATATCGAAGAAGGAAAAAAGAGAAAAAAGGAAAAAAATTTACCACCCGTAGAATATAAAGATGTTACTTTTCATCCTAGTTATGCATTATATATATATATATATATATATTCTCGATGAGTCTTTATTCACATCCTTAGTTGACAACCCAACTCAGGTGATGGTCAAGTCTCGAATCATCGCGCAGAAGTCCACTCAGCCGCCTCAGCATCAACTCCGTCCACATTCAGCATTGGCGCACCAAATCTCCCACTCACTGTCATGTCCTTGGCCCGTCAAGAAAATAGCGAGTCGAGCATCACCTACCTGTACCACATCCAGGGGGGAAAAGATAGGATACTCGTTATGCTTTTGGAAATTATAACAGTGATGACCAGTCTCACTTTGATGTTGGAAGCTATGATCCGTTACTGTTGCCAACACTAGTCATCCCATGATGAAGAATGATAGAAGATGCTAACTTTGGGAAGAATTTTTTGTTGTTTTTTGTGATTGACGAGTGGGGATGTATCTTTTTGTAACCCATTATGATTTTGAACTTATAATGCTGATTTAAAGTTTAGTTGTTTTAGTTGTATAACAAGTAGTTAGTTTAGCTTAACTTTTGTAAACACTCCTTTTCGTACAGCTAAGAAAACTTGTTGGAAAAATTTAGATGTTCATGGAAGTGCATAGATATATTCACTTGTACATCTCTCCCATATGTTTTTTTGTAGGTCCTTGTATTTTTTGTTGGCAAGTTTGGAAAATCAGAAATGTTATTTTATTGTATTTCTTACCTTGATGAATTGTTGAACAACAAGTTATAATCATCATGTGCCGATCAAGCCTGACCGTATACATGTCATGTCTAGGGTGAGGGAGCATTTTCTTCTTGCTTTTATTCTGCATCCACGTAGGTGTTGTGCACTTTTACACCTTAACAATTGAATCTGTTCATTTTACAAATGAACTACCCCTTTTTGGAGAATAAATTATGTTTAGTCCGGAATGGCAGTCAGAGAGTTTGGTCGAGGCATGTTAAATGCACCACGCCCTAACCCTTATGAGAAGGCTTACATCCTGCAAGTTCATCGTTGACATTAATCAAAACTGAGTGATCGAAACCCATGCATCAAAGATCTTGTCTCTTTACTTTTTTGTTTACTTTCTGCTTTTCTTAAAAAAACCAAAAAATGGACAGATGTGTATCTTCACTGGAAACGACAACACACGAACAGCAATTGAAATCATTGCCATAACGAGCACTCTTATAAATCTTATTCTCAACATTGATGGGCACAAGCCCCATCTATGAGATGGTACGTTTGCATAGTACTAAAACAGAAAAGAGGTGCAGACACTAGGATAGAAAACATGAATATAAGCTAGAACATAGTGATGAAGCTAACAATGCTGCATTTGGGATAACTTTCAGCAAGGTGACGAGGTAATCAGGAAGAAGTTTGAGATATTATTGGGATGGATGGGATGAAGTCGAACTGATGTATAGATGGTGATGACAAAGTCATGGCGATATGCGGCTAATGGCCATCTCATATACGGTCAGGCTTCAAGCGGCCAAGCCTCAAAGTTGCCATTGACGAAGTCGTAGTAGGCACCGATCACGGAGAGTGTCTTGCTCTCGAGACCAGCCTTGACAAATGGGTAGCTCAGTAGATTCTGGAGGGAGACGTTCACGGCCTCCTTCTCGCACTTGGTGCATTGCTCTGAGAAAGGGAGGTCTGCGCATTCACTCTCCACCTTCAGCTTGGCAGGAGTGCATATCTTAACCCACTCCTCTATGAATTCACTGCATACAGTTGATGGATAACATGATGTAATTCATGAAGCAATAGACACAGTTAAACAATACGATACAGAGCTGCTCTTAATTGGGTTTAAAATACAAACGTCGTTTCCTACATGATGTCTATCATTTGAATACTGGCTAAAAGTTTCCATATCATGTAGGACACCAAATCAATACCCGAAGTTTGTTTTTCTAATTAAAATCTCATGAAGCATTCAGTATGATCTTTATCGAGGAGTCTTTTTTTAATGATATTCATGCATTTGAATCATATGATCTTTTGGGTGATAGGCACAGTAGGCTACCACGAGACCATCAAGTGGGTTCGGAAATGCTAAAAGTTGCAAGGAATTGTTGGCAAAGGGAAAAAAAGTGAGGGTACTTACGATCCAAGGGGGGAACCCTCCTTGATCGACATTAGCCCTTTGATCCCACCGCAGCGGCTGTGACCCACCACCACAATGTTCTCTACCTGTCAATTTCTTCTAATTTTATATCTCATCTTCTCGGGCAAAATCTTTTTCGGAATATTTAATTTATGTGTGCACAAGTAGGTACAGTTTCTATTACCTTGTTCGGTTGCATTTACTAAAAGATGAAAAATGAAAATGGTCTTTTTCTAACCTTGAGATGTAGAACAGCGTACTCAACGGCAGCCCCAGTGCCACTGTACTTGGTCTGCAAAAATGTAATGTAAAGGATAAATAATAATAAGGTTTAACAAGCAAACAAATATCAATGATTGTTGCATAACCATTTGAAAACTCCAATCTCTTCTCTGTCAATTTTTCCTAGTTTGGAACATACTGGATCATAAGGGCCGACCATGCTGGCGATATTGCGGACCATGAAGGCCTCACCAGGCTGGAAGTTCAGTACGTGCGAGGGGCACACACGAGAATCAGAGCAGGCAAACACCATGAACTGCATTCACGATTTTGAAGAATTGAAATTGATTTCATTCAAGATTTTGAAGAATTGAAATTAATTGTACTCAAGCATACTAATGGCAAAAAAAGGAGTCCAAACGAAAGTTCATTACTGTATAACAGAGAACAGAAATACGAGTAGAAGCACAACAAACATGGAAAAAGACAATATAATAGATACATATAGATGATCACAGCCAATTGTGTTGTACTCATTGCCGAAAAATGGGTAGATTGGATTCAGTTTGTAGTCATTACCAAAATATGAATGTATTACAATGTACTCCTTGGATAATGTACATAGATGGGACTATCGTAAGTGGAATGGATTAAGGTTGTACTCATGATCTCCTAAACATGAATGTCTTACCATGAAATCCTTCAACGACGCTTTTGAATGTGACTATCATGACTTTACATCAAAAATGGAATTTCATATGCAATCTCAATGCGTACAACGAATTTGCTGTTGGTTGTCTTTTGGGGTCGAATTGAATTACCAATGTCTGTCTCTCTTTAGGAAAATGAAAATGCAAGTATATTTGAAATAAGTCATTGCTAAACGCATGTATTTCTAATTGTGCGGAAAAATTAACTTGTAAGGGAACAACATGGCCTTGGGACAAATGTAAGGAGGTTATCTTTTTATTGACTGTTATGATGGGACTAATTCTATAAATGATGGGTCGTGCATAATCCTCTGCTGTATCTATGCTGTACAGCAGAGATTTGCTGTAAACCGCGAGGAGGCCAGAGGATCTGCTGGCCGTGCATACCGAGGGAGATGAAGATGATCCGACCGTGAAGATAGAGAGACTTTGACTGTGATCTCAGGCTGTCGTTTCGTGGTGCCTTCGGTTTCCGTTATAAGCACTTGAACTAATGTTCACTTTTATTCACATATCAGACCCTTCATCATTTTTAATGTCGGCCTCAACATTAAATCATGCATGATATATTAGGATCTGTTAAAAAGCACGGTAATTTGAACTGGAATTGACAACCGATCCGTTACCATAATATGTAAAACGGCTATTGGACAAGTATTTCGAAATTGTGACAGCTCCAAACACATCATTTGTATCAAGCCATTTGTAGGTTTAAGACTCCAAGAAGCAATAGCACGCACGCAAATTAGTTTTAGCATATATTTGTGCTAGAACTGTTCAAAAAGATCCTCGCCCCAATTTTTTTTCATTTTTTCAGTTTTTGAAAAATTCTTCCACTGGATTTTCTTCATTACATACCTATATTATGTCATTTAAGTTTTGTGCGAAATAGAAACTCCTACGACATCCATCCAGATGGAGTCAATTCCAACAAATCTGTTATTGTTAAAAATTGAATGTCTAGATGAAGGCCGTATGATTCTTTATTTTGCACGAAACTTGAATAATGACATAATATAAGGATACAATGATGAATTTCTATGGATTCATTTTTCAAAAAAAAAAAAGGTAAACATAGGGCAGAGGGGGCCAATTTGGCTCCCCCAAGGGGGGCACCCCCATATTACCCATACGCACGTACACACGCACACACACACACACACATATACATACATACATACATGCATGCATGCGCGCGCGCACACACACACATGTGGGGCTCCCCCCAAGGGGAGCTAACTTGAGCGTGGATCCTCTGCTGTACCACAGCAAGTGCAGTAATGCAGGGGGCCATCCAATGGGAATCAGACGACCCTCATAGGGGGGCGACTATCCCCAGCCCCCTATGAGGGTCGTCCAATCCCCATCGGATGGCCCTCTATATTACTGCACCTGCTATGCTAAAGCAGACAATCCGTTCCCAGCTAACTTGGCCCTCCTGCTCCATTTTTATCATTTTTTATTTTTTGAAAGATGAATCGGTGGAAATTCATTACTACATCCCTATATTATGTTATTCAAGTTTCGTGCGAAACATAGATTCCTACTGCCTCCATTTAAACAATCATTTTTTAACGATTTGCAAAATTGTTGAAATCGACTCCATCTGGATGGATATCGTAGGAGTCTCTGTTTCGCATGTACTGAATGCTATATTATAAGGATATAATAATGAAAATCTAAGGAAGTATTTTTAAAAAAATAGAAAAATAGAAAAAAATGGACGAGGGATCCAAGTTAGCTCCCCAAAGGGCAGCCCCATTTTATCCATGTATATTATATTAATGATTGTAAATAAAAATATCAATTCTACTCTAGTTGAGGAGGAAATATTGAATATATAAACTTTCCACTATCTTCCCGTAAGACAGGAGACAAAAAAAAGTTCAAAATCATTCAATAACACGGTTAAATCATTCAAAATGAGGAGGAACAGACGATCGTGAAACCAGACTCAACCCGAAAGAAATAAATGGCGCATGGTTTTTTAAAAATAAGAGAGAAAATACGAACATCTTAGAATGCTCTCAGAAAGATTCCAAGTGCAATTACCTTGGGGGTCTGCGTCTCCGCAAGCTTGCTGAACTCCTCCGGTTTCTTCCTGCAATTACCAAATAATCAAAATCGAAGAACAGAGGAGAATAGATGGAAAACGGATTACAACTATATGACTACTTACTCGTAGACTTCGCTCTTGAAGTGCGCAAACCCCGCGTTCAACCTATCAATGGCCTCCATCGCTCCTTCCTGTCGTTTGCATAAACGTCATCAAATGCGTATTTAGATCAGAGAACGAGCGAAGAAAAAGCAACAAAATTTCCAAAAAAGGAGAGACAAAAAGCGGGGAAATGTATGATCTGCGTCAGTTGAGATCCAGATCAACATGAGAAGCGGATGCGATAACCGATCAGACGACGTGATACGATACGAACAACAGCTAGTAGAGCAGAGAGAGAGAGAGAGATGGACCTGATTCAGATTCCGTGCGCGAAAGTGGAGAATCGAACGAGTTGATGTGAATATGGACGAGAGAAGGAGACAGAGATATGGGGGGAATGGCGGAATGGGAATGGGGAGAGGGGATATAAATATACTGATTCGGGTGTTTATTTAATTGATTTCCTCCCGAGGGGATGCGCGGGGTGGGAGACGCAGTGTTCTGCTGCGCCGCGGGTTGATGGTAATGGCTGGGGATGATGGTGGTGGTGTGGTGGGCAACATGATTGCATTGATTGGGCGCGGGGAAGGCTCGGCCGGTGGTGGGAACAACTGTGCGGCTCCACCTCCTCTCTCCATTTCATCTCTCACTCGGATTCCAAGTTTTTTTTTAGGATTTTTCAATACATACCCCAAGAAACTTTTGTGATTAAAGGTATACCTCTGTAAACGTTGTAATTAGACATATACTTCTGAGTACTACAAACTGCGTATATACCCTTCTCATACATGGTGTCAAATTTCCCCCGTTGACAGAACTTTGATTGAATTTCGATTTCCACATCTGCTCGAAATTCAACTGTAATGGTCGAAATCTCATTGCAGGATGGTCGACAGAAGAAAATTGGATTGAAAAGATCAAAATTTCTACTAAAATTTCAGTCGAAATCGATCGAAATGTCGTTTCGATCAGTGACTAATACGATGATCGAAATCAATATTTCGAACATGTTCCCATGTACATATTTCAACATGACATTAATTGTACTTTCTATATTGTGTGTACAGAGTAACAATAGATAGTACTTTCCAATAAGATTATATGTATGTTTAAGATCGTAACAAATTATATAGAGAGAGGTTGGGGAGCTTACACCATGATGTATGTAATTTTACATACACCGGTGCCACAAACGCTTATTTTTTTGAAATGAAACCTTAAGGGATTTATTTAGAATTATTAATGGAATATGTGTTTCAAATTTTGTGTAAAACTGACATTCCTAACATGTCGATCTAGAAGGCGAAATATCAACAATTCTGAGACCGTTAAAATTTCACAGTCTTAATGGATGGATTAGAAGTCTTGAATTAGGTTGATTTTTGAACTACATGGTGATATATGGTGATTTAAATCTCACATGATTTCATTAAAAAACAATCAAAAAATGAGTGGTTGTGGCACCGGTGCATGTAAAGTTACAAGCATCTTGATGCAAGCTCCCTAACTTCTTATATATATATGACTGATTCTGTGAGAGCATGCGAGCAATGATTCTAAACCACTATTATGTCATCTCTCTACTAATTGATGGTAGGAGGATAAAGAAGAGCGGAATCTAGTGGTCCAGATTCACTGCGTGCTCTCATGCTCTCACAGTTTTTGGCTCTCACATGATCAATCCTATATATGTATATGTTAGGAGCTTGCACCATGGTGCATGTAACTTTACATGCACTGGTGCCACAAAAGTTCATTTTTTTAAATGAAACCTTGAAGGATTTACTTAGTATTATTAGTGGAATATGTGTTTCAAATTTCGTATAAAACATACATTCTTAACATGTCCATATGGATAGCTTAATTTCAGTAATTCTGAGATCGTTAAAATTTGATAGCCTTGATGGAAGGGTTAGAAGTCTTGAATTAAAATTAATTTTTAATGACATCATGGTGATACATGGTGATCTAAATCTCATGTGATTTCATTTCAAAAAAATATCAAAAAATAGGAGTTTATGGCACCGGTGCATGTAAAGTTACCCTTAGTGCAAACTCCCCAACCCCATATATGTAATCAGGTTAAAAAAGTGAGATGTGTCTACTTATTAGAAATACAACATACATATATACATGTAATGATGAAAATGATTAAGAATGAAAAATGAAATAAGCATGCTTAAGAGCAACTGAAATCAAAATATTTTCTATTTGCACATTAGGAATGCAACGAAGAAAGTAACTACACTCGAAAGTTACTTATTGGATGGAAACTAAGCTCATTTCTGATTAGTCTCTTTCGTATCCATCACTTTTCAAGAGCAAAGTTCTTTACATTGTGCTAGTTAGGGCTGCCAGTAGAAGTGTAGAACTGAATCGCAACGAACAAACCTATGTTCGAATTCAGATCGATAAGGAAATTTAAATATTCGAGTTCAGTCCAATAAAGGTTCAATAAAATATGTTCGAATTCGTTTGAAAAATGAATATTCGAGTTCGGTTTGATAATATATCGTTAGTGGTTGACTTAACTCGAACTTATTTAGATCAACTAGTTCGAAACTTGAGTTTGATAATAAAGTTTATAAAGTAGTAAAATTAAGACATTAATTAAAGTGGTACGCATCACACCTACTAATACCATAATCTTTTTATCCCCAAAATTTCTCATGTATACAAATACGAAGCTACACACATTCATGTATCGAACTTGAACTTTTATCGAATGAATTGTTATGTTCATGTTTGGTTCATTGAGCTATCGAACTTAATTTTGACGTCCATGTTCAGTTTATTTGGAAAGAAATGAATGTTTTTTATAACTAGTATCGAACGAATTCTAATCGAATACTAACACAGTCAATTCTTTTAACAACTCTAGTATCAATGTTCCGGTTAAAAAGTAGAATTCATATTAAGATCAAACTGACTTAATCGAAAAAGGGGATAAAAACAAAAAACTTTTTTTATTGATCAAGCTCAACAAAAAGTAGTGATGGAAAATAAAACCTTTCTGTTAGCGCTTTTAATAGAAAGTAAAGAAGACTGATATATATCCGTTTTCGATTGATAACAAAATATTAAAAAAAGAATTTCCGAATACATGAAGAATAATTATCATTTCTATTACCTTTCATCTATAAGGGAGAGGAAAATACGGTGTAATGATTTCTCTTATAAGTAAAAGGAAATGGGGAAATCCTCACAAATTGTTTGTAAAAAAAGAGTTTTCTATACTTTTCAAGGGGAATAACCCCTCTTACCAATCAAAGAATTTCGCGAAAGTTATATTAATTTCTATCTATCATTTTATCTGCTAAATAAGTGATATGAAATTCTTCCGTGTGAGCCTCACATACAAATATAAAGACATCCGCAAATTTTGGCAACTCCATTTCCTTTACATTCTCAAAAATATATATTTTATTTTCTTCTAGTATATGATATAATATGAGTACAAGGATACCTCCAATGTTTAGGGATCAGTGGAAGTATGGAAGTGGACCCATACTTCCAATGTTTAGGGAATCTTGACGTTACATAAATAAAATAAAAATGATAAGAACAGGTCAAGAATGCCCATCAATAAAATGGTCTCCTTCAGAGGCAATTGTTCAGCTTGATACGAAAAATGAAGATAAATGAAAATAGCATTCCACTGTAATATAATTACAATGGAAGCTAGAGCTAACTATACTAACACAGTCTCTATAACTTTATCTAATGCGTTACTTTTTTTAATTAATAACTGTAATTAAAATCACATAGAGATGTATGGAAATCCCCAGCCACCCCCCTCTCTCGCACTCCATCGCATACGAAACCTTTTCAACGACTACTGCTATTGGAATGAGCAGTCATGTTTCATGCAGAAGTGTGTGCAACTACTTTCAGCAAATATATTTATCATTTGGAAGTATGTATGCATGTCCCTACCATGCAAGATTTTGAATTCAATATATTTGGTGTGTAGGGAAGCCTGCATATACGTAATATCTGAAAAATGGAGAAAATTGCAGTCTAACAACAGTGCATGGTTTCATGAGAACCGTGTTATATTACCACAGCAGTAGTGACGGTGGATGGCGTGGCGAGGACGGGAGTGTTCCTTATGAGGTGGAGAGGAAGAGAAGGAAACGAGGTGGAAGAAGAGTTGAGAGACGAAGGAGAGGGGGCTGATAGGCTGAAGGTGATGGGAGACACGCTCTGCCTCCTTGTGCTCACGGTGCCGCCTACGACAATGGGAGCGCAAGAGGAGGAGAGGAATGCTGTGGAGGTGGTCGACATTGCAAGGCAGAGAGCTGAACCTCCCCCGTCCCTTTATATTGCCATCTTCCCCAGCCTTTTTAATGATCCAGAGAAAGCGACATCGGAACCAAAACCACCACGCAATTGTGATTACTTACCTCTGTTAAGTCTCCAATATGCAGATCTTCGTTGGTTTGTAGTAAATTGTGAGATGAGAGATGTCGCTGCAGAAGGACCGGATCGGACCACGGGAGATGAGATGAGGAAGTTGTGGTTCCTGCATGGGCTTAATGGCGAGCGTTCTTGTGGTTGGACGTATATGCCCTTAGAGAATGGTAGGAGGCGGGTATTTCGGTGAGGGTAGGAGGGGTCTTTTGGGTTTGCATGATTGTGGGAGGAGATCCGGATAATTAGGTAAGTGGCCCTAGTGTTTCGAAGCTTGGATCGGGTCCGAAGCCCATGAGAGATCGACACGTGTCCAGACTTGTCCTGGTTCTGCGGAAGAGCGGGAGTGCTTCCGACGGGAAAAGAATAATATTATTTTGTAGGAAAATATAAATATACGAAAAAATGCTAGAAAATTGCTATTTCAACCTATCTTATATTTGGAAAAGGAAAAGAACAGAAAGAAAATAACCTTCTTTTGATATATTTTGTTAAGTAGAAAAAATAATAAGTTATTCTTCAACTTATTTTTTCATACAATCGATATATTTCATATAGGAATTAATAGTCAAATTCAAATGGAAACTACTTTGTTTTTTTCATACAATTGATATATTTGATATATCCATATTCTTAGTCGTTAGAATATTCTATTACCATATATGTATTCATATCCTAAAAAATAGATGATTTTTATCAGTTGTACTCCTCTGAGATATTGCAATTTCAGTTATGCCCCTTCCTTTTGGGGAATATCAGTTGTGCTTCTGACTTCTTGTCGTTATATCACTTGTCCCCCTCGGGTTAGTGACCATCCATAACCAACGCAAACATACGTTAAATTTGAGGACACAAATGGAATTAAATTTAAAAAAGAGGTATGGAAAGTCTCCTCCCTCTCCGCCCCTGCGCTCCCCCTCCATCTCCAACCTCCCCCTCCTCCCTCGCCCCACTCCTCCCCTCCGCCCTCCACCCCCCTCCTTTTCCTCCTCCGCGCCCCTCCCCCTTCGGGACATCCTCCTCTGCGACCCCTCCTTCTCTAGGCCCTCCTCTGATGTTCCTCCCTCTTCAGGACCTCCTCCTCTTCCGCGACACTCCCCCTCCAGGCCCTCCTCTCATTTGTCGCCCCTCCTCTCCTCTGTCCCAAGCTCATCTTCCTGTACGGACCTCCCCCTCCGCCTTTCAGGTCCTCTCCATGCCCCACCTCTCCTTCGCCCCTGCACCTCCCTCTCCACCCCCAGCTTATCCCCCTGTCTAGCAGGTCACCTCCGCCTCCTCGATGATGGCGCCCACATCCTCTCCGCCTCCACCCTTATGCAAGTGCGGGTCTTTCCATCGCGATCAGCCATGCATGCTCCTGCAGATGTACAACCATGGCTATCGGTCGTGGGTATCGCTACAGAACTGTATTACACAGAGAAAGAGAGAGCGAGGGGAGGTACAAGGGCGAGGGGAGGAGATGGTGGAGAGAAGCTCACGGTGGAGGGGACAGCTCAGGTGTGTTCAATTGCGTTCAGGTTGGAGATGAAGGGGAGGAGGGAGAGGTAGAGTTGGATGATTATGCCACTATTAACCTCACCATGGTTTGAGAAAACCATGTTAAGTTCAAATCAATGACGACTAAAGTAACGTAGGGGCACAAGTGATAGAACGATAAGAAGTCGGGGGCACAACTGATATTCTCAAAAAGAGAGGAGCATAACTGATATTGCAATATCTCAGAAGGGTACATCTGATAAAAACCCTAAAATAAAAATACTATGGGTATCTGTATTCGCAACAAAAATAAAAATACACATTGTGTTAGGTAGCCGACAACCAACATAAAACAGTCGGAGACAACTTCCTAAATATTATTTTTTTAAAAATACTGTTTAGGAAGTTGCCTCATGATAGTCGGATCTTTTCAACATGGATTTGAGCAAACATACGGATTTCGTTGGGGCGTTCCCTAATTATCAGTCGACCCTACTTAATTGTGGGAAATGGCTTTGTTGTTGTTGTTGTTGTATCTATGTCCGTATATGTATCCACTAAAATGTAACTCGTATCCATATTTTAAAAGAATTAAAGATGATACTCGTATCCATATCTATAGCTGAAAAAAATTAAAAATTATTTTCATGTCCATATCCGTTTTCGCAAAAAAATCCTCATCTATGTCCATATCTGTATCCACAAAAAAAATTAAAACCCATATATATGTCTATATATGTGCTAGAATATAATCAGTATCCATTCTTAGAAAAATTACATCCGCATCTATATACATATTAGAAAAAATCCCATAACCTTGTCCATATCCATATATGGAAAAAAAATAAAAAATATATATCCATGTTCGTATCTGTATATATAGAAAAATCAAAATCACATCTGATATATTTTATCCATATAATATATATATATATATATTTAATATGTATGTATTCGTATCCGCTGAAATATCTTGTAACATATTTGTATCCATATCCAAAAAAATTAAATCGTATCTATTTCTGTATCAGCAAAAAAAATCACATATCCATATCAGTATACATATATGCATATATTTGCAACTTATCTGACCTTTTGCATCCATTTATTTATATCCATTTTAGTGTCCATATATCCATGTCAAAAAAAACATATCCATGTCGGTATCCAGAAAAATATCAAAAAAGAAAAAGACATATCCAGATGATAATCATATATTTGTAACAATGATATATTAATTAAAAAGTATTTAAGAAGAATACATTCATTGTTATTTCTAAGAAATAGAATCCTAATTCCTAGGGGGTATCTAGGAATGACAATTCCCATGTATGTGGGAATTCGGTTTCCTTGGTAATCGTTATTCCTACCTTAGTATCATCTAACAAACACCTGAATAGAATCGACAGAGGAATGTTGATTCCATTCTCCCTTCTTTTCCTGCATAACAAACATGGCCTTAATCCCTCGAACCCTCAAACCGAATCCTTGCATCTTTCACCAACGATTGCCACCACCATCACCTCCGGTTGCCGCCGCTGACACCTTCATTGCCGCTGCCATCACCTCCCGCCGCGGCTGCTATCACCTGTGCATAACCGTCGCCGTTGCCGACACCGTCGTGGTATCCAACACGCCTTCTATTTGCTCTATAAGTTCTATTTCCATTATGTGGTGGGGAAGAGGAGAAGCAATAGAAATAGAAAAAAAGACAGGAGGGTATACCTTCAATTCCTTGTTTTTGTGGAATCCCATCTTTTACCTTTGGATTCTTGATTATTAGGATTTTAATTTCAATCATACGACTACATCTATATCCATCATCTACTCATGGGTACGAAATTTATTTATCATGTGTTCATTTGCTCATATTCTCTGTGTTACAAAATATCCTAATATTGGGAATCTGAATGCGACATTTTACATATTTACCTTATATAAAATAGGATTTGAAAATTATACTTGTGTCCTTTTAGAAATTAGCATTAGCATACTGCATAAAAGTATTTTAGTTAATATATGTATTTTGCTATTTAGAATTTTAGATTCACTTATTATCGGAGATTCGGAATGTTTATATCTCTAAATTTGACTATTACTCGAATACGATTCTCAGATGGCTGCCCTACATGATATCTGATCATATTCCATTTATTTTGTTTTAGGATTGGTCAGATATCGTTGCAATACAAGAATGGAAATAATCATATATAACATTTTTATTAATTCTTCCATGATAGTATATTTTTCTAATGATGGGCCAACTTGGTGTAGTTGTCTATCTCCATTTACCCTATTTAGCAATTTTTGTTAAGTTTATAATTAACTTTTGAAATCATATAGTTGGCATTATATGTGCCTTATGATTTGGGCACCGATTACACAAGATGGTATGTTGCATCGAAAAGGAGATAACATAGAAATTTACAATAGAAGAAGTCATTGATTATTTCTACGTAATGAAATATCGTAGAGAGCAACTTCAATAATGCATGCAACTTCAATTCAATAATGCATGTATGTTTCTCTTATATTATATCCATCACTTTCAAAACAATAAAACTCAACAGCAGTTTTTTTTAAATTTTATATTGATTGAGTAAATATTGACCACACTTATAAAGTTTTCCAGGCCCATCCCTTATTGCCAACTTCCCAAGTCCTTTTAATGAACAAGAGAAAGTGACATCGGGATCAAAACCACCACACAATTGTGTTTACTTACTTCTGTTAAGTCTCTATTATACAGATCTCGTTGATTTGCAGGAGATTGTGAGATGGGAGATGTCACTGCAAAAGGACCGGATTGGACCACGCGAGATGGCGAGCATTGTTTTGGTTCGACGTATATGCCCTTGGAGAATGGTAGGAGGTGGGTAGGGTTGTCAGAAAAATTCTCAAGTTTGATACTCGTTCAAGTTCGGCTCGCTAAAATTTGATTTAGATTCAGTTCGGAAATAAACAAATTGAATCTGAACAAAAGTTTAGGCTCAATTAAATAAACGGTCCGAACCTAAAAATCATAGGTTTGCTCAGATTCGATTCGTTAAAAGCTCGATAAGCATATATATACATACACACACACACACACACACACACACACACACACATATATATATATATATATACATACACACATACATATTTACTGTATCCGCATGAGTGGACTTTATTTTCAGATAAGTGAACTTTGTCTGGAGATAATTGAATACTTGTGGTTTGCTCAGATTCGATTCGCTAAAAGCTCGATAAGCATATATATATATATATATATATATATATATATACATATATACATACATACATACATACATACATACATACATACATACATACATATTTACTGTATCCACATGAGTGGACTTTATTTTCAGATAAGTGAACTTTGTCTGTAGATAATTGAATACTTGTGGGATAAGTAGATTTTGTCCTAGTATAAACTATCCCAAAAGATATAGTCACATCGTGGTTACAACATCCATCATCTATATGCCTAGTACTTTTTTATCCTCAAATCAACAGAACAAGTATAAACCTTACTTATTACATGTCTTCACATTATTCTTTATTATCATCTGAACATATATAAAAATATATTATAATTATATTTTTTTTAAAAGAGACGAATCGTTATTAATATATTTTTTTCAAAAGACGAAGAAGATTTAGATATAAATAAAAAACTGAATGAATGTTTAATTCTAATTATAAACACACACACATATCTATTTCTTTTCTTTTCATTCATTCTTATTAGAGAATTCTCAAATTCAATATTAGCTTAGGTTCGATTCGATTAAAAATAGATTCGATTCAGATTTATTCGAAAATAAACGAACCGAACCTGAACACAATTTTAAGCTCGATTAAATAAACAAACCGAACCTAAAAATTGTAGGTTCGCTCAGTTTCGATCCGTTTACACCCCTAGAGGTGGGAATTTCGGTGAGGGTAGAAGGTTTTTTTGGGTTTGCAAGATTGTGGGAGGAGATCCTGATAGTTTGGCAAGTGGCCCTCCTCTTTCGAAGATTGGATAAGGTCCGGAGCCGCTGAGAGATCGACATGTGTCCACTCTCGTCCTGGTTGTGTGGAAGAGCGGGAGATTGCTTCCGGTAGGGAAAATAATTACACTATTTTGTAAGAAAAATACACATGTATGAAAAATGCCATTTGGAGAAATTGGTAGGAAGTGAGCGTGCCGATTTCTTGCCGAATAAAGAAGTTAATCGCCCGATCTTATCTAAATCGCCATCCAGCGCTAGATCCATCATACTTGGCCAAAAAAAAGAATGGTTGTCCTGACTTTGAGAGATATAAATGACTAGCATCTAGGATGCCAATCTAGTTATAGCCATTGGGAACTCGACCTTAATATGTCCTATTTAAGGACTTGAAAACCGCCTCATTTAACATTGGATAAATATGAGTTTTAAATTTACTATCCATGCATGTATGAATATAGGATGGAGATTGCTTTGTGGGTACTGAAGCTAGATGCACAGCTAACTTGAATAAAATATAAATATAAATATGTGTTGCATTTTAGTCAAATACATCAAATCCATTTCATATCTATTAGATATCAATCTACATATATGAAAACCCAACTCAATTTTCTCCTTTCCAACCATATATGCAAATTCAGCTACCTATTTGTTTCTTCAACATATGAAAAAATAGGGTTTTTATCAGTTGTGCCCCTCTGAGATCTTTCAATTTCAGTTATGCCCCTCCCTTTTTGGGAATATCAATTGTGCCACCGACTTCTTGCTGTTCTATCACTTGTGTCCCTCCGTTAGTTTAACCGTTAATGAGTTGGCTTAACCATGGTTTTTTCAAACCACGGTGCATTTAAGAGGGGTATAATTGTCCAGACTCTTTCTTCATCTTCTTCCTCCCCCCTTTATTGTTCTTCCTTTCTCTTCATATTTCCTCTCTCTTAGTTACACCTTAATGCATCCAGCGAATCTCTAAAATTTTCGTATTTTCACGGATATATCACTTATTACGGATCAAACGGTGAATTTTATTGATTTTTTTGGTGAATTTTCATGAATCAATTAGTCAAAAATTTATCTTAGCATCACAAATACTGAAAGTCCTCCAGTTTCAGCCCCCTTGCTCCTTCTCCTCCATCGCACCTCCTCCTTCATCCCCTTTCTCTCCAGGTACGGGGGGGGGGGGTGATTTGGGCGCGGTGGGAGGAGGGGGAGGTGCGAGGGCAGGGGGCAACCTGGGAACGAGGGAAGGAGGCAGGGCAGGGACAGCGGAAGCAAGGGGAGGGGGAGACGCATGAGGCGCGGCAGGAGCAGTGGGAGGGGGAGGCGCAGGGGCACAACGGGAGCAGGGGAGGGGGAGGCGTAGGGGCGTAGGGGCAGGGGGGCGATAAGGAGGCGAGGGGAGGAGGCATGACAGGAGGTGGCGGAAACAGGGGGAGGGGGAGGCGCGGGGGTGGCAGAAGCAGGGGGAGGGGGAGGCGCAGGGGCTCGGTACAGGGGTTCCGACCCGGGGTGGGGGTGGAGGTTGGGGAAGGGGGAGGTGCTCGGGCAGAGGGGAGGCGACGCGAGGGCGGGGAAAGGAGCTTGGGGCGGAGGGCACACCTAGGGGCGGGAGAGGAGACGTATAGGAGCAAGAGGTTGGGGAGGAGGAAGAGAAGGGGAAGAAGAGGAAGAGGATGAGGAAGGAGGAAGAAAGAATGATAAAATGACCTTTTCAGTCTTTATTTTAAACTTAATTCCCATTATGTCCCAAAGTTAACGTCTGTTTACATTGAGAATGAACGACAACTAACCGAAGGAGCACAAGTGATAGAACGACGGTGGGTCGCAGAGGGGGGCCTCCATCGTCGGCAGGTCGGGGGGGCAGGGAGCAGCAATCGCCGGGGCGCGGGGGGGAGGGGGAGCAGCATCGCCGGGGGTGCGGGGGGGGGGGGGGTCTCGGATGATGGAGTGACACACATTGTAAATTTAATGAACAAAATTGGTATAATATAAATGAACATAATAGAATCTGGTTAATTTTAACGGGTAAATTAACGGGGCTTAACCGCATGGTCTGTAGGGTAAGGGTTAGCAATTTTACAGGTTCGGGGGAGGAATTACTATGTTTCAAAGGTCGTAGAGGTAATTTGAAAAGATTATAGGGTCTGCCGGGTAAAAATCCCATGGAGAAACTCCATTCAAATCGACACACGCATGTTTTCCTCCAACCCATCGAATATTAAAACATCCTCTGATCTAAGTGTCGATCTCCCCTCCTTTGGATCAGTCAAAAATTTCACCGGTGCTTCTTTTTTTGAAGCAATCCCTGCATGTTTGAGAGGGATGCCTCCACCCCCTTTATATAGCCAGTTACAACCCCATAGTCCTATTCTCAATATGACTATAAATAGAATACAACTCAACTATTATCAGGGTCGAACTTGGGCATAGTTTTGAAATGCAATTGCCCATGGCCCATTAGCTTTTGGGTCCAACATTGTATGTGATATGACTTTTAGTTTTGGAATAAAATAACATCTATCTTAGTGGGCCTTTATAAAATTGAATTTTCGGCAAACCAACTCACTGAAAAATGAGTCCTTACAGATTTGAATTTTCGGTGAACAACTCAATGTTAAAACTAAAAATTTAATGAGATTATCTCAGAGCCAATTGCTCCCCAAGAATCTTTCATTTTTATACTTGATGGTAAACACACTAGGATAATTTGCTCTTAGTATTTTTTTTGTAAGGGCCCTTTTTTTTCTTTTAACTAAAGCCCATGAAACATCAAGAACATACTACTGTTAGGATTAGGGGTTCAATTCCATTAGATTCTCAATCCTGATATGACCCTAATCCTAACAGAAATCTGTCTTCATAAGTAAAATTATTCCAAAAATGTACAAACATTTGTGATTTATGAAAATATATGATATATTTTATCATTCATAATAAGTCGTAGAGCCTTATATCATAAATCAGCGTTCGTGCACAACTGGAATTTAGTCTATTTGCAGGGGCCGCAATCTGTCGCCAGTACTGTCTATCCGCTGCAATCGACCCGTCCATGCGACGTAAACAGCAGTTGCAGCAGTAGTTTAAAAAGTGTGTACTGGTCAATCAGAACGGTTCCGTGAAAAATTAAAAAAAAAAGTTAAATTGGGTTCGACCATTGGTCCAAATAGGGAGGAAAATAGATTGAATCGGATGTTCTTATGCCCTTATCCATATTCATTTCATATCTATCGAATGTGAATATAGATATGGATGTGGTTTGGACGTTTATGAGAGAAATCATATCTTTAAAAATATGGATATGAATTTGAATCAGATATTTATCAAATTCGAATATGGATCGAATGGAGAGCGGATCCGAATACGGAACGAATAAAAGGACAAATCCAAATACGTATCGAACAAAGAGTGAATCTGAATATGGATTCAGTAAACATTGGATCCGAACATGAATCGAATAAAGGCAACATATAAATACAAATTGAATTGTTATCAAAGTTCATAGTGATTTGAAAAATGGTAATGGTATATAAATAAGTTGTACCATGATAAAAATATTTAGTCAATCAAAATATCCGACTAAATTAGAGTGGAAATGGTACGATATATAACTCAAAAAGATATGTTGTTCTGTAATAAAGGACGTATTTCTTGTAAATGGGATAAGATTTTATAACTTTCGTTCGTGTCCAACACTAAATGAATGGAAGTTTATTAATATCATTAATATATTACATTATAAAATATATAATATTGATGTAACCATGTCAAACAGAGAGGTGATTTTGGGATTTTAAATTGACGATTTGATGGTTGGCATCTGTCGACAATTTAGAAGTTTCATTTTAGGCAGTAATTTGGGGATTTCATTATAAGGGAATATGTCACATGGGGGTGTGGATTATGTTTATTATATTATATTAATTAATATATAAAATAATGTTAAATATTGTAGTCTAATACCCGGATATAAATTTGGATATTCAAGCCATGACTATCTATATTCGTAGTCAGAAATTTTTTACAATCCGTATCCATATTCGATCCGTATTTGATTAAATATTCGGATACAAATATCCGTATTCAATAATTTTTCAAATAAAGTAAGCAGATAGGATATATCTTTATCTATTTTCATCCCTACGTCTAATAACCTAACCGGTTGGAGTTAGATCATCGAACCAGTTATGATAAATTAAACAAGTACACAAAAATCAAAATAAAAGGTGAAATTTCTCCCCCATCCCAATTGAGTCCCAACCCCCTCCTTCCTTTTAAATCTGCAATCCCTCAACCCCTCTAATCATATTGAAATATCCCAATGATTTGAGAATTTTTGTGTGATTAACATGATTATAAAATTTTCTAGAAGTTTCATGTCAACTTTTGTCAAACCATGGAACAAAAGCAAAAATTCATGAGTATATTTAGAAACAAATTTTCTTTCGATCATCAAAAGTTTTGAGAACTTGGAGACATAGTATTTTTCTATACTGGATACTATTATACTTCCTATCAAGTTCTCCTCATAGCCTCTTTAATGAGCATGTAAAACAAAGTGTTGGACAAATCCTAAAAAAACAACCACGACATATATTGTCTCTCCATGCATATTGATTCTTTTGGCTTCTGCAAGTAAGATTTTATTTTTCTACCGAAGGACATTCAATTTGAAGCATTGAATAGACTAGATGGTAGATAACCAATTTTTATATATTGTTGGCAATGCTTAAAGTTCTAACCACCAAAATTTTCAAAACATACCAAATATATCTACACTTGATTCCAACATTGTATCTACCATAATCACAACTAAGATTCTCATAATCTTCTCAAAGTTTGTTGTTTTTAAAATTACCAACAATTATTTAATCCAATAACTATTCAAATTTTCATCATTCAAAATTTGAATATTTTAGGATTTCTATCTCATGTCCTTAACTTCTGCAATATATGTTATGCTTCTCTTTTTTTCGTAATGTCAATTGTGTTCCTATATTGTTACAAAATTTACAATTCAACCCTTTTGCAGTATAAATTGTGACCCTACTTTACCTTAACAAAATGGGAAAACTATGGATTTTATAAGAAGGTAGGAGAACAATTGATAGTGCAAAAAAATGCAGGAGTATAACTCATATTACGAAAGTTAAGAAGGCACAAATGATAAAAAAAACTAATATTTTAATTACAAATTAACTACCCCAAGACAAACCCGGGATAGAAATGGAGTGAAAGCACGTAGCCACATGTATGACCCTCTACGGTCCTACTCCACTTGACTTTTACTACAAGAGCTTAGGAGGGAACTTGCAAATAAACCAATCAAAGATTAAAATCAAGCAAATGTGAAAATCAAGCAAATGTGACTATCTTTCTTCTCCCAAATTCAACCATACATTAAATTAGAAATTCCAATTAACAATCAAAGACCATAATCAATACTAATGCCGCTTAATTAAAAACACAAGCTTATTTGTTTCACTTTCGGGATATGTACTTAATGAAAATTTAGTCATATCAAATGACATTAAGTGCCACAAAAGCTATACTGACTTTTCAAGCATTTCTTTACAGGACTATTTCGAACCCCGTGAAATAAATCAGACCAATTCACATGCAACGAGGAAATACTAGACAATATTTTTTACATAGACTGTATTTTTCACATAATAAACAATTCTCAGCCTATTCAGATAGAAATTGGGAGAAACAGCTCTTCTAGTTTACCCTCACGGTTGCTAGGTGCATGACTATCTCCTCTGCCTCTGATATCGTATGAGGTCTTCTCGTACTGTAGGAAATTCTTAAACTTGGTCAAGAAAAACAATACAATGCCAATAAAACTGTACAGAGGAGAAAGTGGGAAATGATCATGTGCATTTCCAGATAGTATTTGAAGGAAGCACTTCTAATGTCGAGCACCATATTGCGCCCGCAGAGATAGAATGCTCTCCAGACCGAGTGAGAATTTTCCCTCAGTTCACTCAGCTTCCACGATCAGGTTTCCAATCTGAACCATTAGCCTTTCTATTTCTTGCTCCTGTTCTCTTTCTTTTTGCCATCGGTCTTAGCCATTTTCTTGAGAGAGTCTAGCAAGGATGTTGTTTCTTGATTGTTCGATACCTTAGCAAAAGGATTTGATGGCCGCTGGGGCTGTTGATTCGCTGCTTCTCTTACCCCAGCTGGACTCTCCAAAGCATCCCCATCTGCCTTCCTTTCGTTTAACATTTTTGTTTCTTTGCTGGACTCCGGTTTCTTCTCTCCTGACTTACTTCTCTCTTCAGAT